>JAUJYZ010001075.1:62500-162500 GCA_033675265.1 Actinostola sp. cb2023
TTCGCATCTGGTGCTCTTCTTCCTCCTGATGCTCTTCTTCCTCATGCTGCTCCTCTTTCTCTTCTTCCTTGTGCCGCTCCTCTTTCTCCTTCTGCGGCTCCTTCTGTTGTTCCTCTTTCTCCTCATCTTCCTCCTTCTCCATCTCCTACTTTTCCTCCTCCTTTTCCTCCTCCTCCTCCTTTTCCTCCTCCTTCTCCTCCTTCTCCTCCTCCTTTTTTTCCTCCTCCTCCTCCTTCTCCTCCTCCTTCTCCTCCTCCTCCTTCTGTTCCTTGCGATTTATGTTCAAAATAGTTGTGTCCTTCAAATAATATTCATTTACCACCAACTCCCAAGCAGACTGGGGAGAAGTTTTTGCGCAGTTATACCGGTAATTGTGACTTAATGTACATAACTTAGAACAAATCTCTATAATCTAGT
Organism: Actinostola sp. cb2023; assembly: GCA_033675265.1. NCBI lineage: Eukaryota > Metazoa > Cnidaria > Anthozoa > Actiniaria > Actinostolidae > Actinostola > Actinostola sp. cb2023. The sequence continues at coordinate 62,918 of JAUJYZ010001075.1, forward strand.
TTCTGTCAAAGGGGGTGCAATAACGGGAGGAATTCCTCCTCAGTTAAAACATACAGTAGTTTGCATTCAAAACATTCATGAAATCGTATTGTCCAGAGGTTGTTTTTGCTCTTCCCAACATGCTAAAACACGATCTCTAAATCCCAGCCACTCTCGTATCTTTGAGCACTTTGTGTGAAGGGAAGAGCCTGGGACTACAATAACGTCCTGGCCGGTATCCAAATGGTAAATTAGTAGAACACCTTTAGTAAACTATTGATGAATATAATGTTTACATTATACCAGTCCCATCTGCTGGTCCAAGTGGACTTGGCTTGGTTAAAGGATCAGCCTACGATATGACGATAAAGGTTGGTCCAGTACCACCACGACATCTTAATGGAATACTCACAGAATACAAGGTAACATCTACATCACACAACCACCAGCCAATTTCATTTGACCGGCAGGTCTAACAATGATGCAATTCTAAAATTATTATTATTATTATTATTATTATTATTATTATTATTATTATTATTATTATTATTATTATTATTATTATTATTATTATTATTATTATTATTATTATTATTATTATTATTATTATTATTATTATTATTATTATTATTATTATTATTATTATTATTATTATTATTATATTATTATTATTATTTATTAAAATTGACCTAAACTAACATGTTGCATTAGCTTAGAGAACTGTATGCTGGATTGGATCACTTGGTTCTAAACAAAGCGAGTCCCAAAAAAGTCTTCGAGGAAATGTGTCTGTCTAGTGTGATATCTTATCCCATAGTGACGCATCTCGGTCAACCCTTCGATGCAGTTCTTATTGTCAGTCCCTTTTTTCTCTCCTATATAGAACACTGGGGGGAGCACGCTCTTGGCCGGTGTGAATTCTGTGTGAATTCGCGTAAACTGTGTGTAAATGTCCAAAGTCACTTGATGAAGAAATTATTTACACGGTATTTACACGGTATTTACACGGTATTTACACGGTATTTACACGGTATTTACACGGTATTTACACGGTATTTACACGGTATTTACACGGTACTTACACGGTATTTACACGGTATTTACACGGTACTTACACGGTATTTACACGGTATTTACACGGTATTTACACGGTACTTACACGGTACTTACACGGTATTTACACGGTATTTACACGGTATTTACACGGTATTTACACGGTATTTACACGGTATTTACACGGTATTTACACGGTATTTTCACACGGTACTTACACGGTATTTACACGGCATTCACACGGTATTTACACGGTACTTACACGGTATTTACACGGTATTTACACAGTATTTACACGGTATTTACACAGTATTTACACGGTACTTACACGGTATTTACACGGCATTCACACGGTATTTACACGGCATTCACACGGTATTTACACGGTACTTACACGGTATTTACACGGCATTCACACGGTATTTACACGGCATTCACACGGTATTTACACGGTATTTACACAGTATTTACACGGTATTCACACGGTACTTACACGGTATTTACACGGTATTCACACGGCATTCACACGGCATTCACACGGTATTTACACGGTACTTACACGGTACTTACACGGTATTTACACGGTTTTACACGGTACTTACACGGCATTCACACGGTATTTACACGGTATTTTCACGGCATTCACACGGTATTTACACGGTATTTACACGGTACTTACACGGCATTCACACGGTATTTACACAGTATTTACACAGTATTTACACGGCATTCACACGGTATTTACACGGTACTTACACGGTATTTATACGGTATTTACACGGTATTTACACGGTACTTACACGGTATTTACACGGTATTTAAACGGTATTTACACAGTATTTACACGGCATTCACACGGTATTTACACGGTATTTACACGGTATTTACACGGTACTTACACGGTATTTAAACGGTATTTACACGGTACTTACACGGTATTTATACGGTATTTACACGGTATTTACACGGTACTTACACGGTATTTACACGGTATTTAGACCGACCAAGAGCGTGTTTATTTCCAGTGCGAAGGGGAAAGCGCGCGAGAGATCAAGTCCAGACAATAATTCAAGTACAGTCGATTCTCCCATCTCATAAACAATCTACCAAGAGGAAGTAGTTTGCCAGCCAGCTCTGTGTTTTGTTTATTTTCTTAAACTCACAAGGGTTTGTTTGAAAAGCGGCCCATGACTAAATGACCCAGTCTCTTGGTGTAACTCATATGCTACCTTTCTCAGGTCGTCTTAACCAAGGACGGATCGTCAGCCCCGATATCCGAGAAACTCTATGGTCCAACAGCGACTATGGCTTTTGTAGACGGTCTTAAACCTTTCACTAATTACACTTTTGCTGTGTTCGCATCGACTGACAAAGGTTGGAGCAATGCTTCCTACATGACGCTACAGACATCAGAAGCAGGTGAGACATTTGGGAAAATAATTCCCAAAGGAGGATCATATCATATACGGCCCTATAATACAGGCCCGTAGCCAGGATTTTTTGTGGGGAGGTAGGTGCTCCCCAGGCCAAAGTGGACCAAACTATCAAAATGCACTTAGGATAGCAGCAATTCATAGAGGGTCCTGAAGGGAGCCTACAAATCCCATTTCCCAGTCGATTAAAAAAAAAATTCCAGTCCCATTGACATGAATTCAAGAAAATCCCAGTATCGTGGACTCGCTTCTAGCGACCACCCTATTAGATAATTCATCTAACAATTTCCTGATCTCATACTTTATGGCAATTGTAAATGATTATTTCACTATGTTTGCATTTCTAAGTGTGCTTTTTGAAGACTTCCTTGCTTTGAAACGTATTAAAAACCGTTCTCTTGGTTGCTCTATTTGACCTGAATTTTGTGGAATAATAAATGGTTGCAAAAAAAAATATCAATTTCCGCTCTTTTATATGATTCTTCCCGAGCGTGTTGTGGTTGTATGTGCAGCTTCATCCTCGTCTCCTATCACAGCAAGGATAATATCGTTGCAGGGCCGTATAGGAAATGGAAAATAAGTGGTGGGAGACGTTTAGCGAGCGCCATAGGCGCGAGCCGCTAAATTTTTGAAATCTAGAGCCGGTGTCGGGGGGAATTCGCCCCCCCGTGGGATTCGCCCCCCCGGGGCGAATTCACCGGTGAATTTGTCCCCCCCGGGGCGAATTTACCGGTGATTTCGCCCCCCTCTGGTGATTTCGCCCCCCCCCCTTCTGGTGATTTTACCTCCTGGTGAATTCGCCCCCCCCCCCCCCCCCCCTCTCCTCTTCAGAAAAATTAGTATATTTCTCTACTTTTCACGACAAGTTTATTACTTTGATTAATAATGAAAAAATGAAAAATATAACGTTTTAAAAACTGAAATTATTTATTTTATTTTATTGATGATGAAACAAAAAATGTACATGAAATAGCCGTGTAGAAAAGCCAAGAAAGCTAAGGAACTCAAAATTATAATAACATCCTGAACTAAGTTATAATAGTCTACTTATCAAATAGTAGAGTGGTTTTCATAAACCCGTGAAATACATGTTAGCGTAATACGCTTTATTACTCCGTAATTCCATTGTTTTCTTTTGTGTGTTTATGGCTATTACGCACTGACTAATACGATTTGTTTCACGGGTTTATGAAAACCACTCTACTTTCAAATTTAATTTTAGAACAAATACAGAACAAGTTATAGAACAAATACGCCCATTTTATGTATTATTCTGACGTTGACACATTAGCATACTGCATGAAACCTGTTATGACACATAACGTACGTCATTATATATACTATTCGAAGTGAGTGTTCCTGTGTTGATTCATATTTTGGGTAACTTTGATATGTTGTGGAATGGCAGGTAAAATAATACTAAAGTCAGTTTGAGCTTTTAAAATGTGTACAATGATTTTTTTCTACGGTAGAAAAAATCAACTGTTTTTTTAAGCTCAGGCAAGACTTTATCATTATTTTTACCTGCCATTTCATTGATTCTACAACATATCAAGTCAGCTATTTATTAAAACAAACTGGCTCAGAATTAATATTAAATCAAATTAAAAAAACTGAAATTCTGACTTGAGCCGACTAAAAGTATTTTCTGTTAGCTTGCATGATGAAAGGGCTATTCGAGGTAAAATTTTCTGGCTACATTTAAAGACACTGTTCGCTATCGTTGATTCTGATTTTCGCTCACAATGCAGCAAAGGAGCGAAAACAGTGACTTATCGTGAATCAGTCTAGACACACGCTGCCAGAATTTTGAACGAACATATAAAAGTAACAAAATATTTGGACATTGTCGCTCAAAAGGGCTTTACAAAGAAGATATAAAGTACGTCACTTTATTGAGGCAGCTGAAACCATTCTGGTTGTAATATTAAGCTATAGCTGTGTTGTGGATAATGTTGAAATAAAGTAGAGGATGGTTTGTTGTCTTTATTCACATCAACCTTTTATAATAGCTACATTAGGAATGCAATAATTTTCATTACTCTAAATACCATTATCTATAGGAAACAATTGCTACCAAATTATCGATTCCTGTGACCATTTTCAAAGGAATGCTTTTGATGAAAATATATACCTATATAGGTACCAAAGGGAGGGGGGGCGAAATCACCGGAGGGGGGCGAAGGAGGGGGGCCAAATCTCCGGTGAATTCGCCCCGGGGAGGACAAATTCACCGGGGAATTCGCCCCGGGGAGGACAATTTTTGGGGGGGGCGAAATCCCCGTGACACCGGCTCGGAAATGCTATTTCCAGCGTTCTCCAAGAGCTATTTGTGATTTACGCGTATTGCTAATTACTTCCTACACTGTCTCGGCAAACCAATGCATATTGAAAAATGTATAAGGTTTATAATAATATGCTGTTTTGCAATACGCTTTCCCATTCCCAAAGTGGTTTTGAAATTCCCAGTCCCATTAGCAAAATCCCAGTCCCAGTGGTACAATCCATTTTCCCAGTGTAAAAAAATGGCCATTCCCAGTTAGTCCCATTTAATCACAGACAACCCAAGCTCAATACGTTTGTAAGGGAATGTATGGGGATTTAAAATATGCCGTATTTTATTTGGAAATATTTAATTAAAGTTTGTCAACTTTACCTGTGTTGTATCATTCTGTTGATTTTTGACTCTTGTGTGCAGTTTAGGGGGAATTTTAATAGGGATTTATTTAACAGAATGACACAACAGGTAAAGTTGACAAACTTTTATTAATTATTTCCAAATAAAATACGGCATATTTTAAATCCCCATACATTCCCTTACAAACGTATTGGGTTGCCTGTGATCCAGCCTCCGTGAGTGTTTGGTGGCAAACAGATTTACCACCTCTTCTAAGTCAAATTCAAAGTTATAATGGATGTGCATGGACAAGTTTGGCGCGCGGTTCACGGTGGAAAGAGAGTTTAGTTTGCCAGTGAATAGTGGACCTTTCCCAAAAAAATGTGGACCTTTGGGGTCTGTGGGGGGGGGGGGGGGTGCGAACGCACCCCGTGCACCCCCCTGGCTACGGGCCTGTAATAATAACACAAACCTAAAAATATAAGTAAAACAAGGTTATGTTTGATGCTTGAACAGTTTGTTTTTGAGTTTTTCGAGTTTTTCATTGTCTTTGCGCGTTCGGTCATTTGTTTGTTTGTTGTTTGGTGTTGTGCATTCTGATTGGTCAGTGAGTGGTCTGTATCTCTACTCACAGTCCAAAATGCGCCAAACGTGTATACTGGACTCAGCTTAGTATTTTATTTGATAGAGTTAACAGAGTTTATTTCATTTTAGCAATTCATAATAAAAACACTTGAAAAAATAATCAGAGCAAAAAAAGCAAATTTACGTCAACCGCGTACATTTTTTAAAATCTGTCATGAATAGCCATCATTGTTATCTATTCTTGGGGATATTCCCCTGATTATTCGAGGTAACAGACGAAGTGGAAATGTCAACATGTGTATCGAACGAGAACAGCTCCGTTTCATGAAGGTGTTGTTCCAGTAAAATATCTAAAATTAGCAAACTTTGAGATATTTTACTTATATAAATGAACCATCGTACACTTTGCTACACGGATCTCAGTCCGCGGTCCAATCCTTACATTCAAGACCTTGGTCTAATATTTGTCTATATAGAATTCACGTTCGGTTAAATAACAGTCAATATTTCATCTTTAAAGCTCCAGACGGACAACCTGCCAATTCTATCAAACCTGCACGCTTCGCAGTCGACTCAATCCCATTGAAGTGGGCGCCGGTATCAGAACAGGAGGCCAACGGTGTGGTTCTTGGTTACCGAGTCGCATATCAACTGGTGGCACTGGGCGAGGAGCCGATTGAAGACTCGCCTGTTCATGTGCTAAGGGTGTCAGGAACAGCAGTAAACTTAACGGGTTTACATATATATGGGCAGTACAGAATTGCTATTTCTGCGTACACCGAGAGGGGTGATGGTCCAGAAATGATTCTCGTGGGGGGTGAGTAAACTTGTTTCTTTGATTTGTTATTTTAGAAGAATATAAAATACAGCAAGAACGAAAGAAACAAATAACAAAATTACGAAATAATAATAATAATAATAATAATAATAATAATAATAACATAATAATAATAATAATAATAATAATAATAATAATAATAATAATAATAATGACATGCTTTAGACAGATGGCCTATGTCACATAACGTGATGTTCAATAGGGCACTGAAAGAGAAGGATTGATGAAGAAAAGAGAGAAAATAAGTCGGAAAGTTTTTACTGAAATCAGAAGGCCATTATGGGTTCTGGACAACTTCATTCACAATGGGTTCTAATTCCACATTTTCCCAACAGAAACCTGTAGATGCCGCAAAACGTTGTATGCCAATTGGCGTGAGTACATGCCATATGTAAATAGGTCGAATACAACTGGTGCTCCTGAAGGCATCCTACCTCAGGTCATCACAGAAATGACTGGAGAGTGCTGCCAGGACTGTGTTGCTCATAACATATCCTTTGTTGATTACTTCACCAATCCAGACGGCTCCTCGGCAATCAAGTACAGCGAAGATGATCTCAAGACTAACATCTCGGAGGAAATAGACTTCACATTCCCGATGTACGGTACTATGGATCAGAAGACATATCCTGGAGGGTTTGGCTACCGGGCATTGATCGAATCACCGGGGATTGTGTTTGTAGTGAACATCGATCAAGACTTTAAGGGCGTGAATCCTGACAGTCCAAGTAAAGCCACAATTAACAGCATCGTACAGTGCTTGCTATACATTCTTGTTACCTTAGCCATCGCCTACTTTGCAGGCTTTATCATGTGGTTATTGGTGAGTAGGTTTAATCTCTGCTTTGGGCTTCCTGTGTCTTGCTTGCTTTTACCACAGGTATCCCACCATAACAAAATAAGGTCGCTGCTTGAAGTTGGGATTACTGCTTTAGTAGTGCCAGAATGCCAAGGGCGACTAGTACATGACTGATGATTTCAGGCTCTCTTACATGGTGACAATTTTTCCCTCCCCCTTCCCCCTCTTCCCAAAATTGTTCCCATGTAAGAGAGCCTGAAATATTAAAGCAGGCTATGACTTGTATTGCTTTTAGAACCGCCAAGACCGCCCGGAGTTTTTCCCGCCATCTTATATCAGAGGTACATACGAAGGATTGTGGTGGGCCTTTATTACCATGACAACACTGGGGTAGGTTTGATTTACGTTTAGTGAAAAAAGGGAATTAATAGAGTTAGAAGCATTAAAGAGTCAACCGATTCATCCATCCATCCATCCACCAACCGATCCCTCTATTCATCCATCCACCAACCGATCCCTCTATTCATCCATCCACCAACCGATGCCTCTATTCATCCATCCACCAACCGATCCACCTCTATTCATATTCATTCATCCATCCACCAACCGATCCCTCTATTCATCTATCCACCAACCGATCCCTCTAACCGATCATCTATTCATCCACCAACGATCCCTCGATCATCATCCACCAACCATCTATCCACCATCCACCAACCGATCCCTCTATTCATCTATCCACCAACCGATCCCTCTATTCATCTATCCACCAACCGATCCCTCTATTCATCCATCCACCAACCGATCCCTCTATTCATCTATCATCCCTCTATCATCACCACCAACCGATCCCTCTATTCATCCATCCACCAACCGATCCCCTATCATCATCCCTCTATCCATCCAACCGATCCCTCTATTCATCCATCCACCAACCGATCCCTCTATTCATCCATCCACCAACCGATCCCTCTATTCATCCATCCACCAACCGATCCCTCTATTCATCCATCCACCAACCGATCCCTCTATTCATCCATCCACCAACCGATCCCTCTATTCATCCATCCACCACAACCGATCCTCCTCTATCCACCAACCGATCTCTATTCATCCATCCACCAACCGATCCCTCTATTCATCCATCCACCAACCGATCCCTCCTCTATCCACCAACCGATCCCTCTATTCCACCACCAACGATCCCTCTATTCATCCATATTCCTCATTCATCCATCCACCAACCGATCCCTCTATTCATCCATCCACCAACCGATCCCTCTATTCATCCATCCACCAACCGATCCCCTATTCATCTATCCACCAACCGATCCCTCTATTCATCCATCCACCAACCGATCCCTCTATTCATCATCCACCAACCGATCCCTCTACCATCCAACCGATCCCTCTATTCATATCCACCAACCGATCCCTCTATTCATCCATCCACCAACCGATCCCTCTATTCATCCATCCACCAACCGATCCCTCTATTCATCCATCCACCAACCGATCCCTCTATTCATCCATCCACCAACCGATCCCTCTATTCATCTATCCACCAACCGATCCCTCTATTATCATCCATCCATCGATCCACCAACCGATCCCTCTATCCCTCATCATCCACCAACCGATCCTCTATTCATCTATCCACCAACCGATCCCTCTATTCATCCATCCACCAACCGATCCCTCTATTCATCCATCCACCAACCGATCCCTCTATTCATCTATCCACCAACCGATCCCTCTATTCATCATCCACCAACCGATCCCTCTATTCATCTATCCACCAACCGATCCCTCTATTCATCTATCCACCAACCGATCCCTCTATTCATCTATCCACCAACCGATCCCTCTATTCATCTATCCACCAACCGATCCCTCTATTCATCTATCCACCAACCGATCCCTCTATTCATCCATCCACCAACCGATCCTCTATTCATCCACCAACCGATCCCTCTATTCATCCATCCACCAACCGATCCCTCTATTCATCCATCCACCAACCGATCCTCTATTCATCTATCCACCAACCGATCCCTCTATTCATCCATCCACCAACCGATCCCTATCTCTATCATCAACCGATCCCTCTATTCATCCACCAACCGATCCCTCTATTCATCCATCCACCAACCGATCCCTCTATTCATCCGATCCACCAACCTCTCTATTCATCCATCCACCAACCGATCCCTCTATTCATCATCCACCAACCGATCCCTCTATCTCATCCATCCACCAACCGATCCCCTCTATTCATCCATCCACCAACCGATCCCTCTATTCATCATCCATCCACCAACCGATCTATTCATCTATCCACCAACCGATCCCTCTATTCATCCATCCACCCACCAACCGATCCCTCTATTCGATCCTATCCACCAACCGATCCCTCTATTCATCCATCCACCACCAACCGATCTATTCCTATCCACCAACCGATCCCTCTATTCATCATCCATCCACCAACCGATCCCTCTATTCATCCATCCACCAACCGATCCTCTATTCATCCATCCACCAACCGATCCCTCTATTCATCCATCCACCAACCGATCCCTCTATTCTATCCATCCACCAACCGATCCCTCTATTCATCCATCCACCAACCGATCCCTCTATCTATCCACCAACCGATCCATCCATCAACCAACCGATCCCTCTATTCATCTCCACCAACCGATCCTCTATCCATCCACCAACCGATCCTCTATTCATCTATCCACCAACCGATCCCTCTATTCATCCATCCACCAACCGATCCCTCTATTCATCTATCCACCAACCGATCCTCTATTCATCCATCCACCCACCGATCCCTCTATTCATCCATCCACCAACCGATCCCTCTATTCATCATCCACCAACCGATCCTCTCATCTATCATCCCTCTATTCATCATCCACCAACCGATCCCTCTATTCATCCATCCACCAACCGATCCTCTCTATTCTATCCATCCACCAACCGATCCCTCTATTCATCATCCACCAATCCTATTCCACCAACCGATCCTCTATTCATCCATCCACCAACCGATCCATCCACCAACCGATCCCTCTATTCATCCATCCACCAACCGATCCCTCTATTCATCCACCACCACCGATCCCTCTATTCATCCATCCACCAACCGATCCCTCATATATCCACCAACCGATCCCTCATCCACCAACCGATCCCTCTATTCATCCATCCACCAACCGATCCCTCTATTCATCCATCCACCAACCGATCCCTCTATTCATCCATCCACCAACCGATCCACCAACCGATCCCTCGATATTCATTCATCCACCAACCGATCCCTCTATTCATCATCCACCAACCGATCCTCTATTCATCTATCCACAACCGATCCCTCTATTCTCTATCCACCAACCGATCCCTCTATTCATCCATCCACCAACCGATCCCTCTATTCATCTATCATCCACCAACCGATATTCATCTATCCACCAACCGATCCACCAACCGATCCCTCTATCATCATCTATCCAACCGATTCCTCTATTCATCTATCCACCAACCGATCCCTCTATCATCCATCTAACCGATATTCATTCATCTATCCACCAACCGATCCCTCTATCATCTATCATCTATCTATTCATCCATCCACCAACCGATCCCTCTATTCATATCCACCAACCATCCTCTATTCATCCATCCAACCGATCCCTCTATTCATCCATCCACCAACCGATCCCTCTATTCATCCATCCACCAACCGATCCCTCTATTCATCTCCATCCACCAACCGATCCCTCTATTCATCTATCCACCAACCGATCCTCTATTCATCTATCCACCAACCGATCCCTCTATCCATCCATCCACCAACCGATCCCTCTATTCATCTATCCACCAACCGATCCCTCTATTCATCCATCCACCAACCGATCCCTCTATTCATCCATCCACCAACCGATTCCTCTATTCATCCATCCACCAACCGATCCCTCTATTCATCTATCCACCAACCGATCCCTCTATTCATCTATCCACCAACCGATCCCTCTATTCATATCCACCAACCGATCCCTCTATTCATCCATCCACCAACCGATCATCCATCTATTCATCTATCCACCAACCGATCCCTCTATTCATCTATCCACCAACCGATCCCTCTATTCATCTATCCACCAACCGATCCCTCTATTCATCCATCTATCCACCAACCGATCCCTCTATCCATCCATCAACCGATCCCCTACCACCCAACCGATCCCTCTATTCATCTATCCACCAACCGATCCCTCTATTCATCATCCATCCACCAACCGATCCCTCTATATCATCTATCCACCAACCGATCCCTCTATTCATCCATCCACCAATCTCTATCCATCCCAACCCGATCTATTCATCCTCCACCAACCGATTCTATCTATCCATCCACCAACCGATCCCTATCTATCCATCCGATCCTCTATTCATCCATCCACCAACCGATCCTCTATTCATCCATCCACCAACCTATCTATCATCCATCCACCAACCGATCCCTCTATTCATCCATCCACCAACCGATCCCTCTTCATCCATCCACCAACCGATCCCTCTATCATCCATCCGATCATCCACCAACCGATCCCTCTATTCATCCATCCACCAACCGATCCCTCTATTCATCCATCCACCAACCGATCCCTCTCATCCATCCACCAACCGATCCCTCTATCCACCAACCGATTCCTCTATTCATCCATCCACCAACCGATCTATTCCATCCCAACCGATCCCTCTATTCATCCATCCACCAACCGATCCCTCTATTCATCTATCCACCGATCCCTCTATTCAACCACCAACCGATCTCTATCATCATCATCATCCATCCATCCATCCACCAACCGATCCCTCTATTCATCCATCCACCAACCGATTCCTCTATTCATCCATCCACCAACCGATCCCTCTATTCATCATCCACCAACCGATCCCTCTATTCATCTATCCACCAACCGATCCACCCTCTATTCATCCATCCACCCACCAACCGATCCCTCTATTCATCTATTCATCATCCATCCACCAACCGATCCCTCTATTCATCTATCCACCAACCGATCCCTCTATTCATCTATCCACCAACCGATCCCTCTATTCATCTATCCACCAACCGATCCCTCTATTCATCTTCATCGATCCCCTATCCATTCATCCATCCCCAACCGACCTCTATTCATCTATCAACCGATCCCTCTATTCATCTATCCACCAACCGATCCCTCTATTCATCTATCCACCAACCGATCCCTCTATTCATCCATCCACCAACCGATCCCTCTATTCATCTATTCCACCAACCGATCCCCTCTATTCATCCATCCACCAACCGATCCTCTATTCATCTATCCATCCCCAACGATCCCCATTCCATCCAACCGATCCCTCTATCATCCATCCACCAACCGATCCCCTATTCCGATCCACCAACCGATTCCTCTATCCATCCATCCACCAACCGATCCCCTCTATTCATCCGATCCACCAACCGATCCACCAACCGATCCCTCTATTCATCCATCCACCAACCGATCCCTCTATCATCCATCCACCAACCGATCCCTCTATTCATCTATCCACCAACCGATCCCTCTATTCATCTATCCCAACCGATCCCCGATCATCTATCCACCAACCGATCCCTCTATTCATCCATCCACCAACCGATCCCTCTATTCATCCATCCACCAACCGATCCTCTCATCCACCAACCGATCCCTCTATTCATCTATCCACCAACCGATCCCTCTATTCATATTCAATCCCTCTATTCATCCACCAACCGATCCCTCTATTCATCCATCCACCAACCGATCCCTCTATTCATCCATCCACCAACCGATCCCTCTATTCATCCATCCACCAACCGATCCCTCTATTCATCTATCCACCAACCATCCCAACCGATCCCTCTATTCATCCATCCACCAACCGATCCCTCTATTCATCATCCATCCACCAACCGATCCCTCTATTCATCCATCCACCACCGATCCTCTATTCATCATCCACCAACCGATCCCTCTATTCATCCATCCACCAACCGATCCCTCTATTCATCTATCCACCAACCGATCCCTCTATTCATCTATCCACCAACCGATCCTCTATTCATCTATCCACCACTATCCAACCGATCCCTCTATTCAACCGATCTATCATCACCACCAACGATCCTCTCTATTCATCCTATCCACCAACCATCCCTCATTCATCTATCCCGATCCCTCTCACCAACCGATCCCTCTATTCATCATCCACCAACCGATCCCTCTATTCATCTATCCACCAACCGATCCCTCTATTCATGCATCCACCAACCGATCCCTCTATTCATCTATCCACCAACGATCCCTCGATCCCTCTATTCATCTCTATCCACCAACCGATCCCTCTATTCATCTATCCACCAACCGATCCCTCTATTCATCTATCCACCAACCGATCCTATTCAACCATCCACCCTCTATTCATCTATCCACCAACCGATCTCTATTTCTCATAGGTTTCCCTCTATTCATAATTATCCGCCAACCGATCCCTCTATTTCATCCACCAACCGATGTGTGAATTCATCATCCACCAACCGATCCCTCTATTCATCCATCCACCAACCGATCCCTCTATTCATGCATCGGCCAACCTCAGTTTTCATCCCTCTAGTTTTCATGCATATCCACCACCGATCCCTCTATTCATCCTATCCACTCATTCATCCGCATCCCTCAGTTTTCATCATCCACCAACCGATCTATTCATCATCAACCGATCCTCAGTTTTCATGCATCATCCATCCCTCTAGTTTTCACCCACCGATCCCTCTATTCATCATCCACCAGTTTTCATGCATCGGCCCCTCTCCGATCCCTCCCTCAGTTTTCATGCATTCCTCAGTTTTCATGCATCGGCCCCCTCAGTTTTTTCATGCATCGGATCCTCAGTTTTCATGCATCGGCCCCCTCAGTTTTCATGCATCGCCCCCTCAGTTTCCATGCTCTCAGTTTTCATCATGCATCCCCTCAGTTTTCATGCATTTTTCCCCCTCAGTAAGTTTTCATGCATCGGCCCCCTTTTCATGTATAGTTTTCATGCATCAGTTTTCATGCATCGGCCCCCTGTTTTCATGCATCGGCCCCCTCAGTTTTCATGCATCGCCCCCTCATATCCGGCCCCCTCAGTTTTCATGCATCGGCCCCCTCAGTTTTCATGCATCGGCCCCCTCAGTTTTCATGCAAGTTTTCATGCATCGGCCCCCTCAGTTTTCATGCATCGGCCCCCTCAGTTTTCATGCATCGGCCCCCTCAGTTTTCATGCATCGGCCCCCTCAGTTTTCATGCATCGGCCCCCTCAGTTTTCATGCATCGGCCCCCTCAGTTTTCATGCATCGGCCCCCTCAGTTTTCATGCATCGGCCCCCTCAGTTTTCGCCCCCTCTCATGCATCGCCCCCCTCAGTTTTCATGCATCGGCCCCCTCAGTTTTCATGCATCGGCCCCCTCAGTTTTCATGCATCGGCCCCCCTCAGTTTTCATGCATCGGCCCCCTCAGTTTTTTCATGCATCGGCCCCCTCAGTTTTCATGCATCGGCCCCCTGTTTTCATGCATCGGCCCCCCTCAGTTTTCATGCATCGCCCCCCTCAGTTTTCATGCATCGGCCCCCTCAGTTTTCATGCATTCATCAGTTTTCATGCTCGCTTTTCATGCATCGGCCCCCTCAGTTTTCATGCATCGGCCTCAGTTTTCATGCATCGGCCCCCTCTCAATGCCCCCTCAGTTTTCATGCATCGCCCCATTCATGCATCGGCCCCCTCAGTTTTCATGCATGCCCCCTCAGTTTTCATGCATCGGCCCCCTCAGTTTTCATGCATCGGCCCCCTCAGTTTTCACAGCCCCCTCAGTTTTCATGCATCGGCCTCCTCAGTTTTCATGCATCGGCCCCCTCAGTTTTCATGCATCGGCCCCCTCAGTTTTCATGCATCGGCCCCTCAGTTTTCATGCATCGGCCCCCTCAGTTTTCATGCATCGGCCCCCTCAGTTTTCATGCATCGGCCCCCTCAGTTTTCATGCATCGCCCCCCTCAGTTTTCATGCATCGGGTTTTCATGCATCCCCTCAGTTTTCATGCATCGGCCCCCTCAGTTTTCATGCATCGGCCCCCTCAGTTTTCATGCATGCATGCATCGGCCCCCTCAGTTTTCATGCATCGCCCCCTCAGTTTTCATGCATCGGCCCCCTCAGTTTTCATGCATCGGCCCCCTCAGTTTTCATGCATGCCCCCTCAGTTTTTTTCATGCATCGTTTTCATGCATCCCTCAGTTTTCATGCATCGGCCCCCTCAGTTTTCATGCATCGGCCCCCTCAGTTTTCATGCATCGGCCCCCTCAGTTTTCATGCATCGGCCCCCCCTCATGCATTTTCATGCATCGGCCCCCTCAGTTTCATGCATCGGCCCCCTCATGCATCGGCCCCCCCTCAGTTTTCATGCATCGGCCCCCTCAGTTTTCATGCATCGGCCCCCTCAGTTTTCATGCATCGGCCCCCTCAGTTTGCATGCATCGGCCCCCTCAGTTTTCATGCATCGGCCCCCCTCAGTTTTCATGCATCGGCCCCCTCAGTTTTCATGCATCGGCCCCCTCAGTTTTCATGCAGCCCCCTCAGTTTCATGCATCGGCCCCCTCAGTTTTCATGCATCGGCCCCCTCAGTTTTCATGCATCGCCCCCTCAGTTTTCATGCATCGCCCCCCTCAGTTTTCATGCATCGGCCCCCTCAGTTTTTCATGCATCGGCCCCCTCAGTTTTCATGCATCGGCCCCCTCAGTTTTCATGCATCGCCCCCCTCAGTTTTCCCCCTCAGTTTTCATGCATCGGCCCCCTCAGTTTTCATGCATCCTCAGTTTTCATGCATCGGCCCCCTCAGTTTTCATGCATCGGCCCCCTCAGTTTTCATGCATCGGCCCCCTCAGTTTTCATGCATCGGCCCCCTCAGTTTTCATGCATCGGCCCCTCAGTTTTCATGCATCGGCCCCCCCCAGCCCCCTCAGTTTTCATGCATCGGCCCCCTCAGTTTTCATGCATCGGCCCCCTCAGTTTTCATGCATCGGCCCCCTCAGTTTTCATGCATCGGCCCCCTCAGTTTTCATGCATCGGCCCCCTCAGTTTTCATGCATCGGCCCCCTCAGTTTTCATGCATCGGCCCCCTCAGTTTCAATTGCCCTCAGTTTTCATGCATCGGCCCCCTCAGTTTTCATGCATCGGCCCCCTCAGTTTTCATGCATCTTCATCTCATCCCTCACATGTTTCAACTACGATTTTTCCCGCCGTAAAGTGAGGTGAACAAGTAATCCATATTTTCCTCATCTCAGACATTTGTTTCTTTAGACATTAAGCCAAGATCATTCCAGGAATTATACGATGCTCTCATGCAGAAAAAGGTATACGGAGCTCTGATCGATGGATACGCCATCGGTAGCCAAAAGCATCTCTTTGAACATCCCAGTCTTAAGTTTGCAAAGATCTACGATGTCAAACCTGCTTATGGGATTGTCCTGGGAGGAACATCATCCAGACTGAGACGATGTTTCTACAGCTACATGCAGGGCAAACGAGCAGAAATCTTTCAACGGATCTCAAAGTACACCAAGATTATTGAAAGTGTAAGTGTATAAACCGTTGTAGATGGCTGGCCTTTGTGGGAGGAAGGAGGCGGAGAGGAATGGGACGGGGAGGAAAGGGGGGCCCCACCTCTCTCCATGATCCCGGTTACGTCACATTAAAGCAATCCATTGTTTGAACGCTAAGGATCCTGGTCATTGTAGGGGTACAGAACGAACATGAAGAAAACAAAGAAAATCGCTATAAAATGCATTTTGTAGAATGTAGAGAACCGATAACAGCCACCAACATTAAATACTGTGGGATAAACATCAGTACATCTGATATTTGGAAACTAGACAGAGATTTGCTATATGGATATCAAGATCCTTTGTAGAAGTACTGGGGTGCTTACCATTTACCCGGATCTGAAACCGGAAATTTCTGTTGGAAAAACATATGGTATGTGTCATTCTGATCGGAAAGTTTCGGAAAACTCTGTCTAGCGATGGAGGTAATCCACTTTTCCCGCTCTTTTCGGTTTTTCCGTAGACGCGTGTACCATTAGACTCTAATGGTACACGCGTCTACGGAAAAACCGAAAAGAGAAGACTGAGACCGAGTTTTCAGTAACGGAATGACACCTTTTTTTTTTCAACCGGAATTTCTGTGTTTGTTCTTTGTTTTTTTCCGATCGGAATGACACCTTTTTTTTCAACCGGAATTTCTGTTTTTTTTTTTTTCAGGTAAATGGTAAGCACCCCTGGTTTCCTTTAATCTTGCGAGAATTTGTGTGACTTTTTCAATGACTTCAGAGATATGCGAATCCTTTCTAAGAGTTTCAGTCATTCTCTACATTCTCATAACACATAATGCTTTGCGCCTTGGTGGGTAATACAAAAGAAAATGGGAGCTTTCTGTCAACCATGTAATTATGCAACACCATTTTCTTTTATTAGAAAGAAAAGGCGCTAAGCATTATGTGCTATGAGAAAGTAGAGAATACTGTATTTTTACCACAGGAATCCCACAATTAAAATCAAAGTGACTCATGCCAGTACTTTTCCCTCTTTCAGCCTCCAGGCGAACTTCCACGAACTGTTCAGTACAGCACCAATCTGTTTACTCCAGAAACCGACATGTTCAAATCCACCATGCTCGCACTCATTGCTTGCCTTGGAGTCTTCGTATTTCTTGGATGTATTTATGAATGCGCGAGACGATGTACGAAGGCACCTCAAGTCGAGGGCTGTAAGTACTAATTGTGTTTACACTTTTTAGTGTGATTTAGCCTGCGTGACGGCTTTTGGGGGACTGGGGAGGGGACTGGGGAGGGGAACTGGGGAGGGGGAACTGGGAGGGGGACTGGGGAGGGGGACTGGGGAGGGGGACTGGGGAGGGGAACTGGGAGGGGGACTGGGGAGGGGGACTGGGAGGGGGACTGGGAGGGGGGACTGAGGAGGGGGACTGGGGAGGGGAACTGGGGAGGGGAACTGGGGGAGGGGGACTGGGAGGGGGACTGGGAGGGGGACTGGGAAGGGGGACTGAGGAGGGGGAATGGGGAGGGGGACTGGGAAGGAGGACTGGGGAGGATCGAGGGAAATTAGGGGGAGGGGTGTAGCTAGCTAAGTGGTTCAGGATCTACTGGGAGAAGTTCCTGGTATTTTGCTTCTTTTGGAAAAAAGAAATTATAAAATACAGTAGAGATGGTGGGGGTTCGATATTCCAATATGTAAACTTGTTTCTCTTCTTCTACCGTTTCTAGACAAACCACACGATATTCAACGTTTGCGAAATGAAGTTCAGCATTTCTTGGACAACATGACAAAAATCAAAGAAAACCTTCGTCAAAAACATGCGAATCAGATCCTTGATTATCTTAAACACAGGAAGAAATCACTAACGAGCGCTAAGAAACTCTTCACTGGTTAGATAGGTTCATTTGCATACAAATTGCATGGCTTTCGCTAAACCTTTTAGAGAAGCCTTTGCCGGCCACTAATGGCATTTACACATCAAGCAATGAATTGAATGCCTATGTACTTCGACACCAACCCTACTTTATAGAGCAGATTTGGTAGGACTGTGAAAACCCACGGCACGGCACGGTCACGGATTCATTCGAAATCCTAAATCATCACGGTCACGGCACGGCACGTCCGTGCTGTAAGTTTTTCACAGTCATACGAAATCTGCTCTACTAATGGCATCTACTACGACACCAACCCTACTTTATATAGAGTCGTTTTCGTATGAGTGGGAAGTAGTTACGGTACGGTTCGTGCCGTGCCGTGCGGTGACCGTATCGCGCCATCATCATGCCGTATCCAAGCATTCTGATTGGTTGAGCAATGATTTTGCGCGCTGTGATTGGTTGAATACAATGTCTTCGATTCCGTACCGTGACCGTAACTCCGTGCCGTAGGTTTCCCACTCATACGAAAACGACTCTAATACACCTATTTCGCTGAATAATAGTTGTCCATTTCATTGAAATGTATTAGTAAATCAACATGCCAAGACACATTTTGAATCGAATTTGATGAAATATTTCTGGCATGCATTCAAGCTGTTACCATAATGCAACGACGTATAACCTATTGCCTATGGACTGATGTCCTCAACATATCGAAACTTATATCACCGTATCAACTTGAGATAGGGCGGTACCCTTATCACTGCGAATCCTTTCCGCGCATGTTCAGAGACGAAGTCGGTGACACCTCGTGAATTAATTACACATTTTCACTTTGGGTGTAGATCTCTACTTGCTTAAAATAAACGATGGAATCAAAAGGTCCTGAACTACCTTGCATTGTAAAATAACGAAAGATAGATACAGCAATGACACATTACAAGAATAATAATAATAATAATTTAATCACAATGTTATATATTATACCAGCAAAAAATCTCCATAATTAAAACACTATTCACTAGATCTATTATATATATCTTGTTTTCATATATTGGTATTATGCCGTTTGGAACCAACAGCTAATAGTGAGGCGTGTTGCTCCTTTGAACCCATGTACTGGTAATAATGTAAATGCAGGGACAGGGACGACAAGATGCTCTAATGCACTTCTAACACACGCGTACAGTTCATTCTCGTGTTCTACATCGTGTTTGATGTAAAATATTCTCACAGTTAAAAGGTTTTGAAGAACGATTCCGTGATGCGCGCAGATATTTTTGAGTTCTTGAATGTATGATAAGAAGACTTTATCCATGTGAACAACTGCAGCGTCAGCCAATGGGACTGAAAAGAAGAAAGGAAAGATGAGAACAAATGAGTCTGGAGGGAAAAGGGGGACTGTTCACAGTCTAGATTGTTACTTACCAATGTCACAGTTAATCATACCCACTGGTAGTGCAGTGGCTTAGCTACAATCCCCGACAATATCAATGAAACAACTATCTAAATTGTGACTGATTCTACCAAACATGGCACTAAGCTGCACATTAACTGCATGTCATGGTACAAACCCCCTCGCCCCTCATCAATGTTGAGGGTAGCAATGATCGCCGTGTTCGAATCGCACCACTAATCAACATTGATGTTGGGAGGAGGGGGTAAAGAGCCCTTTTGCGTGCGCCACAAAATATCATTATCAATGATTTTCAAAGCGTTAGTGTTTCAAAGTAAATTGGCGCCGATTGTAGCTTTTAGTAGAACTAACAGAATGTCCTGACACAGCCTTCAGTGTTAGTACAGATTATTACTTACCAATGTCACAGTTAATCGCACCACAAGTACCCAAGGTGTCGTCGTAATACAGTCCTTGAAATTCTAATGATGTGTCACTGCATGTAATGGAACTGGATAAACCTAAAAATCGAATTGAATACGACTGCGTATGACATTTTGATGCATAATATAAACCAACATGACCTTGCCAATACACCTTGCCCACATTCTGTTCCAATACCCACGAACAATAGCACCAGGTTGAGACTGGGGTGGACATTGCCATACATGTACAATGTACTGTATTATTATTTTATCTACCACAATCTCAACTTGAAGCCATTGTTTGTGGTCATCGAATGTGGGAAAGGTCTATTGGGTGAGACATCGCATTCTTTGTAACCGAATCACAACTTTGGGATCATCCTTTGAGGATGCGACAGGACTTCGGAGCGCGGACAAAAACCGCTGGATCCTCGAGCATGCGACAGTCACAGAACGACAAACAGCGAGACAGCCTCACCTTTCCATTGTCCAGCATCGTGATGTGCTATAAACTGCCATTCTACTAAAGCTCCTTTTGGTAAAGAAGGTATCACAATATAACTAACCAATCGGACAACTTCATTACCACAGTTTTCAGACGCCTGTGAGTGAAAGAACATTATATTGATTAGCGTAACGCCTGTATGTTTCTCTATGTCGAGTTATCGTCCAATCTCCTAGATGTGTAGTCTCCTGCCGTTCTTACTAAAAACTAAGAATGGCTTCAAAGGAGAGACTACTAGATGTGCTGTATTGTATTGTATTGTACTGTATTGTATTGAAAGTTGTTCGATTTGCTTTTTTGTGTGAAAAAGGACAAATGAGCAAACTCAACTTCATCACACGATAACAGTTTAAAAGCTACGACATATTAAAGTGCTATTCAATAATTTAGGGTGTGATGCAGCTAGTCTACTACCGTTGTTTAGGCCTCTGAAACCCATGCAGGGTACAAGACTACATGTTGATGTACATGTACATGTATGCACTAAAATAATGCCGCAATAATGTAATATTTAATGCCGAAAATGCTCTTCATATCAACCATAAGTTCTAATGCTTACCTTTGTTTGTAGTGCTTTTTGCAAAGCTTCCTCGGCTGTTTTTATGTATTGGGTACGAGTTACATAACAAAAACCATAAAATCCATTAAGTAACGATTGTGTTGAATTACTGAATGCTGTAATAATCCTATCGACGTGCCTTAAGGACAAAGCTGCCTCCATAGCGATACCTCCTTGTATGATGGTCATACTTGCAGGACATAGCCCTATGTTACCAGATATGAACATCAAAGGACCAACCTAAAACAACGATATGTCACAGTTTAGCTGTTATATGGGTTATTGATATCGTTATGATATACTTTAATATGTGCTTTACAATCCATACTAAAGGTACACATGCATACACGGTGCAATGTAGCACACAATATTGCCGGCAATATGACTGTACCATGTGTCCACTTTATGCAGTTATTGTAACGAAGCATTTTCATGCAATGTTACACTGTGTTAAAGTGCATTCGCATGGCAGCTTACAATGATGAGAGAAGCTAGTAATATGTGCCACTGAGGGTGGTCATGGCCAGGGTTTGTTACGTCCTCAGTGGTTCTTTTAAATCACTACTCATTATAATCATCCTCATACTATCACTGTCATCAACACTCTAATCATCATCATCATCACCTTTATAACTTGACTATATGGACCAATATTAGCTGATGCCCAGTGTGATATACTTTGAACATGCATTGCCTCCCTTGTATGTCGTGGTATCTCTGGCTCCACAACTATATTACTCGTATCAACTATGGATCTATACAGTAGACAATCGAACTGGATAAGGCAGTCTTCTTCAAGGTCAACCTCAACACAAGCTCTACAAGAATGAACAAAGATAATCGTGGGATAATGAGTAACAACATATACCATAGCATGGTTTGTGGTTACCTACCTTGCAGTAGGGTTGACAGGAAAGTAACAGGGTTTGTGGAACCTTGCAGTAGGGTTGACAGGGTTTGTGGTTACCTACCTTGCAGTAGGGTTGACAGGAAAGTAACAGGGTTTGTGGTTACCTACCTTGCAGTAGGGTTGACAGGAAAGTAACAGGGTTTGTGGTTACCTATCTTGCAGTAGGGTTGACAGGAAAGTAACAGGGTTTTTGTAGGGTTGACAGGAAAGTACCTACCTACCTTGCAGTAGGGTTGACAGGAAAGTAACAGGGTTTTGTGGTTACCTACCTACCTTGCAGTAGGGTTGACAGGAAAGTAACAGGGTTTGTGGTTACCTACCTTGCAGTAGGGTTGACAGGAAAGTAACAGGGTTTGTGGTTACCTACTTGCTTGACAGGAAAGTAACAGTTAGGGTTGACAGGAAAGTAACAGGGTTTGTGGTTACCTACCTTGCAGTAGGGTTGACAGGAAAGTAACAGGGTTTGTGGTTACCTACCTTGCAGTAGGGTTGACAGGAAAGTAACAGGGTTTGTGGTTACCTACCTTGCAGTAGGGTTGACAGGAAAGTAACAGGGTTTGTAACAGGGTTACCTACCTTGCAGTAGGGTTGACAGGAAAGTAACAGGGTTTGTGGTTACCTACCTTGCAGTAGGGTTGACAGGAAAGTAACAGGGTTTGTGGTTACCTACCTTGCAGTAGGGTTGACAGGAAAGTAACAGGGTTTGTGGCTAGTAGGGTTGACAGGAAAGTAACAGGGTTTGTGGTTACCTACCTTGCAGGGTAGGGTTGACAGGAAAGTAACAGGGTTTGTGGTTACCTACCTTGCAGTAGGGTTGTAACAGGGTTTGTGTGGTTACCTACCTTGCAGTAGGGTTGACAGGAAAGTAACAGGGTTTGTGGTTACCTACCTTGCAGTAGGGTTGACAGGAAAGTAACAGGGTTTGTGGTTACCTACCTTGCAGTAGGGTTGACAGGAAAGTAACAGGGTTTGTGGTTACCTACCTTGCAGTAGGGTTGACAGGAAAGTAACAGTGGTTACCTACCTTGCAGTAGGGTTGACAGGAAAGTAACAGGGTTTGTGGGTACCTACCTTGCAGTAGGGTTGCAGTAGGGTTTTGTTACCTACCTTGCAGTAGGGTTGACAGGAAAGTAACAGGGTTTGTGGGTTTGTGGTTTAACTACCTTGCAGTAGGGTTGACAGGAAAGTAACAGGGTTTGTGGTTACCTACCTTGCAGTAGGGGTTGACAGGAAAGTAACAGGGTTTGTGGTTACCTACCTTGCAGTAGGGTTGACAGGAAAGTAACAGGGTTTGTGGTTTTGTGGTTTACCTACCTTGCAGTAGGGTTGACAGGAAAGTAACATGGTTTGTGGGTTTGTGGTTACCTACCTTGCAGTAGGGTTGACAGGAAAGTAACAGGGTTTGTGGTTACCTACCTTGCAGTAGGGTTGACAGGAAAGTAACAGGGTTTGTGGTTACCTACCTTGCAGTAGGGTTGACAGGAAAGTAACAGGGTTTGTGGTTACCTACCTTGCAGTAGGGTTGACAGGAAAGTAACAGGGTTTGTGGTTACCTACCTTGCAGTAGGGTTGACAGGAAAGTAACAGGGTTTGTGGTTACCTACCTTGCAGTAGGGTTGACAGGAAAGTAACAGGGTTTTGGTTACTACCTTGCAGTAGGGTTGACAGGAAAGTAACAGGGTTTGTGGTTACCTACAGGGTTTGTTTGTGGTTACCTACCTTGCAGTAGGGTTGACAGGAAAGTAACAGGGTTTGTGGTTACCTACCTTGCTTGCAGTAGGGTTGACAGGAAAGTAACAGGGTTTTGTTACCTACCTTGCAGTTTACCTACCTTGCAGTAGGGTTGAGGGTTGACAGGAAAGTAACAGGGTTTGTGGTTACCTACCTTGCAGTAGGGTTGACAGGAAAGTAGGTTTGTGGTTACCTACCTTGCAGTAGGGTTGACAGGTTACCTAAGTAACAGGGTTTGTGGTTACCTACCTTGCAGTAGGGTTGACAGGAAAGTAACAGGTTACCTACCTTGCAGTAGGGTTGACAGGAAAGTAACAGGGTTTGTGGTTACCTACCTTGCAGTAGGGTTGACAGGAAAGTAACAGGGTTTGTGGTTACCTACCTTGCAGTAGGGTTGACAGGAAAGTAACAGGGTTTGTGGTTACCTACCTTGCAGTAGGGTTGACAGGAAAGTAACAGGGTTTGTGGTTACCTACCTTGCAGTAGGGTTGACAGGAAAGTAACAGGGTTTGTGGTTACCTACCTTGCAGTAGGGTTGACAGGAAAGTAACAGGGTTTGTGGTTACCTACCTTGCAGTAGGGTTGACAGGAAAGTAACAGGGTTTGTGGTTACCTACCTTGCAGTAGGGTTGACAGGAAAGTAACAGGGTTTGTGGTTATCTACCTTGCAGTAGGGTTGACAGGAAAGTAACAGGGTTTTTTTGGTTACCTACCTTGCAGTAGGGTTGACAGTAAAAGTAACAGGGTTTGTTAAGTGTCTACCTTGCAGTAGGGTTGACAGTAACAGGGTTGTTACCTACCTTGCAGGGTTGACAGGAAAGTAACAGGGTTTGTGGTTATCTACCTTGCAGTAGGGTTGACAGGAAAGTAACAGGGTTTGTGGTTACCTACCTTGCAGGAGGGTTGACAGGAAAGTAACATTTATACACAGAATTAACTTGTGAGAAGTCACTCATGTTTTTCACAAACAGTTGCATTAGAATAACATCATCCAAGGAGGAATTGAGAAGAGTAATTTTGTCTGTTAAGTAAAAAAAAACAACAAGAAACATTTATTTACATAATGGCAAATAGTAACAAATATAGAGAGGCTGACTAAGAGAGGGTGCTCAAAACAGAAGTTTGGGGAGTCGCATATATATACTGACGTTGAGGCTCAGTAGGCATGATCAGGAAACCTTCCACCAGTTGGTGGTGGTGCAGCTACATATGTACTGCTGATGATGATGTTGACAATGGTGACGGTGATGAGCAACCATCATGTGTTTAATGACAGTGTACCTTTTAATTTATCCATCACAGTCTTTGTAATTTGTTGTACTGTTAAATTGTCTTGTTTGTAACCTTTTAGACCAGAAATCCACACATATCCATTTGTGTCATTGTAGAGAATTGTTTCTGTAAATAAAGATGCTTTACACTGTCAACTACAGTACATATGTAAATGAATGACTGAGTGAGTGAGTGAATGAATGAATGGATACATGGATGATTGGATGAATGAATGAGTGAGTGAATGAATGAGTGCAAGTACCTTGATAGTGTTCTTGCGTTAATATTGAGAAACCAATGTTCTTTTTAGTATGTTCACAATTGCTCTCTGTGTTCTGTAAACATTTATTATACAATTCAAGTTAGTCAACAAATATTAAAAGCCCGTATTACAACCCTCATTCAATCATCAATAACTTAC
Organism: Actinostola sp. cb2023; assembly: GCA_033675265.1. Lineage (NCBI taxonomy): Eukaryota > Metazoa > Cnidaria > Anthozoa > Actiniaria > Actinostolidae > Actinostola > Actinostola sp. cb2023. The sequence goes on from JAUJYZ010001075.1 coordinate 88,980, forward strand.
TGGTACAATACCAGGGACATTGTCTACAGGGTCTCCACAGTATGGTTCAGGAAGTTCCTTGATTTCTTGATCTAGACTTTTCTCAGACTCCTATAAAAATAACATGATTGTGTATAGCCTAGTCACAGGCGTCATCTTTCCTAACCAAGCGTGATACAAGTTTATACCTCAGTGTAAGAACCTCACAACTTATAATGATATATATCTTGTTTAAGGTATCAGGGTACCCCAAAAAAAAATGTTTTTTGATAATCAAATCAAATTGAATATTATCTACCATCTCCAAAAAAAACAGAATCTAAAAATATTTTTTTTCCTAAAAAGTTAGAATCAAAAAACGAATTTTGGATTTCATTTGATGCAAAAAGATGTTGACAAGCAAACTGTCAACAGTACTCATACAACAGACTTCCCACAAAGATTCAGATGCGAATAAAGTATCCAAAAATCGTAACTGCTCACTCAAAACATCCTTGAATAACGATGCTAAACCACACACGGTCAAAGTGCTCGTATTTTCCGCCAACAGTAACTTTGTTTTCCTGCCTCGTTGTGTTACGAACGCTAATGACTGTAAGGCGATCTACCTATGAATGCCATTCATATGTCATCAGGTATTGGATCACATATTTGTGGTGGATTATCCACGCTTGTGTAAACAAAGGCGCCACTTGACTTGAAAACTCTTTTGCCTTTTATTTCGGAAACAAAATAGCCATGAATCAAGCGCACATTTTGAGTTCCGGGTCAAAGGGATTTTATCCGATTTAGCTGAAATTTGGTAGACGCTTTGTCAGATAAATATTCTTCAAAAACGTGTCTCCGAATTTTAATATTCAATTTCCTTCGAAAGTTATAACTTGTTTTGTAAAGTGTTTCCCAGTTTTTGCAGAGCTCGAAGTTTAGCACCATATAAAAATGCAACAGGTTAATTTATCGATAAACGGAGACACCTTTTTTGTAAGCTATATCTCATGAGCTTATAAAGGTATTAGTCGAGGATTTCCGATAAATTGCGGCTGTATGGGACCTCGGCGATGATAGTGATGTCAAAATCTGAACTTTTTTACCTATTTCAAATATACTGTTTTTGTTCTAAAAACTAATTGTTTTATTGAATTCTGCATTTATTCAGCTTTCAGAAAATGTATACTTTATAGAGGTTTTAACGTAGCGAGTACGCGCTAGAGCGTGTTGCGTGCATGACTGTCATTTGGGGTACCCTGACACCTTAACTGCTTTTTCTCTTCACTACATTACATTGTATCAATCACTTCATTCTAAGTTCTAAAGATTTCTAAACCGTTTGACTACTAGATAGGTGGAACAATGAATCGTTAGCAATTTAATAGCGATAGAGTGTTAGTGTACATGTAAGGTTCTTACAACAAGGTCACACCATACAATGTATGTACAAATTGTAGGGGTATCGAATGGTCAAGGCGAGACTTTGCGAGACTCCGAGACAAGGTATATTTTTTGCGAGCCCGAGACGCTTTTCCACCGATTTCCTTTGTTTTCAAAATTCGAGACTCTGAGACGGCTTTTTGCGAAAAAAAACAGACGTCGAGATCCGCAAAATTTGACCAAAATTTTGTGAGACTCTGGCTTTTTGCGGGGACCATTCGACACCCCTAATTATGTATAGGTTGAATTCACTCTAGTTAAATTAATATCTCATTCAAGACTAACCGTACCTTGTGTTTCTCCATAAGATGCACAGCATTCAACTGAAGGTATCCAACTTGAGCAAATGCATCATCTGAATGAATAACAACTTTGGAGTCATCACTATAAAAACAAGCAAATCCAATTAGAGTAAATTAGCTATTGTTATTATAAAGGATGATAGTCTTTCTTCATTCATTGCGATGGTGAGAAGTATAATATTGAGAATTGAAAAGATTTGTTGACAAACATTTCCCAAGTACAAATGTGTTACAGTAAAAAGCATTTTCTGATGCTTTTAAATAAATTCTATGAATAGGTCATTTGTAATTGCCCTTTATCATCATGACGTAACCGCTTGTTTATGAGGGGGACAGAATCGTGAAGAACAATAGAAGTTTGAACTACAGGTAATTCTGCTCTGCTGAGGTTCACTTAATTTAAAATTGGCTAATTAAAGTTTCCAGATATTATGTTCATTGATGCTTTTCCCACAATATTTACTGTGTTTGGTGACTTATCGCTTTCAGATGGTCTGTAAAATACATTTATTTGGGAAATCCTTTGTGTTGTTGTTGTTTTGTCCCCCTCTCGCAACCATGAATCATCCTTAGCGTTTAAACAATAGATTGCTTTGATGTGACGTCATTATAGTGATATAGGTGTGGTACTCACATATATATATATATAGTGTGGTACTCACATAACAATTTGTTTCTTGAAAAGAGGACAGTCTAAAGTGAATGTCTCGTATTCTCCTCCCTCTCCACACATATTCAATCCAAATTCAGAATTCTTGTGAATAATAATAATAATGAATTTTATTAAGCATATAATTCAAAAAGTTTACACTGTCTTGAAGAGCTAGAACAACGTAAGTGGTCTCTGATCAAAATCTAAATTCTCCTCGAGATTCTTTGATTTTAAAAGAAGAATTTGGGTTTAATCACAAGTCACCTACACAGTGTCTTTTTACATGAGAGAGGGATAACCCCAGCACTAGGATCTTCCTAGAGCAATAGTGACATTTGAACTTTACATTGCGTTTACATGATAAAATGCCAACAATTGGATGTGTTACTGGTTGTGTTACTAGGTTCGTTGACCATATTAATAATGGTAATTGAACTGAGTGGAGTGCAATTTGGTCTGAAATCATACGAGTGATTACAAAATTGCACGACCGCGTAGCGGGAGTGCAATTTGTTATCACGAGTATGATTTCAGACCAAAATTGCACGACACGAAGTTCAATTACCTATTAATCATATTCATTTTGAAATCTTTTCAAATACACTCGTTATATTTAGGTGGTAAGTTGCAATAATAAGAATAATTTTGATTCCTGAAATACAACTCTTTCATTCTAAATTACAAATTACTTTTTATGAAGAATCGTTTGAATTTAATAAAATTAGAGTTTCTGTGCGAAAATAAAAAATAAAATAAAATTGGTGCAATTAATGATCCAAAATAGTGCAATTAATGATTTAATCGCACCATTTTTAGCCAATCAGATTGCAGGATTTACTAGTGATTTCAAAATGAATATGATTAATGAAATAAGTGCCCAGGTGATTACAACCCTAGCACTAGAGTTATCTTTCCTTCTTTCATTTACATGACGAAAAGTTAACCCTAGTAGTAGGATCATCCTATCTGCGAGACAGGATGACCCTCGTGCTAGGATGATCCTAGTACCCGAAAGAACTCTACCCCGGCCCATGTAAACAGAAAGCAATACATGTAGATATATAGTCGCTAGGTTGATTTGCCTGCTAGGATGATCCTAGTGCTAGGTTTATCTCTCCCTCATGTAAACAGGCCCTTACTCTGTTCTTGCAGGGACCCCTTCACTTATTTACACTGTTCAAGCTGTGCATTATATAAATTTAAAAAAGCTAAATAAACTGACTCTAAAAAAGCCCTTTGGGATGAGTTAATATTTAGTATGTACATGTATGTACAACATGGTACATGTGAATACATACAGTAAAATGCCTAGTAAGTAAAGTATTAACTGTATTTTCTCACAATTCATGCAACAGCAATATTAAAATGTAAAAACATACCAACTTAGAAAGATGAGGATAGATTTCTTCCATTTTTGAACCCAGATGTTTACTTGGAACAAGGCCTAAAATATTGTATAAAGGCAATAAATGTCATAATACCGGTACATGTACATGTACCTCTTATTAACCGGAGGTCTGTATGGGAAGTTATGGACCAAGTTTTTTCACACAGCCTTATGGCCCAAACACATAGCGCGCATGCCATAAAAAGTGGAGGGAAATGAGGATCCATAACTTCCCATATGGACCGAGCAAGCGAGGTTAATAAGATGTTTATTACTGTATATAGTTTTTTCTTACTTTTCTGTTTTCAGCGGGCCGTACGGGAAGTTACAGCCTGCTAATTGACCAATAAGAGCGTGCATAGTACAATTGTATCTGTGCTATATAATAATTAGTATCTGTCTACATATACATTTATAAGTACACTGTACACAATTATAAAGAAAGTGCCTAACTTATGAGTCAACATACCCATAACTGCAACCTTGATTATAATAGCAACAAGTCCATTTGCAATCATTTCTTCGTATAATTCCCTTTGATCTCTTCTCCACAAATATGCCAAAGAGGAAAGTCCCAGACGTGAGCATCTGAAGTAATGATAAAATACCAAACTTTATTATATCCAACTCTTCATAAACAAGTAAAAATATCATACGAGTAGGCCTGGAACAAGTAAAAATATCCAGCTATATTTTTATTTGTCTATTTCACGTGCTTTATATCCCTCAGGGGATGAGTGTATTTTTCACATCGCCTTTGTATTTTGTCTCGCCCTATGGGCTCAACAAAATACTACAGACTCATAAAAATATCCAGCCGTACTCCACACTAAAATGTCAAATAAGATATATTTATCCACCATCAGACTAGAGACCATGTAATAATATTTGAAGACATGACATCTTGATTCACATTATTAATATATTGTTGGGTAACAATAATACTTACACATGCTCAACTCTTACTCTTTGATAATCAGATAAAATAGCTCCTGAAGAAACTGCATCAAACTCTATTTTGGACTGCAAATTATAAAAAAAAACACATTCCTTTATGAACAGATGTTGCAGAATTGTCACGTATAAGTGACTTTAAGAAGTCATACATAGATGTGTGTTTCAGAAAATACAATTTATTGTATGGAATTGAAGTTTTTCACAGCAGCCATCGAGGCCACTGTGAAGGTCAACAGCAATGAGAATTTGTGTACAGTCGAACCCCATCATATGGTCTCCTTGTACATTACAGATATCATGTTATTATGGACAGTTTTCTCTTCCTGCCAGAAACCTGACAGGCCCTATAGCCTTGTGCCCCCCCCCCCCCCCCCCCCCCCCCCCCCCCCCCCCCCCCCCCCACCCTAGCCTTGTGCCAGATCCCCCAACTCTAGCCTTGTGCCAGATCCCCCCACCCCACCCTACCCACCCTAGCCTTGTGCAAGATCCCCCCACCCCACCCTAGCCTTATGCCAGATCCCCCCACCCTAGCCTTGTGCCAGATCCCTCCACCCCACCCTTGTGCCAGATCCCCCACCCTAGCCTTGTGCCAGTCTGGCACATGTATGTATGTGCCAGATCCCTTCACCCCACCCTAGCCTTGTGCCAGATCCCCTACCCTAGCCTTGTGCAAGACCCCTCCACCCCACCCTAGCCTTGTGCCAGATCCCCTACTCTAGCCTTGTGCAAGATCCCCTACCCTAGCCTTGTGCAAGACCCCTCCACCCCACCCTAGCCTTGTGCCAGATCCCCCCACCCCACCTAGCCTTGTGCAAGATCCCTCCACCACACCCTAGCCTTGTGACAGATTCCCTCCACTCCCCCCTGGCTTTGTGCCAGATCCCCCCACCCCACCCTAGCCTTGTGCCAGATCCCTCCACCCCACCCTAGCCTTGTGCCAGACCCCTCCACCCCACCCTAGCCTTGTGCAAGATCCCTCCACCCAACCCTAGCCTTGTGCCAGACCCCCCCACCCCACCCTAGCCTTGTGCAAGATCCCTCCACCCCATCCTAGCCTTGTGCAGATCCCCCCACCCCACCCTAGCCTTGTGCCAGATCCCTCCACCCCACCCTAGCCTTGTGCCAGATCCCCCACCCTAGCCTTGTGCAAGATCCCTCCACCCCACCCTAGCCTTGTGCCAGATCCCCCACCCTAGCCTTGTGCAAGATCCCTCCACCCCACCCTAGCCTTGTGCCAGATCCCCCACCCTAGCCTTGTGCCAGATCCCCCCACCCTAGCCTTGTGCCAGATCCTACCCTGCCTTGTGCCAGATCCCCCCACCCCACCCTAGTCTTGTGCAAGATCCCTCCATCCCACCCTAGTCTTGTGCCAGATCCCTCCACCCCACCCTAGCCTTGTGCAAGATCCCTCCACCCCACCCTAGCCTTGTGCCAGATCCCTCCACCCCACCCTAGCCTTGTGCAAGATCCCTCCACCCAATCCTAGCCTTGTGCCAGATCCCCCCACCCCACCCTAGCCTTGTACAAGATCCCCTATATAAGCTATACGGGTATGTGCCGCCCGATAGGGTATGGTTTTCGAGCTTCTCAGGTCTGGGATAGGGTATAGATTTTCAAGCTTAGGTCTGGGATAGGGTATGTTTTTCACAGCGAACCAAGTATTTATCATTCTTTTTGCATTTTTACGAGCATTTGAAGATCTCTAATGTTAAATAAATGATCGTAGCAGCTAAATAAAAATTCTTAGCTTCAAATTGGTCATGAACTTTCAATTTTAGTCTGTGATAGTGTATTGATTTTCAAGCTTAGGTCTGGGATAGGGTATAGATTTTGAAGCATACATGTAGGTCTGGGATAGGGTACATTCTTGTACCCAGAGCCCACTCGTCATTTGGTTGGTCGTAGGCTCTGGGTACGAGAATGGGATAGGGTATGGAAAAATTCCATTTTTAGGTCTGGGATAGGGTAAGGTTTTTGGGATCACGGCGGCACACCCCTACCCAAAAAATGGCCGAGTACCCCCCCCCCCCCCCCCCCCCCCCCCCCCCCCCCGGGGCCCCCACCCCACCCTAGCTTTGTGCCAGATCCCCCCACCCTAGCCTTGTGCAAGATCCCCTCCACCCTAGCCTTGTGCAAGATCCCCCCACCCCACCCTAGCCTTGTGACAGATCCCTCCCAGCTGCCTAGCTTGTACAATATTTTCCCCTCATTCCAAAGGGTTACGATGCATGTTGGCAAGTTACCTTAATTGAAAGAAGAAGCTGATAAAGATCTTCCACTTCATCTTGGTCATTTTTCACATAATTCTTTCCAATCTCTATTGATGAACCCTGGATTGTCCTTCTATACAAAGGTAGACCCATAGCCTCTGCATAGATATCTATAGCTTGATGACCAACTGTCTGATACATATAACTGTCCAGCTCATCTACAGTAAGACAACAGCTCTTGTGTGAGTACATGCAGTACAAGAATGTGTAATTATCTTCTAACTTCAATTTTTTTTGCTTTCCCACGTGGACAGTAAGCTACAGTACTACGGTCTACGTACAACTCTAACAAACCAGTAAGTTTAAAAAAAAGAGAGAAAGATAAGATAAATGTACGGAACATGTGCTTGATTAGATTGCGTAAATAAGTGTCCCCGATTAGTGTACCACTTGTGGTATGCTAGAAGTCATGACACGTTAATAAAGTTTATGTAAATAAACTGTTACCTTTATTGGAAGGTTTGAGATTTGCCAAAGCTACAATTTCATGTCCGTTTTGTACGCACTGCATCATGTTGTAGCAGCTATCTTTACCACCGCTAATCAACAATAATTAACAGCAAACGGTTACTTCTCAAAGTAAGAGAATATTTCTGACATATTGAATCATCAAATAGTTTACCTTATTAATGCTACAACCTTCATTTTGACGTTATATTTTCAGTCAAAAAAGCATCCAAAAACACCAAGTCTGTCCGCCATTTTGTTCAGGCTCTTTCATCCAAGTATACCACAGGAAGACCAAAACGTACGTACGCATGCGCGCTGTTCCCGCCATTTTTGAAAGAGGCATTCAGAAAGTATCGCTAAGAGTAAGAAGCATTGGATTTTCTTCGTTATTTGAAGTTCTTTTTAAGAAATCATGAGTCTAAAAAGAGAAGCTGAGAATGGGAAGAACGGGTTATCGATTACAGAAGCAGAAGCTGAATTATATGACCGACAAATTCGACTTTGGGGACTTGATGCTCAAAAGAGGTGAATAATGTGATCAGCGTTGCTTTGTAGAGAGTAACTTTACACGCAAGGTTATAGTACTGTAGTATATACGTTATACTAGGTATTGTAATACATGTATGTAGTGATAATCAATCCATTCATTGGTGTTGTCTTGTCTCATGATTTCTGATTCAGGACTTTTTTTCTGTTTGTTTCTTCTTTCTTGAACCTTCCTTGTGGGTCATTACATTACGGGGCTTTCTCAGTATATCACCGTCCTGAATTCCTGAAAATTTGAATAACAATAGTTCATATTGTTGTATGCCTCGTTCTACAAAGAGTTCTTGATTTGAATAACAAAGGTTTTTCAGGATAGTGATATACTGAGAAAGAGCCGTCATTACCACCCCTCCCTCCCTCCCCCGCCACTAATAGAAGAGCTCAGTCAACAATCCCCCCTAGAAATACCAATACCTTTTATACCTCCTCAGAAATAAGCACATTTTTGCCTGCCCCAGCCCCTCACTAGAAAAAGATTGAAAAATAAGGAAAGATCAAAGGTGCCGACACAGTACCCCCCCCCCCCTCCCCCCACAATTAATTTTTAGAACCCCTCAGTAAAAGTCTTCTATTTAATAGGGGGGGGGGGGGGGTGTGTGTGGATATAAAATGGAGTAGCCCTGTGTATCATTTGTGTATCATTCAAACTGGTAAAATTTTGCATACATGTACCTTAGTAATGTACCAGTCAAATCGAAGCTTCAACATTCAAATGCCCCACCCTAGGGTCATTTTAGGCGTTCAAATGCCCCTATACTCCCGGGACATAGCTAGTAGTCCAATCAGCACAATATACAATGTAGTTTTTATTTTATAAACATTATCATAAAGAGAACCAAACTCATTAATACGTAACAAATAGATGACCTGTGAAAGGTCGTTGAAGCGAAAAAGTGACAATGTCGAGACACGAACATCAAGTGATATAGTATTAAATAATCGATCTCGCAATATTAAAATCTCTTTAGCTTGGCTCAATGTTGTCCCATACGCGAAAATGGCTTCTTTTGTTACTTGTCCAGTGCACGAGAAGTTAAGCTTATATAAAAATGGATAGATTTCTAAAGCACACTAGCATTGTAATCGTAATTGTATAAAGGAGCGTTAAAACCTAGTGTGAATCAAAGATTCACAAAGGTCGTTACCGGTCTTAAAAATGTCACAAAACAACACAGGAGCGAGGCTTCCATTCTGCTTAACGTCGTATTGATTCACACTGAATACAGCTAGTCTCTTGCGATTATCGTCGCTTTCATCGCTAGTGTGAACGATTATTTTCAACTGAAAGCTCTCGAGAACACATAACATGAAATCAAGGCAACTTGTTCAAATCCCCACCCCCTCCCATGCGGTGGTCAAATTCCCCACCCCCGGGAAGACCTTGATTGTCAAATTCCCTCCTCGCCGGGCATGGCAAATGGTCAAATGCCTGGGGTTTGCCCGGGGGGGGGGGGGGGGGGGGGGGGGGGGGGATGTTGAAGCTTCGATTTGACCGGTACATAAGCTATAAAGAGTTGATCTTTTTTTCTACAGACTACGAGCATCTAGTATTCTTGTGATTGGTATGACAGGTGTTGGTGCAGAGATTTGTAAGAATTTGATTCTATCAGGGGTCAGGTCTCTCGCCATGCTGGACCCATCTCTTGTTACAGAAGAAGATTTCGTCAGTCAGTTTCTGATAGCAAGAGAAGACCTTGGAAAAAATGTAGGTTTGGATTGTATTTGTTATTGCAATTTAGGCATTATACAGTAGCCTGTTTCTTGTTACAATAGTAACAATAGGCATCCTGTTTATTGATGAAAAGGGAGAGGAAATGAAATTGAACAGTATAATTACGGTGCACAAGATGTGCACACTCTGATTGGTCAATAATTATGTCATATGTTGCAATAGTTACAGCTCGGTGAATATAAAAAAAAGTTATTTAGATCTGAAAATGGATACACGTTGCTTTTATATAAATGTAGTCAGTTCAAGGCATCTGACTGTACACATTGTAGGTTTTGTGGTAATTTGACCAAGTAATAAAATGTACAAGTGACGACAATGGTCAACCACATGTACATAACTGTATCATCATTGCATTGGTACCAGAGAGCCAAGGCATCATTACAAAGAGCTAAAGAACTCAACCCCATGGTTCAAGTCACTGCTGACAGTACTGACGTAGAGAGTAAACCACCTACCTTCTTTAATGATTTTGATGTTGTCATAGCAACTGGATGCTCATCGGATACCATTGTAAGTTCTAACTTGAATTCTTATAATAAATAACGGTATGATTTAATTTACCAGGGTTTTGGTTAGGGCAATATAAATAATGTTTCTATGGTTTGTTTCAGACAAAGTTAAATAACATATGTACTACCAGCAGTATCAAATTCTATGCTGCTGACGTCTTTGGTTTCTATGGTTACATGTTTGCTGATTTAGGAAGACACAGATACGTCGAGTAAGTAACCAAATAGTTGTTGTTACATGCATGTACTGTTACAATTGTTATAATGGCTTACAGGCATTTTCAAATGAGTGGGAAATTTACAGTTCCATACCATATCCTACACGATGCATAATCTGCACTCTTTTTGGTTGGTTCAGAAAGGAAGCCATTTGAGTGTCACGGTACCGTAGGGTTCCCATTCATATGAAAACGATTCTATTACATATGTTAGGGAACAAAGAAAAACTATTCAAGCTACAGATGAGCCATTAGTGAAAAAGAAAAAGCTTGATGAAACAGAAACAAACATGGTTGAAAAGGTAACATGTACAGAATTAATGATCATCCTACTATGATCGTTATTTTATTCATGACTGTGCTGTTTGTTTTCCACTAATGTCGACACAAGCAAAACTCTTATCATTACAAGTCAATGCTTGCTTTTTTTCAACTGGTTTTCATCATTGTTTCTGAGATTTTCTTCAAGATAAAAATAAATTAGATTAAGTCTAGGGTTTTATGGTTGGTGAAGTTGAAGTAAAACATTCTCCTGGAAAACAATTTAATCCAGAGAAAAGTTTTGAATGACAACGTTATTTTACATGTACAATGTTATTTTGAATCATACTAATAATAATAATTATTACAATATGCTGCTGCTGATGATGATCAATTATGATGATGATGATTCGCATAATCACCTCCGTCTTCTGATGATAATAATATTATAATAATTTATTTTCAGTTGATAACATACATGTAGGAGTGGTTGCCCAGTCTTTCAGGCTCATGTTAAAAACGCTCGACAAAATAACATTTCATAACATAGAAGTTCCATTGTTGACAAATGAATCCATCACATTTTGTTAACTTTAGTTTGCAGATTTTTACAGATTTAAGGATGCTATTTGTTGTAAATTTGATGACAAAACATCCATGAGAACCTTGAAGAGAGTGTCATCTGTCTATTTTATATTACAAGGTAACCTACCCCAGATACAGTCAAACCTCCCATAAGCGACCACCCAAAATGTCAAGCTTTGTGGTCGCTTACGAGAGGTGGTCGCTTACGAGAGGTTCCAACTATAGTGATTTGACTTGGAAGTGAACTTTTGGTATTTTGGAAAACTGGTCACTTAGGAGAGGTGGTCGCTTACGAGAGTGGTCGCAACCGGAGGTTGGACTGTATTCTCAACAATACCCATACTGATGTTCAAAAATACCAGGAAATATCAAATTTACTAAAGTAACAGGAAAAACTGATCCCCCAAACCAGTGTCCTCATTAGGGTTGCATTGTGACTTCTATGCTTTTAGGCTAATTAATTTCTGTTGTTTATTGTTATCTTCTATTGCCTCACTCCGGGTGTTTCTTGGTGTTGCAGTCTGCATTGTATTCTTGGTTAGGTTTCTTTGTATGCAGGGTATTGTTTTGGTTCAAGTTCATTCTCGTTCTTTGTGTTCATTGTCTAACGTCATCTGGTGTTCTGCAACACCAAGAAACCTCCCTTACTCCTGTTGCCTTTTTGTGCTATATACAGTCATTCTCAAAAACGTTGTCTGTATGAAAAGACTACAATAAAGTCACGTGATTCATTATGTTTTCAATTTCTGCGTGCGGAACTGCGAGTTGATACCAGCGCCATTACATTCAGTTCTCACAATGTCGTGTGCTTTTGTATCTCAAATTGAAATTCCATGCATGGAAATTGAATACATAATGAATCACGTGACTTTATTGTAGTATTGTAGTCTTTTCATCTGGACAATGACTGTATAATTAGTATTAAATTGAAGAACAGTTATTAGATGCCATGCCTGGTAATATATGAATTGAAGGTATTTAACTTCTTCTGCCTGAAGAAGTTAAATACCTTCAATTCAAGTATTAAATTATTATTGCCATTTTATAAAGTACTTTACAGATTTATGGAAGTACATGGTCGAGTTCCCAGAACACAATCAGCTGATCAAGATGCAAATGAACTGGATAAGCTTAGGAATATTGTGATGGAGGATTTAAATCTTGACAAAACAATTGTTGATGAAACATTTGCACAGTAAATATCTTTCTCCTATGTGTTAAGTATTTTCAATTCTGGTTTTTCAATCAATCCCTTGAGAATCAAGAGATAAAGGCACGGTGGCCATGTTGGTTGAACAAACAATAGACACTAATGAGCAATCTTTTGTTGAAGTTCAACCAAGATGGCCATCGTGACGTGTATTGCAAACCAGCAATACATACTGCTATTGTTTTGTGTACTTTCCAACATTTCTTATATAAAAATTACAGGTCCACCATTATTTTGTTCTCTAGGTATTGTACTGGAATGTTAAGTCCAGTTTGTGCAATTATTGGTGGGGTTGCTGGCCAGGAAGTAGTTAAGGTACATGTATGTCATACTAGACATGTTATTCATGCGAAAATACAGAATACATGATGATCATCGAAAAATTTGAATTAAACCCCTAAAGGGGACCATACTGGGTGTGGCACAAGCTTTATGATCCTAAGCGAGGCAATTCTAAACCAGAAATATTACAAATTTCCTGCCTGATCAGTCTAGACCACCAACACAATTTGACGTCATTTTTTATTTCTTCGCGAGCAACTGTAAATGATACTTTGATGGTTAAAAATATCGGTTTTCCATTGTGAACACCCTAAGTGATACCAAATCCTGTAATTTACACCCCTAAAAGAGACAATGATCATCCCCGCCCCTTTGACATGGGAGTCTCCCTCCCCCCTGGGGGTTTGTTTAACTGAGCTTCTTAAATTATTTCCTAAATCTGGGGATGACAGCCCTGCCACCCCACACCACCCTCTCCCTCTACACCTTCAGTGTTGGGGATGTTCTGCTGGCAAATGGGATGGGATACAACACAGGCATCACAACAGAGAATCAAGCACCATACCCTCTCCTATCCCTCCCACTCCTATCTCAGTCAATGCGAGCAGTAAAAATCCTGGACATGCACCTGGAATTTCATTACTCTCTTTTGACCAAGTCTCTGTGACTGACCTTGTTTAATATGTACTAAAAGTTTGTTTATAAGTGTTATTACACATATTCTCTCCTCTCCATAAATTTGACATGGAGTTTTGACTAAGGACAAAACAGTACAAATTAATAATCAAAATTAAAATAATGTATACATACAATTTACGAATACCTATGCAGTTTTGTACTTGACACTTATCTCAATTTCCCCAACAGGCTGTCTCTGGTAAAGACAATCCACTAAATAACTTTTTCTTTTTATGATGGATTAGAAGGCAATGGTATGGTAGAGTGCTTCAAATAAACAATCTGCTCACTTTAATTTGATCTCAAGTTGTATACTAAAGAATAGTCACACACTGAGCAGGTAGAGTCGTTTCCCGTATGAGTGTGAAGTAGCTATGGTACAGTTTGTGCCGTGCGGTGATTGTGCTGTCACCCTGCCATGTCCAAGCATTCTGATTGGTTGAGCAATGATTTTGTGTGCTGTGATTGATAGAAATAGATTGATTACATTAATACCCAGGGGGGGTACTCGGGGGTATCAGTGACGGGGAGGTGCGAAGGCTTTTTTGGGGTTTGAAATTCGCGGCTTGGGACTTTTTTGGGGTTTTCATTTTTCTGGTGGACTTTTTTTGATATAAAGATTTTGTCAAGGACTTTTTTTGGGGTTGATAAAAATGATATCCTACCGTTCTCGATTTTATGCGGAGAAAAATTGGACTTTTTTGGGGTTACGATTTCGGGCCGTTGGACTTTTTTTGGGGTCTTGTTTTTGCGTAATGGATTAAAATGTTTGGCCTCATTCGCACCTCCCCGTCACTGATACCCCTGAGTACCCCCCCTGGGCATTAATATACATGTATGTACAGTATACATAGATTGGTAGTTAAAATGGAGTAGGAGCAAAACTTTATGGCATTTGTAATAATAATAAACAATCAGAAATACAAAATGTAAATAACCCATATGAAAGACAGAAATTCAAGTAATATGTCAAAACGAGTGCGAGTGTTTCATCAGGGGTTCCAAACACAGAGAAACGGTTGACCTTTTATTGTTTCGAGGTGTTTGAAATGATCCCTGATCAAACGCAAAGCACAAGATTTTGGTATGGCTTCTCAAACGAATTATAATGGATGATTAGCTGAATTGTTCTTGAGTCTCCTGAGAGACATAATAATTTCTTTTGTGTCTTGAGTCTCCTGAGAAAAGAATATAATAATTGCTTTTGTGTCTTGGCCTAATGAGTCACCTCGCAAGTATTATGTTTCAATGTTAAACAGGTTCAAAATCGAACAAGCAGCGAGGTAGTCTAATGAATAAGTAGTGAGCGTAATGTTGAGGGGTCAGTGATTCAATTCTGGTTGATGGTTTATCCCTCGATTTGTTTTCATGATAAGTAAGAGGAAGTCAGTAACATGGTAAATATACAATAATTTCAGTGTCTTGATCAGTTCTTCCTCGGGTATCAAAATACATCCACATTGGCTATTGCGCTCATGAATTATTAATGAGTTTGAGAAGGAAAGTTGAAGTGCTGGGTTTCAATCACCTGATAAAAGACATTATGAATGTCATAATATCTGTACACAAATGGTGGCCAAACACTGACCACCACGTTCTATCAAACAGAGCAAATTCCTATTAAAAACTTGCAATTCACCTGATAAAAAGTCCACACTGAAACCCAGCAATAAAACGTTTTTATTACCGGTATTCATCATAATTTATATAGTCAGTAAAAGTGGACAAAAGATTGAAAAGTATACTTTAATGATCGAAACAACTGCAAACTGATCAAATAACTGAAACGATGCCCACAAACAATAGCACCAGGTTGAGACTGGCCAGTAGACATTGCCATACATTATTGACTTAAATAAGCCATTGTTCGTGGCCATCAATATTACTGTGCGCCTGGTATACATAGTAGTCTAAAATATGTTAATAAGATAGTCCTTCATGTTAGCTGAAATAGGCAAATCATTTACATGTCCTGTTGTCTGCCTCAAAAGGCCATTGATAAGTTGACGACACAATCCTTGTAAACAGTTAATTGGTCTTTTGTACTCGTACACACTGATGACATCACTGCCATCACACACCATCAACTGTCCTTTTCTGTTTATCTTTATTTGTCCCTCATCTCCAAAAATTCCCTTTGATACAATAACCTTTGCAGCACTCCCTTCAGTGGCTGATTCAAGTAGAATGATATCCCTCTCAGTTGCCACGAGAAGGCTGTCCCCATCATGAGCAAGATCGAAAATATTTCCAAACTCCCTTTTCTCACCATCGATAAAACAGTGGGTTAATTTTATGACTTCTTTACTTGTAGCTTTTGCTTGAGCATTTTCTGAAAATTCCACGTTCACACAAGTGAAGTTACATTCATCCAACTGACTGTAGTAGATTGTGTAATGGTGCTTGCAGCAACACAAGCACTGAATACCACCTCCATAACTGCGTTTAATAATATCTTTACTTATAAATTCCATGTTTTTGAAATCTATGTCAATTTGGGAAATGTGGTGATCGAACATGTCTGCAGCAAGAAGACTATTTCCTGGTGTTACTGCTAGTACTCCGGGCAGCTGACACATAACTGGTTCCTCGTCATTTTCAACCTGTAAAACTTCAGACTTGGAAGCCAAAGAGTAGATTCTCACGGAAAACCCATATCGGGCATTTCCTAGAGATGCAGCAAGATAACCACCTGGTAGAAAAACCAAATCACAAAGACCTGATTCAAACTCTGCAACTACTTGTAAAGTACGTCGATCCCAGACGTAGATCATTTCATCATCACGTTCAAGTGTAGCGTACAGGTCGAGATCGCTATTGTAATCAAACGAACCAGCACATCCAGCCCTTGACGGGACCTGTTGCTTTATGATGCAGTTATCAGCAAGATAATTCATCCCGAAAACTTATACAGACTTTACAATTTTGACACAAGCTATGGACACGTGCCTCACTTAACTCGGTAGGTACTTCATTGGTAATAATTTTGTACCCCATTTTGTAACTTGTGATCATAACCCATTGTAATCATTTTGTACTTTCATCACACTATCGTCGCTGTAGCTTGTCATGCAGTTGGTGTAGTCGATGTAGTCCTGTAGTCGATGTAGTTCCTGTGATCGCTGTAGTTCGTGTAGTCGCTGTAGTTCCTGTAATCGCTGTAGTTCGTGTAGTCGCTGTAGTTCCTCTAATCGCTGTAGTTCATGTAGTCGCTGTATTTCCTGCAGTTGCTGTAGTTCCTGTAATCGCTGTAGTTCGTGTAGTCGCTGTAGTTCCTGTAATCGCTGTAATCGCTGTAGTTGCTGTAATCGCTGTAGTTCGTGTAGTCGCTGTAGTTCCTCTAATCGCTGTAGCTGTAGTCGCTGTATTTCCTGTAGTCGCTGTAGTTCCTCTAATCGCTGTAGTTCATGTAGTCGCTGTATTTCCTGCAGTTGCTGTAATCGCTGTAGTTCGTGTAGTCGCTGTAGTTCGTGTAGTCGCTGTAGTTCCTGCAGTTCGTGTAATCGCTGTAGTTCGTGTAGTCGCAGTAGTTCCTGTTGTCGCTGTAGTTCTGTAGTTGCTGTAGTCGCTGTAGTTCCTGTAATCGCTGTAGTTCATGTGTGTCGGCTGTAGTTCCTGTAATCACTGTAGTTCGTGTAGTCGCGTGTAGTTGCTGTTCGCTGTAGTTGCTGTAGTTCTGTAGTGTTGCTGTAGTTCCTGTAATCGCTGTAGTTCATATTGCTGTCGGCTGTAGTTCGTGTAGTCACTGTATTTCCTGTAATCACTGTAGTTCGTGTAGTTCTTGTAGTTCCTGTAATCGCTGTAGTTCATATTGTCGGCTGTAGTTCGTGTAGTCGCTGTAGTTCCTGTAATCGCTGTAGTTCCTGTAGTTGCTGTAATCGCTGTAATTCGTGTAGTCGCTGTAGTTCCTGTATTCGCTGTAGTTCGTGTAGTCGCTGTAGTTCCTCTAATCGCTGTGTGTAGTCACTGTATTTCCTGTATTTCCTGCAGTTGCTGTAGTTCCTGTAATCGCTGTAGTTCGTGTAGTCGCTGTAGTTCGTGTAGTCGCTGTAGTTCCTGCAGTTGCTGTAATCGCTGTAGTTCGTGTAGTCGCAGTAGTTCCTGTAATCGCTGTAGTTTGTGTAGTCGCTGTAGTTCCTCTAATCGCTGTAGTTCATGTTGTCGGCTGTAGTTGCTGTAGTTCCTGTAATCACTGTAGTTCGTGTAGTCGCTGTAGTTCATGTAGTTGCTGTAGTTCTTGTAGTTCCTGTAATCGCTGTAGTTCCTTGTCGGCTGTAGTTCGTGTAGTCACTGTAGTTCCTGTAATCGCTGTAGTTCGCTGTAGTTCCTGTAATCACTGTAGTTCGTGTAGTTCTTGTAGTTCCTGTAATCGCTGTAGTTCATATTGTCGGCTGTAGTTCGTGTAGTCACTGTATTTCCTGTAATCACAGTCTGTAGTTCGTGTAGTTCTTGTAGTTCCTGTAATCGCTGTAGTTCATGTTGTCGGATGTAGTTCGTGTAGTCGCTGTAGTTCCTGTAATCACTGTAGTTCGTGTAGTTGCTGTAGTTCCTGTAATCGCTGTAGTTCGTGTAGTTGTAGTTGGTGTAGTTGCTGTAGTTCATGTAGTTGCTGTAATCACTGTAGTTCCTGTAATCGCTGTAGTTCATGTAGTTGCTGTAATTGCTGTAGTTCCTGTAATTGCTGTAGTTCGTGTAGTTTATGTAGTTCCTGTAATCGCTGTAGTTCCTGTAATCGCTGTAGTTCGTGTAGTTGCTGTAATCGCTGTAGTTCATGTTGTCGGCTGTAGTTTGTGTAGTCGCTGTAGTTCCTGTAATCGGTGTAGTTCCTGTAATCGCTGTAGTTCGTGTAGTCGCTGTAATCACTAGTTCGTGTAGTCGCTGTAATTTCCTGTAATCACTGTAGTCGATTGCTGTAGTTCGTGTAGTTCCTGTAATCGCTGTAGTTCATGTTGTTGGCTGTAGTTCGTGTAGTCGCTGTAGTTCCTGTAATCGGTGTAGTTGCTGTAGTTCCTGTAATCGCTGTAGTTCGTGTAGTCGCTGTAGTTCCTGTAGTCACTGTAGTTCGTGTAGTCACTGTAGTTCGTGTAGTCGCTGTAGTTCCTGTAATCGCTGTAGTTCGTGTAGTCGCTGTAGTTCCTCTAATCGCTGCAGTTCATGTTGTCGGCTGTAGTTCGTGTAGTTGCTGTAGTTCCTGTAATCTCTGTAGTTCGTGTAGTCGCTGTAGTTCATGTAGTTGCTGTAGTTCTTGTAGTTCCTGTAATCGCTGTAGTTCATATAGTCGGCTCACTGTAGTTCGTGTAGTCACTGTAATTTCCTGTAATCACTGTAGTTCGTGTAGTTCTTGTAGTTCCTGTAATCGCTGTAGTTCATATTGTCGGCTGTAGTTCGTGTAGTCACTGTATTTCCTGTAATCACAGTCTGTAGTTCTTGTAGTTCCTGTAATCGCTGTAGTTCATATTGTCGGCTGTAGTTCGTGTAGTCACTGTATTTCCTGTAATCACTGTAGTTCGTGTAGTTCTTCTAGTTCCTGTAATCGCTGTAGTTCATGTTGTCAGCTGTAGTTCCTGTAGTTCCTGTAATCACTGTAGTTTGTGTAGTTCTTGTAGTTCTTGTAGTTCCTGTAATCGCTGTAGTTCATGTAGTTGCTGTAGTTCCTGTAGTTTGTGTAGTTCCTGTAGTCGCTGTAGTTCCTGTAGTCATTGTATAGTACTTGCATTTATTTAAGGTAAAACGGCTTTGTGTCAACAAGGTACCTTGTATTTAACAAATAGAACAGTTTATTCCGTGCTCCGTTCAGTAATACAGCACGAAGGAAGTGACGAGAGCATGCATGAAAGAAGTGTAGGGAGAGCACGAGCCATTAGGCGATAATACAGAACTACAACAGCTACAGTTAATACAGGAACTACAGCAACTACTTTAAGTCACAGCAACAGTTAAATCAAGTTATAGCATAATTTAGCTTACTATTTTACTACATGTATTATTATTTTTTTAGGATTTATATCTTTTGCATGTATTTTTAGCAATAGAGTCAAAAATAAACGGGGCCAAACGAAGGCCAAATGGCAAAGCTAAATCCACATTAAACTTGCCATCCCATCCCATCCCAAGGAGAGCGTGGTCAGAAGGATGAATCGTTACATTCCTATACGCCACGAGAACATCAAATTTTGCAATGAGAGTACCACAGCCAAACATGCTGACCATTTTGATTATGTCATCAACCCTGATGTTTCAGGCCGGCTGTACACTTCAAATTGTCATTAATAGAGTTACATATAAGCAAATGGAACGATTTTATGCCTTATGACATATTTCGTCGAACTTAATATTTTGGTGATATTTTGGTGATATGGGATGTGTCACGTGACATGTTACGTCATAAATCACCTTTTTCAAAATGGGCCAATGGGGACAAAAGGAACTCAACATGTTTTTGCAGTTTTCAGGTGTTGCCTTAATGTGTTCTTTAAAGATCTGCCCTAATCGCTGGGCTATCATTCGTGTTTTAGGAGATAAAGGCTAAAATGAAGTCACGTGACCTATTTTGCATATTATCTCCTAAAACACGAATGAGGGCCCAGCTGTTAAAGTGCTACTATGACGAAATTTGTACGATTGCTAAATAAATAATTTATTCGTAAAATAGTCTTTTAAGCTCCAAGATTGCAGTTTTAGTTGTTTTCAAGTCGATATACGAATAAAGAAGTGAAAATTTTGCAATTTCAAAACAGGCAAAAATACGTCCGCCATTACTTGATTCGTGTTCCTGCGAACAATAGACTGTGACGTCAGTTTCTCAATGTATGCGCGTTGCTATACGGCTCGCTGCACTGTATTTCTAGTTTAATATTGATTAAAACATTTGAACAAGAAATAGTGTCTTGAATCGCCAAAAAATCGCAGTGTTGATGTGTGTAAATTAGCCATGCGACGAATTTGCGACGAACGATGTTGAGAAACTGACGTCACTTTTATTGTACAATTAGTCACCGGCCAGGAACCAGTTTGAATAATGGCGGGTGCGAAATTTGTACAAAATGTGTACATTTTGTGGAATATATTTTTATCGTAGCGAAAAACGGTTTGGATATGTTAATAAACATACTACCAGGATACTAAAAATGCAAAAACATCAACCTCGCAAAATTTCATCATAGTCGCACTTTAAGGCTGATCTTTAAAGAACACATTAATTAAGGCAACACTAAAACTGCAAAAACATCCTTTAGTTCCTTTTGTCCCCATTGGCCCATTTTGAAAAAGGTGATTTATGACGTCACGTGTCACGTGATATCACCAAAATGTTAAATTCGATGAAATATGTCATAAAATTGTTTCATTTGCTTATATGTAACTCTATTAAGGCAATTTCAAGTGAATAGCAGCTACTCCTGGCCTTAAGTGGCCTGAGGTATTGAAGCGAAAAGCTATCGACATCAATGCCTTACACTGGAACCCAGGGGTGAGGACAAATCCACAATCAAGCGCCACTTTCCCAGTTGGCCATTCTTAGGTGTTACCCCATACATGTATATGCAGCCGAGGAATTGGAGGGTACGCAAATGAGCCAGCCATCCTGCCCTGAAAGACACCTCATTTGCTAAATACTCATCAATGACTGTTGGATGATCATCTGCAGACTTCTTATTTCGCTTCGCTGACCGAAGATCGGGCACATGATTGAAGGCTAGCTTAAAACCCAGGCGAATTCTGTTTAGAACGTAGAACACTTGCTCTTGATCCGGATGACCTTGCAATTCCAGTGCAAAGTGATCATGCAGGCACATCTGAAATTGAGAACAGCATGTGTGGCACTTGATTCATGGGAGATATCCCCCCTGGAGGAAGGAGGCTTCACCTGTGTGAAAGCACAGTCTGCATGACAACAACATCCTCATGTACCAGTCTATGACTATTTTATTTCACTTACCCCTGGCATGAAATAGATGTTACTGAGTAATTCAGTAATAGACATTAGTAGACCTTTTAAAATTATATTGCTTTCTTATGTTTCTACTGGACTATTATTACACATTAAACATTAGATATTGAAACCACTCTATAATGTTTATTAGTTTCAATGTATAGTAGTCTAAAATATGTTAATAAGGTAGTCCTTATCAATAGAGGACTTGTGCTAAGAGGTCACATGACCCCAAGCCCCTTAAATCGAACAACAGTGTCAAAATGAACTCCAGAAATGAAAAGAGCAGCTCAAAATTAGTAAAAGGGAGGAGTTTCAGCTCATATTGTCTGACACAGGAGAAATGACATTATAAATAAAATTGCAACTTTGAATCGTATAGGAAAATGTGCTGGATTGCAAGCTCTTGCCATTCAATGCATTTTCCAAACAAAATCTTGTTTAATGTCATTTCTCCTGTGTCAGACATTATTACCTGAAACGTCACCCTTTTACTAATTTCAAGCTGCTCTTTTCATTTGTGGAGTTCATTTTGACACTGCTGTTCGATTTAAGGGGGTTGGGGTCACATGACCTCTTAGTGCAAATCCCCTATTCATTAATAGTAACATGTATCTGTCCCCAAATGGTGGCCAAATACTGAGTACCATGTGCTCTCAACCAGACAGGCGCGGATCCAGGGGGTGACTTGGGTGACTAGTTACCCCCCTTTTTGAGCAGTCGTGTCTTCATGTTTTATTTTTTATTTGTTATCTGTTTTGTTTTTGCGAGAAAATAAATAATAATAGGGATAACATTACCTCTGAATTAAAATCACGATTCAGTGCGGAAAAGCAGGCACATTATGAACTCTGTGCCCTCGTTCCTGAGGTAATCAGCCGGAAAAAAACGAAAATGCTGTAGCAGACCTTTTAAAAGTTCTAAAAGAGAAATGGCATCATATCCTTCCACTTCCTGCAGCATTTGACAGTGAGATCTTTCGCTGGGCAAATTACTGGAAGACAATGCAAGAGCAGTACCAGACGACGAACCGCTCATAATAGTACAACATGCAGACCATATATTTTCCCCAATATCCGCAAACTGTTAAATATTCTTGCTGTCTTGCCCATTGGAAGTACGTACAGAGGCTGAAAGATCGTTCTCCTGCATCTCCTGCAGAATTCACACATGGCTGATCAGAGCCACAATGCAATGACCACTGAGAGCCTGCTCTGATTGAGCTGTTATAGCCATGCATGGCAATGTGGTTCCCTTGAAGACAGAGCACATTAGCCAGGCGTTCATGGAGCTCCATCCAAGAAGGATGGTGGAATCATCACTTTTAGGCCAATGATCCCATGATGTAGCGCAATGACAACACACTGACTTGATATTAGTTCGTGTTAGTTGGTAATACCATGAACACATTGGAAATAAATACCTTACATTCTTCCTTAGTTGTATAACTGATGAGTCAGCATTGAGCATTTCATGTTTATAAGGACGTAGACAAAATTTTGACCTTTTTATGTGCACACACTGAGTAGCCAGAAAATGTATCCTGCATGCGTTTGTGAGTTTTATAACAGTAAACAAAGACCATAGAAATAATGTGAAACCTTGGCTAAGGGGTCCTGGCCTGGTGATTGTTATATGAGTAACTATGCCTCCAGTCATACAACATTAAGGAGGGGAAATTAGTTCTTTTTTCTTTATCTCTATAATAATAATAATATTTAATAATAATAATATTTATTGAGGTAGCCAACGTCACAAAGTGATTTGCAGAAGGGTCCTCCTAACAAAAATAAACTAATATATCTATAATGCATGTTAGCGATCAAACTCCCCTCCTGAAACAATGAATACCGAGGTGATTATGGCCAGTACACAAAACAGTCACCCCCCTCTTGTAAATCCTGGAACCGTGCCTGTCAGAGTGCATTCAATTGAAAACTTGCTGATAAAAAGTTTGCACGAGACTGGAAATGAAATCTACTGAAACCCTGCAATAAAACTATACCCATAATAGGTGCAATTACATGTAGTCCTAGAAAGAAAAGGAGAAAGAATCTCTGACCTGCATGGGGTTTGAACCCACAACCTTCAGAACCGATCACTAGTTGAGCTACATATCAAAGAATCTCAAACAAAAGGTAGTCCTTCATGTTAGCTGAAATAGGCAAATCATTTACATGTCCTGTTGTCTGCCTCAAAAGGCCATTGATAAGTTGACGACATAATCCTTGTAAACAGTTAATTGGTCTTTTGTACTCGTACACACTGATGACATCACTGCCATCACACACCATCAACTGTCCTTTTCTGTTTATCTTTATTTGTCCCTCATCTCCAAAAATTCCCTTTGATACAATAACCTTTGCAGCACTCCCTTCAGTGGCTGATTCAAGTAGAATGATATCCCTCTCAGTTGCCACGAGAAGGCTGTCCCCATCATGAGCAAGATCGAAAATATTTCCAAACTCCTTTTCTCACCATCGATAAAACAGTGGGTTACAACTTCTTTACTTGTAGCTTTTGCTTGAGGATTTGCTGAAAATTCCAGTCACACAAGTGAAGTTACCCAAGTGACTGTAGTAGATTGTGTAATGGTCCCTGCAGCAACACAAGCACTGAATACCATACCAATACCACATCATCGTGGTCCTTAATAATATCTTTACTTATAAATTCCATGTTTTTGAAATCTATGTCAATTTGGGAAATGTGGTGATTGAACATGTCTGCAGCAAGAAGACTATTTCCTGGTGTTAAGGCGGCTATAGTCTGGGAGCAAATGTCATAATAGAAGGTCCCGTGGGAATTTCATGCTGAAAGCAAGCCACCGGTCTAGAAGTGTTCATTGGGGCCTAGTAAACATGAAAAGTTGTGATGGCAACTTTGTAACTTGCTAAAACGGGATTTATAGGGGTTCGAAATTATGACGTATATAGACCAGCATGGAAACGAGGCTGGAGTATGAAAATCCTTATAACTTACATAAACGTGCACCATTGCTCACCAAACTCGGCTACATTATAAAAACAGATGCTCTCTTATTGTTTCTGACAGTTTGTGCGGGAAATATTGGTCACGTTTGTGCTTACATCGGACTTGTGTTAGCGCTACTTAATAGCATTGTTTTCCTTGTCATGCTTAATGCCGATGCTGCCGCCGATACAAGTACAACCCAGTACCAGCTGTTGCACCTCCAGAGCGACTACAACCCGCTCTTGAAATGGTAGTACTAGATCACACACCTACTAGCTGTAGAGCCTGTGATAAGCCACTCCCACAAGCTAACGTGTAACTCCACAAGAACAAGCAAAACTGTATATAGAACTATAATTGTACTTTGACTCAATCAACGTGTTGGAATTCCAACCAATAGAGCTAAGTATATTTCATACTTAAATTTAACTAAGAGAGTATTAGTTCAGTCTGTGTGATGGAGGGCCTCGCCAGACGTGTTCTATACACTCTACTATGATTACGTAACTAATTTTAACTTGTATCATATTTATTGACCCCTGGGATGTGGTACGATAAGTCCACATTGCCCAGTTGTTATGGCTCGGTCAAAGCCAGGCGGGTACTGCTCTGTGCCTTTGCTCGATATCCTGAGGACGTACTTGCGACTAGTGCAACTACAGAGGTCAATCGAATTAAGATTATTAAAAATACTAACCAATACAACGAATCATTTTAACCATGTGGGATAACGATAGATGTAGACATATTATTCTCTCTTCATAATATCTTTTACCGTCTTTTGCCGTAGCTTGCCTTCTTCCTTGTTTGAGTCCACTCGAGGACGAGTGCTTCGAAGGGAGGGAGTCATGTTATGTGACAAAAGTCGAAGCCTTTTTGAAACCTCTAGAAACTCAAGTTAAACATATTGTTTCAACTTGAATGTCTTTTTGAATATATTACCCTCGACCTTTTAATGAATTGGACCTTTACGGTTAACCTTTGCTTACTTAATAGTGTAAACTAAAGCTACCGCTTTAGCGAAACCATATGCTTTCTAATGTCCTAGCACCTATGTATCAATACAGCTCACCGTATGTAACAACACAGCTTGCCTCATCGCAAACAACGGTTCTCGTAAACAACTTGCTCATTGCTTATGGCATACGCAATGAGTTGGTTGCCTCTGCGAGTAACGAAAACTCCTCCCATCCTGAATATTGGTCGAACTGCGTGTTCACACCTTTCCTCAACTTTACCCCCGAAAATCCCCTTTTACCAAACATACTTTGCAATGTATTTTTACATAGCTGTACTGGAAACAACTTTTTCCATACATCTATCCTAGTTTATAAGCAAATCTAACTAGATAACTTATACCTTTCTTTGAGAGCTTATTTTACTGTTTACTAGTTATAATCAGTTGACTCTACTGCATAGCAACCAATAGTAGTTCGAGTTACTTTCACGTGCACACTGTGATTGACTGATCTAACTCAATTATTCATGGTCAATCCCAGCATGCAATCGACTTCTATAAATGTTGCTACGCGGGAGAATTCATCACTCTCGCTTAGAGCTAGATTACACTCAATGCTCTCTCAATGTAAACACTGCTAAAGAAGAGATTAAAGAAGAACTTCAACCAAGATCCTCGTTCTTATTTGTTGCCGTCTTTCCCCCAAAGACGTGCTTAACACAAGGATAAACTTCCTTTCCATATCGCCTACGTTTGCTCTTGTTTTCTTTTCGCTGCCTGTTTTATGTTTGAAGAATAAATGCCAATGAAAAGTTGAAATATTTAATTAGTGAATTCTTTGCTGTATTGAACTTACCTGCGGCACTCGGTGTTTAGTTGTCGTTCGAAGACGCACTTTCTATTTCCCTGGGACGCCACATATTCTTAGAAAGTAAAACAGCGTATAAGGCTATAGGAAGTATTTGGACACATCCAAGGTGGTTGATGCCAATTTGCGTCGAGCTTGTGGCTTTTTTGGCAGAGAGTCGTGTTTAGTAGACTATTCCAACATATCTAAGTATTTGCTGAAACACGCTCTTCTTTATTTTCGTTCAGTGCTTGAGCAACGACGGCAATCTAGTTTATTAACTTGTAAATCAAAAATAGTCAGAAGAAGGCAATTTACATTTGAAGTTTGAATTTGGAGTGATGAATTTAAATTCCTTTAAAATGAAAAGTGTTTAATTAGTTATCTTTCGATTTTTGAGATATGTGAGCCGATTAATACATTTTTCTATGTGCCCACGAGTTTGTCTTTAGAATTATATTTCAATTTGAGAAATTTAGCTGATTCACGGAAGCGTGTAGCCACGCGTACACCTCATTAGCATGTTATTTTACTCACCAACTCATTTGCATGTTAAACATTGGTTACGTGAAATCGTTCTAATGTTTACATTATTTAACCCAATTCAAAACCTTTGGGAACAAGAACTTTTTTTAATTGTTCCAAACAATTCCATGTCATTTCCATGTATGTCAATGCAGATTTGAAATGGGTCAAAGTATATAAGAATGTAAACACTGCGTTAGCCGATTTGGTGAGTTTTGACAGAATTACATTCATAATTTATTTACGGTAAATTGTCGAAAGATACGAAACCATCTGGACCGGCTACTGACCTATACCGGTTTATACAGGAAAATAGAAAATTGTTATAATATTTTACATGTAATACGTCTAGCAGTGTGAGTTCATACTATATTCCCATATTTTCATATTCTCATTTTGTTGAGCAGAAAAAAAGAAAATAGAGGATGCCCTTCCAGATTTATTATCTTCGGTAAAGGAGGCTGCAGAGGCCCATAAAGTGAGAGAGTACTTTTCAAGATAGTGACTAGACGCAGTGAACATCCTGGTCCCGGATTGTTCATAAAGTGGATAGCGCTATCCGTTGGATCTTTATTGAGTGGATTAGTTGATGCTGTTATCCATTGAAAAATCTTTGAACATCCGCCACCTGGATTTCACTAGCGATGCAAGCATAAGTACTTGTGTAGCCAGTATCAATATAAATAGCAGCTCTCAGAAAAAATGTTATTACCTTCGTTGAAATATGCCATTGTCAGAATGATGTATTCATGTTTTCTTATCTTGCGTCAGTGAAAACTGGCTTAATTACTCATCAAATGAAATTACAGGTGTAAAGCACGATTTTTTTTCCATAAAATGTTTGCATGTAATCACATCAAAAATGAGTTGTAACTCATTTGATCAAGAAGTATATACTTTAATTTAAAAAAGTGTTGACTAATTAGTACGAATCAGACTGTGGTCTCCATTTCAAGGAAATATGAAATGAGAAGGATGAAAGTAATGCAGGTTGTCATGAAGTTTATTGATCCAACTATACATATCGTGGAAAAGTATAATATTTAAAATTAACCTTAATTAGCCTTGCCCCTAAAAATTCCACCCACTCTAGTTGGATCGATAAGGTATGCACCATGATGCAAGAACGCAAAGACACTCGTCATGTTTAAAGAGTCTACCTTCCTCGAGCTCCCGGAGGTTTCTTCAACTGATTTTCTTACAATATGGGTTCAAAGATCACATTTCATGGAAACTGTTGAGACTGACAAAGTATCAAGAAAATAGTTTACAAAGATCTATGTCAGTGTAGGTTATCGACATGTAGCGAGGGGTTATGGGATATATTCACCGAGGTCGCCCGAGGTTAATATATTCCATGCCATTACCCCGAGCGAAAGTTTGACAAAGATTTTCAAACAAAACACGGTCCTATGAGAAAGACGTCATTAATCAGGTTATGGTTCCTGATTTCCCAAGTGGAATTGCAAAACAAATGCTTTTCCATTCTGTATACTGTAATGTTAACGAGCTTCATCAAAAAAAAAACAGCTAAAGCATTTTTTGTCCAGGAATATTTATCAGTTAGCTCAATGGTATACAGTGTACAGTGTGGTCTAGTAAGCCTAAGGTCTTGGGTTCGATTCCCGATAAGTCGGTATTTATCAAATATTTTTTTCTTCATAAAAAAAGGTGGAAAAACAAAGAAAACCGTGTCAAATTGAAATTACGAGCTGATAATTCGTTCTCTATTCAAATATTTAGTGTACGACTTCTGTAAAGAGAAAATCTATTATAAAATAAATTATGCTTGGCATAGCTTGTGCCAGTGCCGCTAAAACGGACATCCCTAGTGTAAACACGGCATAAGACACCTCTATTACGGTCCTTCTCAGTTTGCATAAACAACTGCAGCCAATCATGTCACAAATATAAAAAGAATGTCTAAGAATAATATCGCAATGTTCAACGGGCTATTTTATTTTTTTATATTTTTATTTGCCCTTTCTGCCCACAGGCAAGGCAGATATAAATAATTAATGAGTAATATTTTCTCTTTAATTTTTTTCGGAACTGTTAACCTCGTCAGTTGTCCATTTTGCACTTAACGAGTAATTAATGAGACTGGTTCCTTGAAATCAAGTTGAAAGACTAATAATAAAAGGAGCCAGTTGGCATACTTTATGTCAAAATCATAGAGATTATAAAAGCAATAGACGGCATAGAAAAACGAATATGCCCTTTCAATATGACTGCCAAAGTTTCTTTTTACTGATAATCAAGTAAACTCTTCTGTGCCGTTTTAAAGTGAAAACTACGGAGCCCTGGAAGGGCCACCCATTATTTTTTATCTTTTTTATCAAAATCCCGCCTTTTTTTCAAAAATCCCGACTTTTTTCAAAAATCCCGACTTTTTTCAAAAATCCCGCCTTTTTTCAAAAATCCCGACTTTCCCAAGCATGGAAACGAGGCTGGAATATAAAGCTCATTTTAACAATAAATACTGTATACTGCATTGCTCACCAAACTTGGCTAAATAACAAGCATTGATGCTCTTAATTGTTTTTGACAGTTTATATGGGAAATAGTGGTCACGTGACATCGTAGGCATGGAAACGAGGCTGCTAAAAATAATTCCTCTAGGTCACGCAAATGCCAGTATGAAAAGGTTATACCAAAATGGTAATTGTCAAGTGATCACAGAAGCATTGAAACAAGCTGGAGCAAGGAGGTCTCCTGGGACATAATTTTGATTATTAAAATGTCAAATTATTATCTAGTAAATATTGAAAAGGACGGAGGCAAGTGACAACCATTCTTGATAGACAAGTCGTTTATTTCACCAATTGTTATCTACAAGTTGAGGACGTCTGTCTCTTGAAGAAGACCCACTGTGGAAATCCACAGCCTTCTATAAAACTCCTGAAAACTTTTACTGTTGATCGAATCGTTGTTCTCGACTGAGATCAGTTACTAAGGGCGCTTAGAATGGCATCATCGGCTTCCTGAAACACCTTCCAACAACCCTCCTTCCCCTTTCTCGAAAAACTACCCGTGTTATCAGCACCTGTGATAACCTGAAATGTGGGCAGGGCTAAAAGCTTCAACGATTGGCTGTAAATTAATGGATCGATGATTTGAGACCCTTCCTTCTTAGGCAGAAAGGTGGTGAGCTCTGCTTTGGTCTTCGTGTGCGAGCCGCTTAGACTAGTTTCTTTCATTTCACTTAATTGCTAATATGGGTTGATGTAATAATTACAATACACAGGCTATTCGGATCTTTGTCGTATATGGTCCGTGTGGCTGTTTTCAGATCTAAGACGATTCAGATTCGCTGGATTTCCTGACAGCCATCATACTTTAGCTTGATAAAGAGGCGATTGCTAAAGTGGTCTGCAAGCTGCTGTCGCTGCTGGAAACTCTTGATCCAATCCGGCTTGTCTAATGATTGGACTTCAGCCATTCCATCCACTATGGAGACCTTGACTTGCACATAGGGACTGTCAGAAGTAACGCCACTGCTGGACTCTATTGAGCTTCTCCAAAATGTGCATGAGAGCACCGACTCTGGCTAAGAAGGTAAAGCAACGTGCTGAGGCTAGTGGAAGGCAGATTGTTGTGGCATGGGGAACCGAGTGTGAAGCGACGCCATCTTCAGAGTGATCACGAAGAGGTTCATACGGAGACGATACTCAGCATGCCATCGATGGTGCCACAGACTTGTCCAATCATTCGCCAGACACCGATGTCCTTGTACTGGCAATCAGAAGATATCCAGAGATGTGTGCCAATACCTCATTTGTCACTGGAAGGGGCGCAAATCATCCATCCTTTAAGCTACAGCCAATCGCTGAAGCTCTTAGTCCGGCCAAAACAGCCACGCCGCCCGCATGTCACGCTATCACAGGAGCTGATATAACACGGGTAGTTTTTCGGGAATGGGAAGGTGGCTTGTTGGAAGGTGTTTCAGGAAGTCGCCGATACCATTCTTAGCGCCCCAGTTAGTAATCTCGGTTGAGAACAACACCCCGATGATTCAATCAAAAGTGGAATCGATTGAGAGGTTTGTGTGCCAATTGTATCAACTTGAAAGACCGGCATATCAACTGTGAACGAGCTCAGGTGGTTCCACTTCAGGAAAAGCAGGCACAGTCCGACAGATTGCCACCAACACAGGCCACACTACACCAGGCCATGATGCATGCTCATTTCCAGTTGATAGTGCTGCCATCACCAGGAGATTATGGATGGGTAATGGAGAACAACGAATGGGTACCTGTCACTACAACTATTGCACCAGCACCCGAAGCTACCATACAATTTTACTTTACAACTTGTAAAGCTGGAGGTGTTCAAAGGAGTGATGCTCGTCGAATCGATGTCAGTGCCGCAAAGCTGGGCTTTTCTCTGCACAGATCTGTGTAGCTGCTGTTTCTGATGAGAGCGAGTGCAAGAACCAGCAAAGCGAAGACCTTTAATTTGTCAGAGTGAAGAGGAAGACAGCACCGATGACTCAGAGCCTGAGTGAAGAACTAGAACTGTAAATAGTATCGAGTACATAACTGTATATATCTTTTTTGGCTATACGCTCACATGTGTCTGTAAACCCTGCATGTTTGCAAGTGGTCTGTCCAAGTTCATGGATTTTTCTCAGGAGTTTTATAGAAGGGTGTGGATTTCCACAGTGGGTCTTCTTCAAGAGACAGACGTCCTCAACTTGTAGATAACAATTGGTGAAATAAAAGACTTGTCTATCAAGAATGGTTGTCACTTGCCTCCATCCTTTTCAATATTTACTAGATAATAATTTGACATTTTAATAATCAAAATTATGTCCCAGGAGACCTCCTTGCTCCAGCTTGTTTCAATGCTTCTGTGATCACTTGACAATTACCATTTTGGTATAACCTTTTCATACTGGCATTTGCGTGACCTAGAGGAATTATTTTTAGCAGCCTCGTTTCCATGCCTACGATGTCACGTGACCACTATTTCCCATATAAACTGTCAAAAACAATTAAGAGCATCAATGTTTGTTATTTAGCCAAGTTTGGTGAGCAATGATACAGTATTTATTGAGGTTATAAGGAGCTTTATATTCCAGCCTCGTTTCCATGCTTGGGAGGTCACGTGACCAATATTTCCCGCACAAACTGTCAGAAACAATAAGAGAGCATCTGTTTTTATAATGTAGCCGAGTTTGGTGAGCAATGGTGCACGTTTATGTAAGTTATAAGGATTTTCATACTCCAGCCTCGTTTCCATGCTGGTCACGAAATTCCCACGGGAGTACACTTGCTCCCAGACTACTAGTACTGACGGCACCTTATACACATAACTGGTTCCTCATCATTTTCAACCTGTAAAACTTTAGACTTGGAAGCCAAAGAGTAGATATCGACGGAAGTCCCATGTTCGGCATGTCCTAGAGATGCAGCAAGATAACCACCTGGTAGAAAAACCAAATCACAAAGACCTGATTCAAACTCTGCAACTACTTGTAAAGTACGTGCCAGACGTAGACATATCATTTCATCATCACGTTCAAGTGTAGCGTACAGGTCGAGATCGCTATTGTAATCAAACGAACCAGCACATCCAGCCCTTGACGGGACCTGTTGCTTTATGATGCAGTTATCAGCAAGATAATTCATCCCGAAAACTTATACAGATCTAGACTTTACAATTTTGACACAATCGCCTCACGATTGGTAAGATACATGGTAGGTATCTTAGTATATCCTACTGTATTCTAGTATATCCACTGTATTCTAGTGTATCCTACTGTATTCTAGTGTATCCTACTGTATTCTAGTGTATCCACTGTATCCTACTGTATCTCTTGTGGTTTAATTTTTCCCACTGGTTTAATTTTTTCTGAGTATTGTTCTGAGGTTAGGTTTAGGGTTTTATGGTGGGTAAGTTATGTGTTTTTGGTTAGTTGTAAAGAACCAAACTGTAAGGAAGTACCCTGGTTCCAGAGGCTTTGTTAAGCTCTATAATACGATGTATCGCGAGCTGCGAAGCAGCGAGAAAGAAAATCAAAGCCTTTGGTCGCGGCTGTTACGAATCTCACTTTCATGCAGACACCTAATCAATGACAGCCGTCAAACATGTCAAATACAATCGACCAATCAGTACTTTTGTAAGACGATCCTCGTTCGCTGATTGGGAACCAGGGTAGTAAGGAAGTGACTTAACAGGGGCGTAGCGTGCTTTTTTTCCAATGTACGCACAGAGCAACGAGCGCCGAAGGCGTGAGTTTCTAGGGGGGTGAGGGGGCATGCCCCCCCTGGAAATTTAGCATTCTAGAGTCTTGGAAATACCATTTTCTTCGTTTTCCAGCGGACTTTCTCGCTACATAAATACATAGTAAAATGCATCTATCACTCAGTTTTTTGGGGATTTATGTAAAGGATTTATATAAAGCTTATATACTGTTACCGAGGTCTATTAGCGATATAACAACCCGATAGGCGAAGCCGGTTTTTTTGGTATTTATTTTGCTTGAGAGACTGTTCACTGGGGCTGCTACATGTTTTCTCCAGGAATTTCACTGGTCGAGAGACGACTACGTCGCTGCAGATAACTTTGACGAGCGGCGAACGCGAGAGTTGATAGGGGGTGCGGGAGCATGCTCCCCGAAAAATTTTGAAATATAAGGTCTCTGAAATAGCATTTCCTGCCTTCTGAGAGTAGTTTCCAGGAAGTGACACTGAGTCAGCTGTTAAGATTTGGTCTTAGATTTCATTAAAAAAAAAATATTTTAATGTTTTTTATAATATTTATATTTTAAGGATTTTAAATTGTACGTATATACACGCTACGCCCCTGCTTAAGAAACCAAAACAATGGACTGAAATATTTAAACCAGTGGAAAATTTCAAACCACAACATATACACTGTATCCTACTGTATTCTAATGTATTCACTGTATTCTACGGTATCCTAGTGTGTCCCCTTTATAATGTACACCTATTTCAATAAACGTCGCGTTCAAAGCAACAAGCGTCAAGCCAAGACCGAAGTGAATGCTGGTTATGTGCTGGCAAATTATTCAAATCAGACCTATTTTCTATGGAACGAAGTGTGATATGCAAACAAGCACGTGAAAATGTTCACATTTTGTAATTAGTCCTTATAGAAACAATTGTGATTTAAATAATTAGCAGCACATAACCAGCATTCACTTCAGTCTTGGCTTGACGCTTGTTGCTTTGAACGCGACAACGTTTTTTGAAATAGGTGTATATGGTTATGTATATGTCACGGTACAGTACAAGAACGATATATGAAGTACTTACCTCACTCACCACATGGACGCTGTCCGATGAAATCGCGGGCGTCGCGTGACACAGGCTAACCGATGCAAATATATACGAAAGCTCAAGAAATGTAGAAAATGTATATTTGTCCAGGCTTATTTGCTTTTCAAGGTATGATGTTAGATCAGCCTACATGTGATAATCTAGCCTCGAGAAGAGAGAATCGATCATCAAATAACCTGGTGATTCCAAAATGACTTTATAGAAAACTTTGAACGATTTGAGACGGAAGTCTGGTAACACGAAAATAATAATAATAATAATGGTAATGGTAATAGAACTGAGTGGAGCTTGTTATCACGAGTATGATTTCAGACCAAAATTACACGACACGAAGTTCAATTACCTATTAATCATATCATAGTTAGTAGAGGGGACTGGTTGGGAAATCTTTTGTTATATGTTTTTGTTCGTTTTTTTCAACCGTGACCGTGCACAAATCTTTTGTTTTGTCATTGTTTTGCCTTAATTTGCTATGGTTGAGCAACTGAACCCAAACGTTTCTTTTGGCTGCTTGTGCGATATATTCCAAGTCAAAATTAAATATATTAGAATATTTAAATAAGTAATCCAATAGAGAACATTTGGGTTCATTCATTTAGCCATTTTCTAATGAATTTGAACAAACATTGTGCACGATCAGGACCCGTTCAACATCATAATGACATTAGGACTAGAACAAAGAAATATAACAAAAAGCTTCCTAACCATTCCCTCTACTAACTATGATCATATTCATTTTGTAATCTTTTCAAACACATTCTTTATATTTAGGTGGTAAATTGTAAGAATAAGAACAATTTTGATGCCTGAAATACAACTCTTTCATTCTAAATTACAAATTACTTTTTATGAAGAATCGTTTGAATTTTAAAATAAAATTAGAGTTTCTGTGTGAAAATAAATAAAAAACAAAATAAATGATGCAATTAATGATCCAAATTAGTGCAATTAATCGCACCATTTTTAGCCAATCAGATTGCAGGATTTACTAGTGATTTCAAAATGAATATGATTAACTAATATTAGTGAAATTTGTAAATCTGAACTCAGAAGGTCAGATAGAAGAGCAGCCATGTGTGTTGAAAATATCTTCTATATAAAACAAAAAAGTTACAAATGAAAATCCTTTTAATTTTACATCCATGGGATCCCCCGACTGAGATCGGGGGTTTGGTCATTGCTGGCTGCACTCGTTGGTCTTAACAAATGACTGGTGTTTCGACATTAGATAGTCAAATGGTCAATGGTGTCGTAGTTTTATGCGGACCTAAGAAAGGGGGGACTGAAGAGGCAGGAGGAGGGGGGTCAATGCAGAAGGGGTTAGGACAAGTAGCGGAAATGAAAGATTGCGCAATATAGGAGAACGCATCGTGCATGCTTGATAAATACTTGAGTACCATGCATTACCTTACAACAGTTCAGTATCCGCGACAGATGCATTTTTTATTCGCCGCCTAAACATTGATTATAGGCTTCTGTTGTTCAGGCTATAATAATAATAAAACATCGCACACAACAGATTACAAAGTAACTTTAGTCTTTCTTCGATCTCAAAATGGTCTACGTCATGGCTTTTGTCGAGTGCAAAGAATTTCTTCTCTGTTCTTACTGAACTGATAGATGACTCGACTCTGCATATCGGGTTTGATTGAGGGAGTTAGTGCATGTCTGATGTATGACACGCGAATGAAGAAAACAACTTGATATCTGATAAAAACAGTTCTACTTCAAGTGAACAACTGATTCAGTCCCCATCAATGACGTACTTTTCCGCGGTATATGTAGGTCAGTTTTGATAACAATTGCATTCCATTCACTATCGTACAGGTAACGTTTACGGGATGGGCGTTTTAATGCGCTGCTTTCTAAATCGAATCCGTCTATTTTGAAACCATACTTTGACTTGCGTTTCTGTTAAGTTCAACCCCGCGGCTAGATGTCGTCTTTCTTCACCAGCCACGTACTGTTGTCTCTCGAACGCTTTTTCTAGTCTCTGCAGTTGGAATGGAGTAAAGATTGTCCGTGATCTTTTGTTTCCCCTTCTTGGGCGAGCTTTGCCTATCGGACTACCTAGACAACCTGTAAAACAGACACAGAGAGAATGCATGTCGTTACAAAATACGACTTCTCAGTCTCGTGTAATGATTATGAGGATTCTCAAGTCCTCAGTCGCGATGATGCATTGTGAAGATTGGAGTTCACTTCAGTATTGCGACCGCATTGTTATGAATCATTCATGGTTTTACTGAGCACCATAATAACTGTTTATCAACCATGCAATCACAAACAATAGGATTTACTGAATGCGTCTACTGATAACACTTATGTACAGACCATCAATGGTAAGATGTCCAGTTGTGTCTTTCAACTGACTTCTAGTGCGTCTTCATTGCAAATGAAAGCGCATTCAACTCGGGTCAACTAACATCAGTACAAGTTAACCTAAGAACCCTCTACGCAAACCGCCGTAATCGCCGACCGTTTTTCAAACAACTCGAAAGACAGGACTACAACTATAAATTTATCTGCCGTGTAACTCAGTCTTAATTGCCCTGAAACGTGAAAAACTGCAATACATTGTTGCGGGTTTTGTTATTGTCACCGCTCTAATACTCTCAGATAAAAGTCTGTTCATGTCAAGTGCTATATATAGCAGTACTCATTCAGCGCTGATCATATAGAACTGATATAGAATGACGGCTTAATTGTCTATATACAAACTCTATCAAGTAATGAGTAGTAATGAATGACTATCACAGATAACAAACAGCCTTTTCTACTGGCATACCTTGTAGTTTAGTCGTGTCAAAACCTGCCATGCTTGCTTCATGAGTTTGCAGTGAATTCAGGTGGCTTTGCGGTTTCAGTGGCGTTTGCTGTTGCAGATGGACACTATTCATTGTCCCATCGTTGCAGCACACTATTTGAGCCTGGTTAAAGGAGCACGCAGCCGGCACACGACTTAGATATCTGTGATCTTGATGTGCGGCACCCATCTCAGTCTGATGTCTCGCTTCAGATAAGATCGATCTTATCGAAAAGGCTCCAGCAAATCTTGCGGCTTGTTGATCAGTGCAAAGTCTTGAACTGGACGCATCTACAGCGCTATTGACGGTAGCTTGTTCATACAAAACAAGTGGTTGCTGTGACCAGGGTATATGAGATGTCACTGAGCGGTTGAACATTTTATCAACTTTGCAGATTGCCTCGTCTACTTTAAGTGATTACAGCTAATTTCCCTTGTTATATACCATTAAACACCGACGCTTTAATGGCATTTGTGAAAACCTAGCGTACGTGCAGGTTGGATGGTTCAATAATCAAGTGCTAGGCAATCGCTTGCTTTGCAATACTATTCGCTCTAATAAAGACCTGTCAATCACATGTTTTTGTTATGTGAACATTTGACATCTACCAAAGAGTAGTCTTAGCTGTTCTCATTCCCTCTCACCCTGAGGGAGTATCTACACGTTAGAACACCACCGATTTGACCATATCGCATGTGCCACTTTCTCACAAGGATTCCAGAATTAGTTCAGTTTGCGCACAGCGAGTGTGGCTCTCACGCGTTATATTATTATCACTTGGTTCTTAATAGCCATCAGTACACCTTAGTAAAATAGCAATTAAACAATTGTCGCTGATTTGGCGACAGTACAATAATTACGGTCATTCTATGATCGGACAGGTTGGTATTCACTATAAACTAAATGTGGAGTTATTCACCTATCATGATCACAACCCAATTTGTCATCGGCAATCGTTTGTTTTCATTCGGAATATATCTTTTTACTCGGATTAATTTCTTATTTCGAAATGATTATATGAAATGATTTGATAAACAGGACGGCTATGAGCGTCTATTATCTATCCGATAATGGTGACTCCTGCGTACTCAAAGCAGAAGTATTAACTAAATACTAAGCACTGTTTTTATTGTCTGTTAAGATTGACTTTTTCACTCTAATTACACAGTCATTTCAACCTTTTGAAAACATATCTTGGTCTCAAGGATGTTTTCAGAATACTTAAATGCGCCTCTCAATATCTCGCTTAGTTCAATTGCAAATTGAAAGTCTTTTGAGAACTAGACAATCTTTTCATTTCAACGCGACGTTTTTTGTCTCTTATCCGGCTCTTTGTCTCATCATTTAAGGGAAATATTGACACTGGCTTAACTAAGAAAGCTATTTGGTAATGACATATAATTGTATCATTCGTGTCTGTGTGTCGATTATGTTACGTGGCGGCTAAATCATGCAAAAATTGAATGCAAGTCGACAAACATTCCATTCAGATCTTTCGTGGTAACCGAGAACAACCAAACGAATACTGATATAGAGTTTCAGGTAGATTCTATCCAAACCAATGGCTTAAAGATAGTAAAAGCTCGGCATGGCAATCGTCTGTGGGTAGAGACAAAAACGAACAACCAAAATTCGAGACTGCTTTTTGCCTGCGCACTTGGCTATATCATCCTTTGATGAGGTCATTGGGATGTAATTTTTCTCATATCAAATTTTTACAAGTTCATTTTAATTACTACCTGTAATCTGATGTGGTATCGAGGAAATATCGTCGTTTTACATACGCATGTTCTTTTGATGTCAATCTCATTATTTTTGCAATAATGTTTTCTGTTTTGTAATCAGTGACCGACTCACAGTAACAATAACTCGAGGATTGTGAGTCGGTATTTTTTATGGCGCAATCATATTATGTATTTACATTCTAATCCGTTCTATCTTTATTTGAAAATCGTTATCAGTGAACAGAACTGACAAAACAAACCCTTTAAAGTCGGGCAGATTAACAACAAATACCGAGTGCCTTACAAATAGAATGGAAACAAGAATGCCATATAGCGTAGAACTATATCAATCATTCTACCAACCATATTCATTTACCATTCTGTCTGTGTGTTCAGTTTTCGCTACAAATCATATACCAGCTGCACACAATCCCATCCCATCCCACCTCGTTCACGTAGTGTTTAAATGTCAGATCTATTTACATTGCAATCTATGAATTCTCTCGGTCCTTAAAAGCCAAGTAATTTGTTTTTAATGAAAAAAGTTGATCACGCTGAGCATATGGTCGGTGTTAATAGTGTACAGGTGATACTGTTCACGGTTTCTTAGTGATCAGCAAGACCGCTTTTAATAATCCCGTCAATCAATCCAACACAACACAAGACTGTAAATTAAACCGCAGAAATAGAAAGGTTTGAGCTTTCCATATCTTCTCACAGAACACTGTAATTTGAAATACAAAACAATGTGGATATAATGATGAGTGAGTAGCCTCCCAGCACTGAACACTCGGTATACGATGAGGCTTGTAAGTGTATCGGTTCTAATGATAGATTTATTTTTATTCATACAAATATATAAACCATCCATTTAACATTTAGTTAACTTGCGATCAACAAGACGTAAGAAAATAAATCAGATTAAAATAACCAACTTTAAAACTGACGAAGAACGAAGCATACATCATTCTATGAAGACGAGAAAGGAAGGAACGTTTCACGGATATCTACGTCTCTCTTGATGCAGTAATTGTATTCTTACTTCCGTTACTGCCCTACATACAGATGCACAACAACTAATACCTATTGTTTCAATATAATGTCCACTTTCGATGTCTAAAGTATGAGAAAGAGATGGCAAAGTTCCAGCGTTTGCGTACTTGTGTTTTTGTATGCACAGGTCTTTATCCCAAGGATTAATTTGATCGCCTTGTTGTGTGATGACAAAGAAAAGATGAGAGTGACGTTGCACCTGTTATTCAAATACAAGGGTTTTTGTTTAAACCATTAACGTACGTGACTCTCGCGGCTTCAGTTACATATATTAAAGCTCTTTAACATAGAATTATTAATAATCAAACTAAAATGACTCGTTCACATATTTGAAGATCATTTTCCTTCAGTTTTTATTTCCTTGCCTGTAGATTTAAGGAGGATCGATGTCATGGTAGTTCAGTTACTAATGTGGTCAGTTGTGAGAATGAACAATAGACTGCCCCGTCGTGGTATCAGTTGTGTGTATTACTGACACTATGAGCTACCACATCCTTCGATCGTTTCAAAATAATGCAAGAATTAAAGTAGAAAAAATACAGCTCATTTCAAAAGATTTGTCGAGTATATATAGGAAGCAAGCCATGCAGTGTACTATAGTTTCTCTATCTGGCCAGAAAGTCTGCAGCGCTACAATCGAGATGCTTGTTACGACTATCTTCGCTTTCAGGCAACATATCGTCGATATCTTCACCCTTTTCCAACGCCACTTCTAATTGTATGAGTTTATCAACACCGTCTATGAGTATCTGAAGCATTTGAACCTAAAATAAGACAAATGAAAATCGGCTTAATATGATAAAATCACTGCAAAGTACTGGTCGCCATAGAACAATTGCAATCAGTTAAAATCTGAAACTTTGTTACACCGTAAATCAGCCGCAAACGCGTTTCTCATCGCGAAAATATATATAGAACCAAGAGAGCATCAATAAGTTTTACTTAAATAACGGTTTTACTTATACTCTCTTGATAGAACTTATACTGAGAAACGGCCTAAAACGGTTTCAGGAGTTTTCTATTTTATTTGGGTGAGTTTTTCGGATCTTTTGAGAAACACACGCCACGCCAAATCCCGGTTGTTCGACGAAGTGGAGCAGGACTCAGCCTGAGTTAGGCCCTTTGAATACAAAATAAATCTATCTAGCTACGTACTAGCTTCGCCGTGTCATTTCGAGATTCATAAAAATTTCGATGTGTATTACTGCATGTCTATAGCTAGTCGTTAAACACCTGTTGACATCCATATGCAGCTTAACTAAACCCGATGCCTCTGGTGCATTCCCCGATGCACTTAGATATTAGTTAATCTCTTGATATTTACCTCAGTAACGCCCAGTGTCTTCGTAGTGTAGACATAGAATTCTCCTTTAGGTATATTGACTGAATGTATGCCTGCAAACAAATCCATTGATAAATTATTGATATCAAAAGACAATTCATAGAATCAGTTTAGCTTCACAAATTGAACAAGGATATGTGTGGCGAAAGTGTTTTTCTACAAAGATTCAGCGGTCATCATATGGCTGTAAGTTATGGCATGGCGAAGGTATAGTAGACTGTACATATCGTACCTCTTCTGGATCGTTTCAGATTCAAAACCTTTAAAATATATCGAAGACGGTTATCCTGGAATTGGAATACAGTAAAGTTAGACTATTGATTTAGTTTTTATCTGAGTTGGTCTGTCAGTGGCTGAAGTACCTTTACATGAACACAATCGCGGGTTGAAAATTGTTGTCGGGTTGAAAATCATTTCATGATTGAAGCTATGACCGCAAGGATGTCTGGGTAATCAGTAAATGAGGCACGTTTTCAGCAGTTGAAAGAAATCTTGTGATCGAGGTTTTCAATACTGAAGAACTGTTCAGCTAAACTGCGACAATTATTGAAAGTGTTACGTAACTGCAAAAGTTTAGCTACCGATATTGTGCATTTGCTAATCATACAGATGATTCTGCAAGTTAACTGCATGCATGGAATGCATTTAGTAACCCAGACTATTTTAATCATGAGACCAACAAGTATTCTCCTGTGCGACATCTATCTTCTTGTTTAACCAAAACATTTAGACCACCACAGGTTTAGCTTTGTCTAGTTGCGTGACGTAAATAGAGTAGATTAGGTTTCACTGATTATAGGACTGTCGATTATACATCTTATAGCGCACTCTCTAGATTATAGTTGCGAACCAAGACTAAGGTTGTATAGTTCAGCAGGCCGGTCGTGCTTGAAAGTACAGACCTAACTAGGAACATGTAGGAACGTGCATGGACGAGTAAGGAATTCCCTTCATGATCAGTTTTCATTTTCATTTTCAGTTTATTTTGCACTATTCAGACAGTGACACCACACCTACATGTACTATAAAGGAAAGTCTTTCTGGTCGGCTTGGCTCTACCTAGCTCAGCAAGTCGGTACCGATCTCTCGCAAAGCTTGTAATTAGCTACACTTGTTCAACTAAAGATCAACAAACGAGCTGTTGGCAATTGTAAATTTCCCAGAATACTTTTTGGCCATACTCCAGTGAGCTTTCATGACTTTCACCCCGACAACGTTTATGCAATTAGTTGTATAGATAAGAGCGCAAATGATACTGTATATTGCTGCCGTTACGTACCACAGACAAACGCCGTAACTTAACCCTGACTTTAATATCCAAACCGGTGCCTAAGTTCGCTGGATCAGACACGATGTAGCCGAGATGGTCACTCCATGCAATTTCCTCTCCGTTTCGCTGAAGTTCTTCTTCGAGCAAACTTAGTCCTTGACAAAGTTTATTGAAGGTTGCCAAAAGATGGCTTTCTTTTGATAGACACACGATCTGAACACGATTAAAGAAAAACAACTTGGTTGTGAAGCTAGAATTACCATTATTTATTTGATATATAGCTATATGAACCTGTCGTACGCGTCCACTCTCGGTTCGCTTAACGGATATCGGAGGAATTGTCATCTTTCAATTACATTCTTTGATTAAATACAGGGAAGATTTAGGAAGGCGGTCGCTCACACCAGAGGTGGTCGATCTCAGGGGTTTGAACGGACGTATTCAGTGATGAAATGGTCTTCCGTTAGTATCGTATACCTGCAGATGATCAGTCTCGTTGACAATCACCATAAACGATTTGTCACTGGAAATAAAAATACCACGTGCGTCAGGCCAGTCACGTGCACGACCAGAACATGCGATGACTGGGGCAGTAGGATCAGGTAGAAGCATTCTAGTGGACAGTCGTTTCTTGTAGCTGTCTGTGAGATCAGCAACAGCAAAATACTCTCCTTTGAAGTCACCTATAGATAACAAGGGAAGGTTTTAGAAACCATTATTTAACTTCCTTTATCGACACCATGCCAAGTGTAAAGGAGAGGGTGTTCAGAGTAGGTGGAGTAGAGTAAAGTGTAAAGGAGAGGGGGTTCATAGTAGGTGGAGTAGAGTAAAGTGTAAAGGAGAGGGTGTTCATAGTAGGTGGAGTGTGTAAAGGAGAGGGTGTTCAGAGTATGTGGAGTAGAGTAAAGTGTAAAGGAGAGGGGGTTCATAGTAGGTGGAGTAGAGTAAAGTGTAAACGAGAGGGTGTTCATAGTAGGTGGAGTAGAGTAAAGTGTAAAGGAGAGGGTGTTCATAGTAGGTGGAGTAGAGTAAAGTGTAAAGGAGAGGGTGTTCAGAGTATGTGGAGTAGAGTAAAGTGTAAAGGAGAGGGGGTTCATAGTAGGTGGAGTAGTGAGAGTACGGTATGGAAGGTCACAAAAAATACAATTAACTCGGAGATCACGCGCGCATGAAAATAATCGATTTAAGATGAGTAATTTACGCGTCGTGCTTCACTTCTCTCGTGTTCTAAACAGTTGTCCACGCGTGCTCTATAACTGCACACAAC
Organism: Actinostola sp. cb2023; assembly: GCA_033675265.1. Classification (NCBI taxonomy): domain Eukaryota; kingdom Metazoa; phylum Cnidaria; class Anthozoa; order Actiniaria; family Actinostolidae; genus Actinostola; species Actinostola sp. cb2023. The sequence goes on from JAUJYZ010001075.1 coordinate 132,429, forward strand.
ACGCGCGCGCGTTTTAATTTTCTTCAATTGATTACCGATGTTCTAGCTACGAGTCTGCGCAAATGACAACCTACCCTGAAGTCTACACAATGCCAGTCTCACAGCATGTTCAATTTCTCGTCTTTCATGCCTAGAACACGCTGCAGGAAGTCTGTATCCCCTTAGTGATCGTAGCGCGGTCAAGCGCATTGATTTGACGTACTTTCCATCAAAGTCCCCTCGTTCTATTCCTTGGGTTTGTATATCCCTCGTTTGAGTAGAATTAGAATCATGGTCGTGAAGGTCTTCTATTATCTTGTCAAAGAGAAGCGAAAATACTTCGTAAGATTCTTTGTCTCCAGCGATGACACCAGAAGCTCTCTCCCAAGGATGTCCAGGAGAGTCTACGCCTACTTGGATGACTTTCTCCAACGTAAATCCTCCAGGTGACTTTTTATATCTGTTTGAATCCACACAAAAAAGTACAACTATTTTATTTTCAATATTTCTGACTTTCGTAAAGAACTAAATACATGAACATTCCAGTGGTTGATCACTCAAGTAAAATGGATGAATGCATGAAAAAAAGAAAGAGAATTATAAATTATTGAACTATAAGTAAAATGGCACGAATACAGTAACACACTTACTTAAGAGCTTCGTAGATCTCTGGCGTTAGATAAGTAGCCATTAGATTGTTGTGTAGACTGAGATCAGGATAACTAGCGTATGCTGGGGGTCGTACGTAGCCATTTTCTCTTAACCAGTCTTTAGATCGTTGATGTCTTTCTTGCCACATAGTATAGAGCTCTTTCCAGTCTTCCAGCAAACTTCAAATATGACGTCATTAATGTTTTATAATTAATTTCGTATTATTTATTGGTCATTGACGTCATCAAACGCGTAATTATATGAAGAAACAACAAAACATTGATCGTTGTGAAATATGCCTCCAGTTAGAAAATGTAGCAATTTGAATATTTTTTATTCTTAATACAGTCAGGGTTAACATGTTGGCGGCTGGTCCAGAACTGGACCCACTTTTATCAACGCGCGCGGCAAAGAGCAGAAGAGAAGAGCTGGGCTAGAGATCGAGAATACGCTCGCGCACGCGCGCACTTCTCGCAGTCTTTCTTTCGCGCGCGCCCATTGAGAAAGGTGGGGCCGTGCCAGTTTGATCACAGGCAGCTCAACCATTGCTTTTGAGGCTATTTGTACTGTAAGATTACAAGTTGTGTAATAAGTGTATTTATTATATATCTGTGACGTAATTTTACCAAATTTGGTTATTTTTGAGGGCCGATATGAGGCGTTAATGCCCTGTAGAAATCCTCCCCCGGGGGGGGGGGGGGGGGGGGGGGGGGGGGGGGGGGAGGGAGGTACTTGGTTAAAAAATGGTTAGGTATGTGCGGCGAGATGTTCAGACCTGGACCCTGATTTAGGAATTTGTCACTCGAAAACCTGGATTTACGAATTTCCCAAATAAAAAAACCTGGATTTACGAATTTTTATTGACGATCTGATACGATGCATTCGTCAGGATATTTCGCCAGACTAACACTCTAACACCTTTACGTCTGACTGACGCCATTATTATTGTTCATGCGGAGTTTTACTGAAACGCCGATACCACATTATGCAAATTATTAAAAATTTATCAATGTTTTTAGGCTATAACCTGGATTAATGATTTTTATGCGTTCATTTTACCTGGATTAGAGAATAAAATGGCCCAAAACCTGGACCCTGTACCGTCGCACATATATATTATGTAATTATTGGGAGTACCCCCCCCCCCCCCCCCCCGGGATCTCGCCGCACATACCTAACCATTTTTTAACAAGTACCCCCCCCCCCCCCCCCCCCCCCCACCGGGACATGACTACCATGATGTCTACTCCAATGTGAGGATCTGACAGGACTTCAGTGAGTCGTCTAAATGTCTCTAAAACGGAGAAGATTTGGACGATCAGAGTCTGTTACATTTTATGTCGGCTCAAAGTCCTTTTCCTAGAAAAGGAAAGAATTCGATTTCCTGTGACACGTGAGCATTCGTCGTTGACAGATTCATAGCGCGTTCTACGGACTTTCGCGAAGTAAAGGATTATCGATTCAGTCATCGAAATTCGCAAGCTAGTGTTTTAATTTTTTCAATATGCATGCATTGGTTTGCTGAGACAGTGTGGGAAGTAATTAGCGATACTTGTAAATCACAAAGAGCTCAGACTTCGAAAATGCTGGAAAGTTTCAAAATTTCAACATTTTCTGGGGGGGGGGGGGGGGGGGCATGCCCCCAAATCCCCCTAGCCGCTCACGCCTAACGGCGCTCGCTACGCAAGCCCCACACTTATTTTTCCTTTGCTAAGGCCCTTGTTCACTTTTGCGTACAAGCAAAAAAGGCAGTCTAGCTACACCCCTACAAGGTAAAAGTTTATAAATATCTATGAAGAACTATGACCCCCATCTATGAAGGTCTGGGTATTTCAACGATTCTGTGCTTGAAAAGGCCGAATAACAATAATTTAAGAGCCAGCCAAGACAAATATTAGTGCACTAAACTATGTTGAATTTCTAGATACATGTTGCTTTCTTCAAACACTCTTTCTTTGCCACTTTTCTTTGCGTAAGAAAGGTACTGAGAGTACGGTTACTTGCTTATTTTCGTGATTCGGGATCCGTGATCCGTGATTCGTGATTCATTATTTTTCCGCCCGTGAACCGTGCCAGACCCCCCCCCCCCCCCCCCCCCCCCCCCCCCCTCCCCCTCCCCCTTGTACGACCCTCTTTCTTCACCTGCGACCCCTGCGACCACCGGCACAGCCTAGACACCGGGAAAGCCTGGTACCGAGGATGCTCCATTTGATCTGATTTAATACAATGGCGGATGAAACTAGCAGAAGTTTTGTGAGGCGGCGAAATAGTGCCGCTACAAACGGAGGTAAAAGTTCTCCTCCGTACCTCTTAGCCTAGGTAGCATTTAAGTTAACATTCTTCTTTAATCTTCAGGTGTTAAAGCGAATCATTTCAGCGAAATCGCTGACACTGTTCGAATACAAGAGCTTCGAAGTCGAACCGACGTGAGTTTGAACTTGGTCAGCGTGTCTCGTGACTCTTGTTTCACTGCAGGCAGTCCAGCAATCATATACAATGATTTCTTTTTACAGCGACTTCGTACCGATATTCTGGATCAAATCGATGGCCAGTTAAGTGATCTTTTTGAAGATGTGGCGAGGGGGATCGACAAAAACGAAGATTCGTCTGATCGATTTACGTAAGTTTCATTCAGTGGCATGTAAGCTTATTTGATTTACTGCATGGACTACATTATGTTCATCTAATGTTAAATACGTTTAACGAAAGGCTTTAGTAAATATATTTATGATTGAAGCACTTGTAGCAAATTATTTTATTCACGTTTCAAATATTCAGTGGGTTGGCTTGACCTGCATGTAGAAAGTATAGACCACCACTCCTGCATGTGTGGGCAGTAATCGCACAGATATTAGAGAACTCGGAAGAGAAGGATCTCTGCTCCAGTTCAACGGACTCTCCGTTCTTTGAGTCCTAAAACACTCTGCACGCCGTTGCCTGTACATGTAGCGATTCTCGATACATGTACATTTTAATAACTCCCAAGGGATTACCGTGTCACGCACTTGATATCAAGTCAATGTGGACTTTGACACAAACCTTAAATCAGTGAGATATTAAGTTAATGGGCTTGTAACACCCGCCACGTGACTTTTTAAATTTTCACCGCAGACAAACGAAAATACCATAACTGGAAAGAGCATACTAAAATTAGTAAAAGTGGAAAGTTTGAAGGGAAATACGTAAATAGGGCAATAGTTACAGGCATTCAAACTTTACCTTTTTTGTATGGAAATGTATGTTGGAAGGCAACAGCTTGCCCTCCAAGCGAAAACTCATACAAATCCTTGTCAAAGCGGGAAACTTTGAAAGCCGTTAACTTTTTTCATATTTGCTTGATTCTTTTCAAATTTTCAACTTTTACTAATTTTAGTATGCTCTTTCAAGTTATGTTATTTCCGTTTGTCTTCGGTGAAAATTTAAAAAGTCACGTGGCGGGTGTTACAAGCCCAAAAATGAATGAAATAAAATTCCAGTATATCCTGATTTGTAAAATATATACCAGCATCATATCAGCATTACATCGGCATTACATGTACATGATTGTACATGTACAACAGGGTATTGCGCGCATGAGTTTATTGTGATCTTTTAAATTCCATACACTTGTTTTGTACTGTTACTTTAATAGACAGTATGAGTGGTAGTAGTATTGTGTCTTGAGTTTGTAGATCAGACACAACAAACTGTGAATGTTGTAAAAGGCTAATCAACTGTGCTATAATCTATGTAAATAAGGGCTATTTTGTATCAGATTTACAAACTACGTCAACAGTTATGATTTCAATAATAAATTTATTTATTGTGTTTATCTTTATAACGTCAGTCAAACCTACCGTAAGCGACCACCCAAAATGTCAAGTTTTGTGGTCGCTCACGAGAGGCGGTCGCTTACGAGAGGTTCCAACTTCAGTGATTTGACTTGAAACTGAACTTTTGGTATTTTGGAAAACTGGTCGCCTAAGAGAGGTGGTCACTTACGAGAGTGGTCGCAACAGGAGGTTCAACTGTATGTTTGATATTACTCCATTACTGGCTGATAAAATGAATGTTTTTAGCTTTGGGCACCAGCATACACTTGGAGTTTCCAAGTGATTTTTAATAAAAAGACAGAGTAATAATATAATGAATGTTTAAAGTGTACATTATCCATAATAAATCCCAGTAAATAAATGTATGAAATTTGTATAGGAAAATACCACAGTTCGAGAAGAATTAATGAAAAATACCACGCGTATTTGATGAAAGTGGCTTAATACCACGAGTGTGTAGCACGAGTGGTATTCAGCCACTTTCATCAAATACAAGTGGTATTTTTCATTAATTCTTCGAGAACTAAGTGGTATTTCCTATTAATAACACACCTACAAAAAAAATATGAGTTTCTTTATAGTAGCAAATCGCTCGTAGCATAATCACAACCACAAATAATAAAATAGCACATGTGCAATTTTCTTAATACCGTGCAATTAATTAATTGCACGGTATTAAGAAAAAATCCACAGTCAATCGGCCAATCAGAAACGAGTATTTTTTGTAGGTGTGTTATTAACTGATAAATAGGGTGTTTGTCAGGGTCGTTTTCGTATGAGTGGGAAGTACATGTACATGTAGTTACAGTACAGTTCGTGCCATGCCATGATAGTACCATGCCGTGACTATGCCTATTCTATTGGTTGAGTAATGATTTTGCATGTTGTGATTGGTTGAATAAAATGTCTTTGATTCTGTGTCGTGACTGTAACTCTATCCCATGGTTTCCCACTCCTATGAAAATGACTCTGACACAGCTCACAGCTTGGAATATTGCTGAACACTTGTAGCTATAATATGAGTACATTATTTAGAAATACAGTACAAGTAATTTCAATGGTATTTGATTGTCATTTCAGGGATAAAAATAATGGCAATAAAACCTTCAAAGCCAGAAATTCTATTCTGACGTAAGTTTTTATGCAATTGTAGGTCATATCAGTCTATGTTGTTCAAATGGCAACAATGTTTTGAAAAATAATAGTATCATTGTTCATATGTACATTATTATATATACAGGGATCACGGAGAGTGATTTTGCTTGGGGGTGGGTGGGGCCTGTTTGGGGGAGGGAGGGGGGTACTTATAAAGTGATGATACTACAAATGAAAAGCTAGAATATATGCATGCATATTTCTTGAAAACATGTTGCTCTCCAGAAATGCTTAGGGGGAGGGGGGAGGGGCTAAAGCCTCTCTGTGTTCCCTGATATAGGGAGAAAAGTTTGTTCTTTTCCCACACCATTCTCACAGTGACTTTGTACTTTGTTCATCTAGAGTAATACAGTGTAACCCATATACAATGTAGTAACAGTATTCTTCTTTTTCTGACAGGGAATTGCTTGAAGTCAACCACATCAGAACCATTTACAATATATTTGTTGCCCTTCTGTTTGTGTTTGTTCTCAACACCATTGTATATGACTATATAGACACTGGCAGGTAAGGATTGGGTTTCACTGTTTGCATACACCATTGTATATGACTATATAGACACTGGCAGGTAACGATTGGGTTTCACTGTTTGCATACACCATTGTATATGACTATATAGACACTGGCAGGTAACGATTGGGTTTCACTGTTTGCATACACCAATGTATATAACTATATAGACACTGGCAGGTAAGGATTGGGTTTCACTGTTTGCATACACCATTGTATATGACTATATAGACACTGGCAGGTAACGATTGGGTTTCACTGTTTGCATACACCATTGTATATGACTATATAGACACTGGCAGGTAGCAATTGGGTTTCACTGTTTGCATACACCATTGTATATGACTATATAGACACTGGCAGGTAACGATTGGGTTTCACTGTTTGCATACACCATTGTATATGACTATATAGACACTGGCAGGTAACGATTGGGTTTCACTGTTTGCATACACCAATGTATATAACTATATAGACACTGGCAGGTAAGGATTGGGTTTCACTGTTTGCATACACCATTGTATATGACTATATAGACACTGGCAGGTAGCGATTGGGTTTCACTGTTTTTGCATACACCATTGTATATGACTATATAGACACTGGCAGGCAAGGATTGGGTTTCACTGATTATCAGAACATGTCATGTGTCTCTATCAGGTCCCAATTGTTAAAAGAGTTGACAGCATCAATTTTTCTACTGGATAAGGATTTATCCAAAGCATAACTAGTGCCATCCTCGGGAACCCAGGGGTATATTCTGTCGCTCGTTACTCGCTCCCAGAGAAATACCCCTGGGAACGAAGTCTGTTGGAACTTGTTCCGGTAGTCAAAATTCAAAATGGCGGCTGTCCTATACAAACCAGAATATACTTGATACCTAGGAAGGTCGGCCAATCAGAAACCAGAGTAATTTTGACTTGCGGAACAAGTTCATAGACTTCGTTCCCAGGGGTATTTCTCTGGGAGCGAGTAATGAGCGACAGAATATTCCCGAGGATGAACTAGTGCTATCCATCCTTCGAACAACTGGAGCCAGATGATTTTAAGTGCAATAATTAATAGAATATCCTCAATTACGAATGAGATACGCCAGTCACTTAAAACCTGTTAATTAATGAGAGTTATGGACTTTTACCAGCTGTTTGAAACCACTTCAATGTCTATTGTTGCAGTATTGTCATGGATTTCTCCATCATGACTTGGGCGTTTGGCAAAGTATCAACCGTTATCAACATCTGGCTTGTCATGAATGTCATGGCATTTCTGGTTTTTCCCATCTTTCGCTTTTGGCACGCAAGCAGGACATCCTGGTTCAAGATTCCAAATAGTGTTTGCTTAATACTTTATTTAGTGTACATTGCAATCTTCATCATGTTTCCTATCCAAGAGATCTGTATGCATGAGCTTCCTCCTGTTTCATCCATCATTGTATTATGTGAACAGGTATTTAATATATGTATATACATGTACATGTGTATGTAGACACAGTTTCTAGCCATACGCCTGCAATCCTCCTTCAACCCACTAATTGAGGGAATCAATGCTTGGCAACAAAACAACACCCCACAATGAACAGGATGAATGACCAGATCCACATGTACCATACATATATACATGTGAGATAACAACAACAACAATAATTTTAAATTAAGAGTGTCGTTGTACGTGGGTATCATTATTTCACTGTAAAAGATGCTTCTTCCACGTAAATGGATTTTTATTATCCAAGCTTTCGGGCCTCTGGCCCATCATCATCATCATCATCATCATTGTCTCGCTCTTTACCTCAATTCCCACTGATGTTGCTATTATTGAAGCCAAGAGTCGACTCAACTTGGATTCCCTTCTCTCTGAGCGCACCCAACTATCAACAACAGACATTGGTGATCTTCTCTCCTTCTGCTTGAGTTCTACTGAATTGCAGTGCAATGGAAAGTTCTACAGACAGATCCATGGTACTGCTATGGGTTCGCCTGTATCTGTTGTGGTATCCAACCTAGTTATGGAAAGTCTTGAGAACACCGCGTTATCCACGTATCCAAATCCCCCAAGAATATACAAGAGGTACGTTGATGATATTGTGTGCGTCATTAATAAAGATGACATTAGTGCATTTCATAATCATCTAAATGCACAAGACCCCAATATCAAGTTTACTCTGGAAAGGTACTCTTCGAAAGGACTACCGTTCCTAGACACTCTGAATACTGTTACAGAAGAAGGTAATATTGACATCTCCATTTACCGGAAACCAACGCATACAGATCACTACCTCCACTTTGATAGCCATCACCCCGCACAGCACAAAGCTTCGGTGGTAAGAACGTTGGCTAGCAGAGCAAAATCACTACCTACCAAAGATCAAGGAAAGTTAAAGGAGCGTAATCATGTATTCCAAACCTTAAATTCAGGTAACGGTTACCCCAGGAGCTTCCTAAGGACTCATATGCGGGAAGTCAAACGACGAGAACGTGATGAGGAAGAGTGCAATGGCTACGCTACGTTGCCGTACGTTCATGGTGTAACGGAAAGAGTGAAAAGGGTTCTGGAGGACCATGGAATAAAAACATCTGTCAAGCCCTTATGTACACTGCGTCAATCGCTATCAAAGCCGAAGGATACCATCCCGTGTAATAAGAAGACCGGAGTTGTCTACCAGATTCCTTGCGGAGATTGTGAGGCGGTGTACATAGGGGAGACTGGACGATCATTGGGCACCAGGAAGAAGGAACACATGGCAAGTGTTAGGTTGGCCAAGACACAGGCGTCGGCATTGGCAGAACACGCCACGAAAGAAGGCCATGACATCGCATGGGACGATACAAAGATCATTGCTACTGAATCTTCCTGGGTCCGAAGGAAATGGACAGAGGCATGGAAAATAGCAAAGAACAAAAATGCTTTATTCAATAGAGACTCTGGGAGGGTAGTTCCAGGGAATTATATTCCTCTTGTGGACAAGTAGAACTTTGCTAAGAATTGTCTTGTAGTAATTGCGCACGCGTAGCCGCCTATTAATTAGCTCGCGCTACAATCACGTTTGTTTTGTTTGTTTTTATACGTAATCTTCTAACTGAATTTTGTAAAATCCATTCATTCCCTGATGATGGGACAGAGGCCCGAAAGCTTGGATAATAAAAATCCATTTACGTGGAAGAAGCATCTTTTACAGTGAAATAACAACAATTTTATTACCTAACATTTTTTCTTTTTTTACAAGATAAGCTCATAATACTTCATTGACTGTCTTTTGTAGATACGGTTGATCCTCAAGGTTCATGCATTTGTAAGGTCAAATTGTACCAAAGTCATTGCTTTACAGACAAAAGATAATAAAGGTATTCACAAGTAGAATAACATAATTACTACTGTAGACTATGAATGGTTACTTAAAGAGGTTGATCTAACATTGATAACATAGTTCAAGAGCACAAAAGAAAGGGTAGAGTCTGTGCATGAACAACGTAAGTGATCTCTGATCAAAAATTAAATTCTTCCTTTTGGCCATTTATATTTTGATCATAAGTCACAATTAAAAGTACACTTTTCTTGCATTGAAGCCTTCAAAACTTGACCAAATTGACCAACCAGCCACCATCTTGAATGTGGACAGGACATGCAAAATACTTCCCCAGGGCTCCATTTTCTGTTCCATCTCCATCCAGACTAGACTGGTCCAGCACAGACTGGATCTGGTGGACTGGTCAAATAGAAAGCACCCTATGATAATGATTGGTTTTATAGGAGATGTTTCCCCATCATCAAGCAGCTCCCATGATGACAGTGATGGAGAGAGTGAAGACTTGCCTGACTTTGGCCAGTACCTGTACTTCTTATTTTGTCCAACACTTGTTTACAAAGACCATTATCCCATGTAAGTATGTATGACAGTACTTATAGAGCTGTTGTAGGTACTAGGCATTGTGATGTGTCTTGTTTACAAAGACCATTATCCCATGTAAGTATGTACATGTATGACAGCACTTATAGAGCTGTTGTAGGTACTAGGCATTGTACTGTGTCTTGTTTACAAAGACCATTATCCCATGTAAGTATGTATGACAGCACTTATAGAGCTGTTGTAGGTACTATGCATTGTACTGTGTCTTGTTTACAAAGACCATTATCCCATGTAAGTATGTATGACAGTACTTATAGAGCTGTCGTAGGTACTAGGCATTGTGCTGTGTCTTGTTTACAAAGACCATTATCCCATGTAAGTATGTATGACAGCACTTATAGAGCTGTTGTAGGTACTATGCATTGTACTGTGTCTTGTTTACAAAGACCATTATCCCATGTAAGTATGTATGACAGCACTTATAGAGCTGTTGTAGGTACTATGCATTGTACTGTGTCTTGTTTACAAAGACCATTATCCCATGTAAGTATGTATGACAGTACTTATAGAGCTGTTGTAGGTACTATGCATTGTACTGTGTCTTGTTTACAAAGACCATTATCCCATGTAAGTATGTATGACAGCACTTATAGAGCTGTTGTAGGTACTATGCATTGTACTGTGTCTTGTTTACAAAGACCATTATCCCATGTAAGTATGTATGACAGCACTTATAGAGCTGTTGTAGGTACTATGCATTGTACTGTGTCTTGTTTACAAAGACCATTATCCCATGTAAGTATGTATGACAGCACTTATAGAGCTGTTGTAGGTACTATGCATTGTACTGTGTCTTGTTTACAAAGACCATTATCCCATGTAAGTATGTATGACAGCACTTATAGAGCTGTTGTAGGTACTATGCATTGTACTGTGTCTTGTTTACAAAGACCATTATCCCATGTAAGTATGTATGACAGTACTTATAGAGCTGTTGTAGGTACTATGCATTGTACTGTGTCTTGTTTACAAAGACCATTATCCCATGTAAGTATGTATGACAGCACTTATAGAGCTGTTGTAGGTACTATGCATTGTACTGTGTCTTGTTTACAAAGACCATTATCCCATGTAAGTATGTATGACAGCACTTATAGAGCTGTTGTAGGTACTATGCATTGTACTGTGTCTTGTTTACAAAGACCATTATCCCATGTAAGTATGTATGACAGCACTTATAGAGCTGTTGTAGGTACTATGCATTGTACTGTGTCTTGTTTACAAAGACCATTATCCCATGTAAGTATGTATGACAGCACTTATAGAGCTGTTGTAGGTACTATGCTTGTACTGTGTCTTGTTTACAAAGACCATTATCCCATGTAAGTATGTATGACAGTACTTATAGAGCTGTTGTAGGTACTATGCATTGTACTGTGTCTTGTTTACAAAGACCATTATCCCATGTAAGTATGTATGACAGCACTTATAGAGCTGTTGTAGGTACTATGCATTGTACTGTGTCTTGTTTACAAAGACCATTATCCCATGTAAGTATGTATGACAGTACTTATAGAGCTGTTGTAGGTACTATGCATTGTACTGTGTCTTGTTTACAAAGACCATTATCCCATGTAAGTATGTATGACAGTACTTATAGAGCTGTTGTAGGTACTATGCATTGTACTGTGTCTTGTTTACAAAGACCATTATCCCATGTAAGTATGTATGACAGCACTTATAGAGCTGTTGTAGGTACTATGCATTGTACTGTGTCTTGTTTACAAAGACCATTATCCCATGTAGTATATGTATGACAGTACTTATAGAGCTGTTGTAGGTACTATGCATTGTACTGTGTCTTGTTTACAAAGACCATTATCCCATGTAAGTATGTATGACAGCACTTATAGAGCTGTTGTAGGTACTATGCATTGTACTGTGTCTTGTTTACAAAGACCATTATCCCATGTAAGTATGTATGACAGTACTTATAGAGCTGTTGTAGGTACTATGCATTGTGCTGTGTCTTGTTTACAAATATCATTATCCCAAGTATACATGACAGCACTGCACAACTGTTGTGATCTTCCCTTAATTAAGTATGATACAACTAATTCAATTCCTCTCTTACAGGACACCCTATGTACGATGGGATTATGTGGTGTCCAATTTCATTCAGGTCTTTCTGTGCATTCTATACACATATTATGTTTTTGCACGATTTTGTGTACCTGTGTTTAGAAATACTGGAAAAGAACCTGGAAACTACAAGTGAGTATTCACTTATTCTCTACTTGCATTAACCCTGTACTGTAGCCAATCTCTCTATCTCACTATTACCTCCTCTCTGGTCTACCTGTCTGTCTGTCCTGGTTGTCTGGTTGTCACTAGCGACACAAGTATTAAGCATAATAGACTTGAAAATAGACTTGACACAAGCATAAGTGCAAGTACAAGAAATGGCAAAAAATTGATCCTTGTGCTTAATAGGCTTGTGTTGCCCATTTTGTACAGCGATAAAGGCCTGTCCAAATGAGTGCAACATCATGCAATATTGTTGCATGCAACATTGTTGCATGATGTTGCACGGGGTGGCCAAGCGGCATACAACATCATGTGACATGTTATGTAAAACATCGGTCATCGTGATTCGTCTGTGATCTTAGAGAGAGTTTGTTGTTTCAAAAGATCTATTTGTGTCTCGGACTAATTTCTAGATTTGTCTCTTTGGCTTTTAGAAAATGTTTTTTTTTTCCTTTCCCTGCTTCCAATAATTATTGACTAATTTTCTACCGAATTCAAAGTTATGACCTAGTGACACAGGCAGCCCAACCATTGCATCTGAGGCTACTTTAAAATTATAATAAATAAAAATATATTTATATGCATGCGTCTTTTTATGGGTTTCCTGTATGTGGAAGAACGTGCGCAATACGTATTACGTTGGGCTCCCTGTGCATGGAAATGTATTATGTTGGGCTCCCTGTGCATGGAAATGTATTATGTTGGGATCCCTGTGCATGGAAATGTATTATGTTGGGCTCCCTGTGCATGGAAATGTATTATGTTGGGCTCCCTGTGCATGGAAATGTATTATGTTGGGCTCCCTGTGCATGGAAATGTATTATGTTGGGATCCCTGTGCATGGAAATGTATTATGTTGGGCTCCCTGTGCATGGAAATGTATTATGTTGGGATCCCTGTGCATGGAAATGTATTATGTTGGGATCCCTGTGCATGGAAATGTATTACGTTGGGCTCCCTGTGCATGGAAATGTATTATGTTGGGCTCCCTGTGCATGGAAATGTATTATGTTGGGATCCCTGTGCATGGAAATGTATTATGTTGGGCTCCCTGTGTGCGTCCTGCAAGACGTTCCCACAGCAATGTAGTGTTGGAACCTTGTTTCAATAAGTCCTTGTATTTGCAGACAGCTCATTCTATCTACATTCAGCTGTATGCTGCCTGGAACCATGGTGCTTATTTTGGGATTCTTTGCTGTTCTTCATTCATGGCTCAATGCATTTGCTGAAATGACAAGATTTGCAGATCGAATGTTCTACAAGGTATGATTTCTTTACAGATGTGATTACATTCATTTGATATTTCATTGTTTCTTCTTCTTCTGAATATAGTATGTACCACACCTTGGCACAAAATAGTGCACATGACCACCTTTAATATATGAATGAATGAATGAATGAATGAATGAATAGACTTTATTTATCGAGGGTAGCACGTGGCAGTTTGTTACAGTATCAAACTGATGACCCTGTGGCCCTCCAAAAACTATAATAAAAATAAAAATATATAAATAGATTTGCGGTAAATATGGTTCAATATATGATATAACGGATTGACAATAAATATAATAGAAATAATACTATTCTATGCTCTCTTATACTTTGTATATTTCTGTCTAGACTGCAAAACAGTCCCTACTTCTTCGCGAAACTCCGTCGAGACGTAGGGGTTGTTTTGCAGTCTAATTTCTGTCCCATGGACAATAAAACAATGGAATGTCTCTCCAATAATGGCGACAGACATTTAAAGTTGGCCAAACTTTTGGGAGTAAATCAAATTAATAATTGTATTGTATTATATGTTTATTTAGGATTGGTGGAATGCCTCATCATATGCTAACTGGTACAGAACTTGGAATGTAGTTGTACATGACTGGCTGTATCAGTATATCTACAAGGACATATTACTTGTATGTATATTATTATTATTATGAAATTATCTATTATTTGTTACCTTACATGGCTGCTATCCTCTGCTAGACGTGTCTACAAAATAGCTATATCTTATTGACAAATTGTGGCCTCCCCCCGCAGTCATTTATAGCCTGGTTCACACTAGCGTCGGAATCGCAATCGCAAGAAGCTTACGATCTAGTGTGAATCAAAACAACGCAAGCTTCGCTTCGTAAGAAAAAGAAAACCTTCTCATCCGATTCCGTCGCCCTTCTGCTTCCGACTCCGATTAATATTTCACATTGGTCATAAGCTCCTCTTACGATTCCGACTCCGATTTTAAATAGTTCACACTGGTCATAAGCTCCTCTTACGATTCCGACTCCGATTAATAGTTCACACTGGTCATAAGCTCCTCTTACGATTCCGACTCCGATTATTAGTTCACATTGGTCATAAGCTCCTCTTACGATTACGACTCCGATTAATAGTTCACACTGGTCATAAGCTCCTCTTACGATTCCGACTCCGATTAATAGTTCACACTGGTCATAAGCTCCTCTTACGATTCCGACTCCGATTATTAGTTCACACTGGTCATAAGTTCCTCTTACGATTCCGACTCCGATTAATAGTTCACACTGGTCATAAGCTCCTCTTACGATTCCGACTCCGATTATTAGTTCACACTGGTCATAAGCTCCTCTTACGATTCCGATTAATAGTTCACACTGGTCATAAGCTCCTCTTACGATTCCGACTCCGATTAATAGTTCACACTGGTCATAAGCTCCTCTTACGATTACGACTCCGATTAATAGTTCACACTGGTCATAAGCTCCTCTTACGATTACGACTCCGATTATTAACACTGGTCATAAGCTACTCTTCCGAATCCTAATCCGATTCCGATTCCGACACTAGTGTGAACCAGGCTTATAGGGGCCGTCGCCCATTGCCACTCCCTCCACATGACATGATCGATGAGGAGTCTCTTCTAGCATTGCTATTTCAGTGGTTTATTGTTGTGTTTTGGTTCTCCACAGTTCACTAAAAGCCGCAATTTAGCTACAGTCGTTGTATTCATGACATCAGCTGTTGTACACGAATACGTATTGGTTGTAGCATTTCGCTTTTTTCTTTCCTATCCTGTTCACTCTGTTTGGTTTCATTGGACGTAAGTATAAACCTTTTCTTTCCAACTCTTTACAGACCAAACCTTCGGTTTTATTGATTTTTTTTTTCATTTTTATCATCGTTTTTAGTCTCGTTTGTATTTATAAAACCCCAAAAACGTGAAAACGCCTCCCAAGCTTGGAATATCTTTATGTGGGTAACGCTGTTCCTTGGCAACGGTTTACTGATGTGTCTGTATAGTCAAGAATGGTATGCTGTTCAGAACTGCCCAAGAAAAAGCGTAAGTTTTTGACTTCTCTTCATGCAACAATAACAGTAAAAGTTTTTAAACGTGAATATGCTCAGGAAAAAACTATAATCTGAGCGGATTTTCAAGCAATGTGCTACCGTATACTACTGGACTCTATCAGTCTCGTTCACTTAATTGCCTAATTATTGTTTCCTGTATATGGTACACCGTATGGGGAGGAGTAAATGAAGGGGGCTTATAACCGGGAGGAAATTTCTGTTAGCAGACAGGTGGGCTTATAATCGGGGGGGCTTATAACCAGGATTCTACGGTAAGTATGTGCAGTTCTTATCATATGTATCGTCAATGTGTTTGTCTTGTAGGAATCCTTCTTTGACGAGTTCCTACCACGATCATGGAGCCACGAATGCCAAGGACGCCACTTTTTCTCAGATTAAGAGGTCCTTTTACGTTTGCAGGCCCATTGATGAGCTTTATCACGTTTAGATAATATATTTATTGGCAAATTGAATTAAGAAAATCTGTTATAAAAAATCTCGTTGAATTTGAATCGCTTTTTCATGAAGCGAAAATATATTTAATTATTTTGAGTATTGGATTAGTAGTAGTATACTGTACCTCCATGAGTGCAGTGAATATTTTTGGTAGAATATGAGGTACGCTGTCGCGTATGGGATATACTCAACGCATTCATATTACCTTGCAATCACGCGCCAACTCGTTTGTAGAAAGAAAATGTAAAGTTTTATATAAAGTAAGTTTAAATCGGTATATTGTTGACCACGCACAATGCAAGGCAAAACGTGAAAGCTGGGCAAATGTGATAGGCAACTATAAGTTGCTGTTTCTAATGCTGTAATTGTAGTTTATTGAGTAAACGATGTAGTACGATCAAGAGACATTTTTCTCTTTATAATTTATGTTGAGTATTATATAGGCGACAGATGATCTGAAATCAAAAGCGCGCGATTTTGCTGTACATTTTGGGGGGTTCAGGCGAGCGTACACAAGCGAAATAGCTGCAAGACTGCGAGAATGTTTTTAAAACGCTGCGAACCAATTACCGTCGATTCCGATGAAACGCGACCGCCTAGACTTTGATTTGATGGTTTGTACTTTGCATTAGGTGGACGTCATCACATGTGAATCATCGAAGTAATGAAGAGTTTTCGCTCAATAATTCAATTGTATCGTTTATTAGCCATTTCCTACAAGACTAAACCATTATGAAAGTTACTCTAGCACGTTAGAGCTTTTAAATCTAATTCCGCCTAAAGCAATGTACAAACTCAATCCTCAAAGTCTAGGTGGTCGCGTTTCATCAGAATCGGCGGTAATATTCTATAAATCAGTGTACAACAGTTTTACCTTCATTTTAATATTAAAAACTTCCGCGAATACATACCCCCGAGTTTATAAATATGATCATCTACAAGAAGTAGTTAATAGAAAAATCTCTGGTATAAATTTTGATCCCTGGTCTACTTTGCAGACGTCATGTTATTGGGGGCTGTGCTAAACATCCCTCCCCCAGGGGATTTTTATAGGACACCCCTAAGGACGTCTGATCTGCAAAGGAGGCTAACCCCACCCTGACGTCGAGATCTAATCTAATGGAAGCATATGGGTCATGGTCGTATGTTTACGCCTCTCCGGGTAGCCTTGCTTCGAGGGTTTTTCTCCGGTATTTCCACCCTACATCAAAAATGAACTAGTCACGAGATGAATGTAAAGAATATTATAAGACTAATTAATGTAGTAAGAAGTGTATGTGAGCGATAGTTCAAGGGCCGCACAGTCATCAGTTCCAAGTGAATTAACTGTTAAATGCTATCCTCGTAACAAAGTTGATTTATTGATTTGTCTATTTCTCATTATCCTTCACGTAAGTCGATTCGACGTCCCAGCTTCTCTGCATGTCTCGCGAGAATCGCCCTCAATTTTAAAGTTTCTATTTTATTGACCGTGGGTGGAGGGGGTTCGTGAAGTTATATAGTTATTAGACTGACTAATAATTTGTTCGATAATACCGTTTGCTAGCATGCATATCAACTTGTTTCAGTACAAAATAGCTCACTAAAAAAAAAAACTAAAACTAAAAATTTCAACCCTCAATAATATAAGAGTACTCGGTCTATATTTAATCTTGAACGGTGCCATATCGCCTGCTTGTATCCCCTGACGCATTCAATTTCGAGTCAGCACTAATCGACTCTGACTGTCCATCCTCATATTCATCTTCGAGTTTCTCCATTTCAAAATGTTCAGGATCTTTCCGACGCCTTGTTCCATTTCCACTGCCGGGCGTATCAGCGTCCTCTGTATTCTTTGTCTGTCCATCCTGGTCTTGAAAGTACTCGAGGATCTTTATGTACTTGCCAGTCTTTTTCATTTGCTTTGCCACGCCAGTCGCGCACAGGTTGATGGTGATTGAGACGATGGAAAGGCCGACATATAGCAGAGTGGTGTTGATCCAAATGCCCTGAAATATTAAGCTCATCTGCGTGGACGTTCGGAAATAGCGAACAAAGAAAGAAAGATAAAAACAAACAATGTGTCATGCACATGCCAAATGCTCATGCTATGGATGTCAGTACTGACATGCACGTTAGTTAGAATCACTTGTAATTCACTCTTTATCATGCATACTGATTTTTCAGATCAGCGAACTGGTTTCTTTCTCCTGCAAACAGTCTATAATATCTCAAAGAGTATGTCTGAAAGAACATCAGTTCTGGAAAGTTTCGATGGTATAGGATAAAATCTAAAAAAGTATTCGGGGATGACATTTATAGACTTTCAGTATGGGATTTTGCCGTCATGTTAGCCGTTTTTTCAAAATGATTAATTAATTACAAGATTTAACCCTTTCCTCTAAAAGAAAATAGTTATATAAGTATAATGTAGAAGTTTCATGATGAAATTATAATATATTATCTCTGCGAAGTTATGAACGATTTAAATTCTGAAAAAACATCAAAACGAGGCTTGCAACGCATGACGGCAAAATCCCATACTAAAGTCTATAAATGTCATCCCCGATAACTTTTTGAGATTTTATCCTATACCATCGAAACTTTCCAGAAATGTTCTTTCAGACATACTCTTTCAGATCATATAGGCTGTTTGCACCAGAAAGAAACCAGTTTGCTGATCATAAAAATCAGTACGCATGATATAAGAGTGAATTGTATGGTAGTAAATAATGATACTAGTAAGTAGTCCATATATTAATTAGAATGTCAGATTTCTATAGTTCAGCTTAATTTTAGAATGTGATTATTTTGTTATTATTATTATTATGATTATTATTGTTGTTGTTTTTGTTATTATTATTATTATTATTATTATTGTTGTTATTGTTATTATTAATATTATCATTATTATTATCATTAGTGGTATTAGTATTAATGCATGGATCAATTCCAGCTGTTACATCCCCCCCCCCCCCCCCCCCCCCCCCCCGGGCATACCTCGGGGATTTGTAAGGACCTGTGTCCCAGGGGCGGGGATTTTGTACAACAACATGTTGTCCCGGGGGTGGGGGGCGGGGATAACTTGACCGAGCATATAATCAATGGTGGAATTCATAATAATGGAATTCGCCGGTAAAGAGACTACTTTTGTCGCCGATTGGCTTGAAAAACAATGGTAACAGCTGGAATTGATCCATGCATTAGTACGTCAGTACAGGATCGGATAGAGCAGATTTCGTATGATTGAAAAACTCATCGTGTCGTCCGTGCCGCGGTGACAGACGTGATATCAGTTTTAGGATTTCGAATAAATCCGTGCCGTGACCGTGGCCGTGACCATGACCGTGACCGTGACCATGACCGTGACCGTGCTGTGACCGTGCCGTGGCCGTGACCATGACCGTGACCGTGACCGTGCTGTGACCGTGTGACCGTGCCGTGCCGTGACCGTGCCGTGCTGTGACCGTGCCGTGACCGTGCCGTGCCGTGACCTTGCCGTGACCGTGCCGTGACCGTGCCGTGGTTTTCACAGTCATACGAAATTTACTCTAGTATCATGAAGGGAGGGCCTGTAGGACGACGAACTAGTCAACATATTGGTGATTAAATTTAGTGTTACATTTTTGTCGACCCCAGCGCTCCACTACGCTTTTCCTGTACAACAAATTAACAACACGGCTATATAGTATCGGTATAAACCGCGATTCATTATGTAACATCAATCAGTGCGTGTTAGTAATTCATTAATTAAATCATGCATGCTGTTAATAACATTAAAGAATTATTGTCTATCAGACTATATATATTTAGGACGCATCAGTTAATTTGTTAAATTTAAATGCTGCATGCATATCCGTCTGACTAAAAAGGTATCTGGTATTTGATACTGCGCATGCAACAAGGTTGGTATCAGTTAACCTGTACTCGCTCATTCCTATAGCTCCTCGGAAACTGACAGGGACGGTAAAGATCGAGAGCGGAAACGGTGTCTAACCCCGTCTTCCGAGCAGTCCCCAGTCCCCGGTCGTTTCTGAGTTTCAGAGGATGTATGCTTATAGGACCTTATAGCACTAGAGGTTTATAATATACGCTAGCCTCGCTTTCATTCCCAGCTAGATGCTGCTCTCAATGCGCGCACTGCATGGGAATGAGTTTTGTGATTGGTTCTAATTTTCTCTGATCGAGACCAACCTTTTTTGATTGGACGAAATTCACTTTTTCGTTCAATCGCCTTCTATAGCCGGGGTTCAAGAGACCATGCATAGTTTCTTGTAGGGATTAGCTACTGCTGGCCTATCCGTACTGGAACCAGGAATGGCCTCCTGACGGAATTGATAGGTTTGGACGACAAGTGGATTAACTGGTAGCCTGCGTGGCGGCCCAAAGGGTACGGATCGGAGGGACTAGGGATCGGAAGGGATCGGAGGGGGAAGGGGAGGGGGACTTCCCCTTCCCTAGTCCCTCCGATCCGTACCCTTTGGGCCGCCACGCAGGCTAATTAACTGGAGCCCAGTGTTTTGGTAGTGGCATCCACTCGACGTAAAAAGCCCACGCCGGCCATGCATATAATTGTCTTAACCCGGAGCCTATCAGAACTAAGCCCCTACAAAGCTTCTCAAAACAGATCGTCTGTCTTACCGCTTGACTTGATGGGACGATGTCTCCAAAGCCAATAGTCGTAAAAGTAATGAATATAAAGTACAATGAAGTACCAAAGTCCCAGCCTTCAAGGGCGCAGTACATCGATGACATAATGGCCAAAAACATGAAGATGATCGGCAAAGCAAGCCATACTGGTGCGCTGATCTCGGCACTCGCTGCTTCGAATTCGTAATCCTTGAAATACCTTGCTCGTATACGAGTTACCACCCATCCACAAGCGTCATTTAGTTTGTGAACTATGACGTTACCCACCACGGCTAGAAGCATTAGTGTCAGCGGTATTCCCAACAAGGCGAAGATAATACAAAACATGCGACCACCCAGTGTTGCTGGAGCTAGATTTCCATAACCTTTAGCAAAAAACACACGACGTTAGTGATTAAGCTTTTCTTACAGAGCTTCTATTTACACACAATCCATAGAGTATTTAAATATTGAACTGAACTGCCACATATAGTGGATTAACGCAAAACCTGCTTCCTTCTACGTCAATATATTAGGGTGTCGAAAAAGAAAATCCATGCATATTAAACATAGATAATAGTCAGGTAACCATGGATGCATGTCAACAATTTAAATCAAATACCTGTGTGTACACAGTTTTATCAATTATGTATGTAACTATGCGCCACGCCCATTAAAATACACTTCCGGTATCTTTTAGAAAATTTCCGACGAGCATCCCCGATACTTTTATACGGGAGTTCCCCCCTCCCCCACAGGGCATCTGTTTACAGCGCCAACCTTCTACTTCTCTATGCTCCGTGGAAAACCTTTATGAGAATACATGACTATAATATCCCAGATTCAAGCCATTAGCCAATCACTCGATCAAAGGATTTTGAGGTGGTTGATTCTGGTTACATATTCCCATATATGTAGCAATGCTACTGATGTGGCAGGGCCGTAGCCACCAGTTTTTGAGTGGTCCGGTCAGTTTTTGAGTGGTCCGGTTTTCAAACTTTGTTTTTCATAAAAAAATATCCGAATAATTAAAAATGCAAATAAACAGTTGAAACGGTTTGATTCGAAAAGTGATCCGGTAACGGACCAACCGTACTGGCAGCTACGGCCTTGTACGGATGTGGTTATGTTATTTTCAATCACCATGAACTATTCATATAGTATTGAATATCCCTGGCGATAAATGATCTCTCATAAGGCCCGCGGTTTCTGAAAGCCCGATTATAGTGCTAATCCTGGATTAAGACTAATCGTCCTTTCAGGAACCAGGCCCAGTCGGTGAGTGTTGCTGTACGGAGTTTTTTTATATATTATGAGTAATGAGCACTTTGGGGCTGACTTCCAGATTTTTACTGGTCGAGGTGAGGACAGGAAAGCCTTCAAGTAATTAATTCCACTTACCTATAGTTGTTACGAGTGTTGTCGCAAAGAAAAGTGAATTAGAAAAGCTCCAGAGTGGCTTTGCAGCAGCTATTCTCTCTTCGTTTATAGCATTTAGCTGTAACTTCAATCTTTCCAGGTCATGTTCGTTCATTCGTTCAACGATGTCTTTACTATTAAAATCTTCACCGAGAGCTCGCTTTCCATACGAGCTGCTCTTCAAAGTGTCCAGAATTTCCACCACCTCGCTTTTAGTATTTGGTTGAACTCTGTCTTTCTTCTCCACCGCGCTAAAGACTAATCCCCCAATATACAAATACAGGGCATTGGAGAGAACAACGACGAAAAGTGCAAGCTTTTTGCGCTGTGATGCAGATAGCTTCATTTTGATGCAGTCAGGCTTTTCAATTCAATGCTCAATCAAGAGAACTAAAAGTGTTCACATATTATCCTTGATTTCCCGCGCTCAGTGGAGGGTTTTGATCTGCGAATACAATTCTGCAGCGAACTTGAAGCAATTAATTATTGATCTCTTAACTTATAAACACAATCAGTATGATTTCGAGGTTTGTTTTGTTGAACACAGTTCCAGTTGTGAGTTTCCTATTAGAATCCAGCGGTTTCTTCTCACCCAATGATTCATGAGAATTGATAATGAACTAGAAGTCATTCATGTTGGTTCACTGAAGAAAGTTTTAGTGGTTCATGCAACAAATTAAAGACAGAAGCCTTTATATCGAGGGCGCCAACGGTAACACCTGTTTTCATTTCGGCTCAGGACTGAAAACCTTTCTGCTCTAACACTAATTATTAATGCATAGTGTTTGTCTGAGTGAGCACTGTTTTCAGCAAAATAAAACATGGGTCGAAGTTCTGTTTAAATAAATGACATTTCTAACGGTTTTAAACGCTGTCAATTAACTCAAACACGCAGACCGATTTACGTAAATCTCTGTAAAGTTCAGCAAATGGACCTGATGCACGACGATTAGGGACATTGACTGAACAAAGTACGCAATGATGAACTCATATTTACCCTCAGTAGGCATGTAGCTATTTGAATTAACAAGGTTTGTGATTGGCTCTGCATGGGTTCATTTCCTTCACCGCAACTCACCGCATTTCTTATCAAATGAGATAGCTCGGCTTGTGTGACGTCGAAGATTTCATTGTGACGACTATCATACCTCGATCAAGTGGACCTTTTAAAGTTAATCATGATATTATCATTAACAGGATGGGCTCCTGTCATTAAACATCGATCTTAAAAAGTTCAAAAAAACTTGATCAACCATTAGCTCACAATGCCGTACTGACTCCCTTCCCTATAGGCCGGGAGAGAAGGCCTTCTTGTCCTAACCCTCTGACAGAATCTGTAAATATTATAAAGCTAAATATGCTGCATTCAGACACGAGTGACATGAGTTTCACATCTTGTTTCAATACTACCGTGAACGTGCGATTGAAAGTAAACGCGCTCGTATTTGCGTACAACAGAGGAAGCCCAATACGCGCGCTCCACCACAGGAAACCCACACAAAAGAATATGGTTGGGATCCCTGTGGTGTGGTATGGAACCATTGGTTCGTGACCGTCAAAACAATGTTCTTCTTTGCGAGAAAAACCCTCGTGAGGACACTAATCAAACCACGATTTAGTGCAATAAAGACACGTAATTACTCTGCACAACCAGACAATTCCAGTCGCGTGAATATTTCGCAACGAGACAGGGAGTTGTACAACAAAAATGGAGTTGTCTGCCTTCGAAGTGTGTTCAGTCAAGAATGGATCACCAAAGTTAGTCGAGGCATAAGACAAGCAAGGAACAACCCAGGAAAGATGGCAAGATTCATTGCCAGTCAGGATGGTGATCAGTTTGTCTACTTTCTCGACTATAATAATTGCAGACGCATATCGGAGTTTGAAGATTACGTGTTCAACTCTCCAGCTGCAGAACTTGCTGGAAAACTTATGAGCAGCAAAAAATCTATCTTTTATTACGACAATATCTTTGTCAAAGATCCCAAGACATGCCGTGCAACACCGTGGCATCAAGATCAAACTTACTATCCCTTGGAGGGATCGCAGGTAAAGACAATACAGACATCACGTGACTCGCCTGAGGGGCTGACGATCGTGTTGCTGAAGTCATTGTTTACTTTTTTAAAAGCATACATTAGCAAAAGCATAAGAATAATAGAATATTAGAATGCCATGTAGAGAGCATTTGCTTCGATACTTGTGTCTACTTTCCAGTATTAAATAGTCCTATTAAAGCGGTCTCGCAGCTGGTTCCTTTCTTGTCACGCAACACTACTGTTTTGGGAGTAAATATCCCGGCGTAGTCAATCGAACAAAACCGAACAAAACATCAATCGAATTCAATCGAATTCAATCGAACGATTGTTTTACGATTGGTTCGGCAATCGAACAGAATCGAACCGGAACTTTTGGGAGAATTCGATTACCGAACATAATCGAACCAATCGAACTCACAATCAATCGGATTGGTTCGATTTTGTTCGGTGAAAATAAAACGCTATAAAGATAATATATTGATAAGTATTGCAGTCCTAATTAAATCGGAAGATTTCTGTCATCTAATAACCATGTAAACCAAGGCTAAAGAACGCAATAAATTTAATTGAAACACATCAAGAATAGAAACACTAAAAAAACATCAACAGCAAATCAACCAGTGCCTTTAGAACAGAGAGTTCGGTTATTCTTATATTCGGGTTATACTGGGTCCCCTATACCTTATCTGCAGTTATAGTTATCGCACTTGAACTACACTTCGGGGACTGTGACTTTGACTGGATGAAAAAAATGACCACAGTAGTTTCATCGACACACAGGCAACAGTGTACATCATATACAAGATACTGCTAACTAGTGCCACCAGTGTTCTCATAATGTCATAGTACATTTCCTGCAAAACTAAAAGCGGAGTTTGTAGAAGCTGTTGAACAACAGCAGCAATACAAGCTAGAGCCTGATTGGTGCAGCAGTCATTCATTAAATATAAAAGAAATAACAAGAATGCGAATAACAACTTTTCTCTCTTAAAGTACTTAATATTGTTATTGTATGGCATAGCACTGCAGGTTGTTGGTTCTTCTGCTCGCGGGACTGCCGGTTGTTTGGGAATAATTGCTGTAAAATATGTGTAGCTGTAAGCGGAGTTCAGTCCTCGTATTGACTAACGATGTCCTTCCAGATGATGAGGATAAAATTGTTTGTCCATCGTGAATTGATATGGTGTTTGTGATAAGTGCTCCTGATGTATAATTGGCCTTTGCTCTTTCCGTTATAACTTTTTCAATAAGTTTTTTCTTTGATTCACTTGCCTTAAAAGTTACCCCCATTTCCATTAGTACTTCCCTTAGTAATATCACTGTCATATCGTTGGGATCTCCTTCCTTTAGTTTCTTAATTCTCTCAATCTTGTCTAATCCGTTGCACATCTTTGTCCTTGAATTCAGGTAGTTTTTCCTCAATAAAACATGTCTTTTTCGTCCATCCAAAACTTTCCATCCAACACATCCCCATTCAGAACTCGGACGCATTCTTTTGCATTACACCACCTATACGCCACAGAACAGATATATTTTTGTGGTACACTTTCAGCGGATGGATTGCTAGGGACTCCATCGAAAACGTTTATAGCTTTAGTTGTAGTACCGGGAAAGAAGTCGATGCTTTTAGCGTCCTTGTTATCCTAATAACTTTTCCCACGACCATATTTACACCGGGAACGAATAATGCAATCATATCCCCTAATTTCAAAACTATATCGGTATTAACTGAGTCTGAAATGGATTCATAAAAGTCAGACCTGGATGTTGCCATCCATCTAGCATTGACCGCGGAAAACTGGGAGTTTTGACAGCGCGGAGCATGAAATATGTTCAATCAGTTCGATTGTGTTCGATTAAAGAAGCATTCGATGATCGAACGTTCGCCGATTGTGTTCGATTGACAAAATTTTTGGGAGAATTCGATTATGTTCGATTGCCGAACCCAATCCAAACCAATCGTTCGATTGAATTCGATTGGATTCGATTACCGAACGTTCGATTGACTACGCCGGGAAATATACATGGGTAGAAATCAGTTTTTCCTAATTTTTGGACCTACTAGATGTTGCAGCTGGTCAGAATTTTTTCCAATATCATTTTTTGAAGAATGCCAAGCATTGTACGTAGATAAATCTGGACATATATCGAATTTGGAGATGGTTCTATTAAAATTACACAACGTAGAATATTTCAATACAGTAAATATATGGCCGGTAGAAATCAAGAGACCATTATATATTTTAAGAGAGTCGATCTTACGTATAAGCCAACGCTTAGCGTGCGTCCATCAAGCACGCGGGATTTTGGGAGAGCACGAGAGAAGCGTACGCCCTCTAGCTTCACGAGTGCTCTGCCAAATTCCCAAGTGCTCCATAACTCGCTGGACGCGCAGCTAAAGCGTTGACCATTTCTTTTATAACATATAGTCACTGCAAATTCAAATAAAACAATATTATTTTCCGATTGATTTCAGAGCGCGCGCTATGCCGCGATGACGTGAGCGTGTGTCCGTAGCCGTAGCGTCCGTGGGCGCGCTTACGGACACAATCAACCAACCAATCAGAGCGCGCGTTATATCATACCTATACTATTTTTAGCCTGTGTTTCTATTTTTTATCCTTGCACGGTGATTAGCTGGAGTCGACGTCTCCACTGAGCGAAGGCTGTTGAGTCTAAGAGTTCAATGCCAGTGGAGCCGGTACAGGATCCATTGAAAAAAGAATGAAAAAGAGTTTAAAAAGAGATTCTACATATCAGTTAGAAGCCCGACTTCACGCTAGTAGAGCGTCTAGTTTTTCTTTGTTTTCCGCAACGTGGCGGGCAGAGAGAAGTGAAGGCTGAAATTTGGGATTTTTCTTGCGTAGAAACCAGACGAATGAGTCAAATAGTTGCCGGTCGACAGAGCCGTACATAACCTAAAATTCAAGGGGGGGGGGGGGGGGGGGGGGGGGGGGGGGGGGCAGTACGTATATTTAACAGCAAATAATATATAACAATAGTACAGTTCTCAGTACTTTTTGGTATCTTTCTCGCCTTGCTAGGGGGCAACTGCCCCCCTGCCCCTGCGCTGTGTACGACCCTGGTAGATTGAAAGAAAGGACAAGTCATGAAGAGATGAATACGACGCCGATCGAGCTGCTCGAGATTCAACTTCTGTCGGATTGTCGGAAGGAAGCCAATAGCCTCTAAACTTCCGTAAAAATTATGAAACGTAACTGACGTCCGCGGGGTCACTCCCGTATAAAAGTATCGGGGATGCTCGTCGTATCTTTTAGGGGTTAAAATAAGCGATTAGGTATCTTTTAGGGTATGAAATGAAAATCTTGAACCTCCATATTACTTTGGTATATTTTAGGGTTTCGAAAAAGAAAATCCATGTATATTTTAAAAACTACGTGCCACGTCCATTTAAAAAACACTTCCGGTATCTTTTAGGGGTATTTTCGAAAATTTCCGACGCGCATCACCGATACTTTTAGACGGGAGTGACCCCCCGTCTCTTTCGATCAAGACTGCCTTTAGTTAGCTCTTTGTTCTTCATGTGTAATACATGATCTCACTCGGTTTTGACAGCTTTATTTGTGTAATTAATACGGGGATTTAGGATTATAATAATTATGAGTTCATTTAGATAGATACATAGATAGATCTTTTATTTAAAAAGTTACATAGCAGTAGCTGACTATAGCTGAATACTCCAGTTTCGAGTTGTTTAGACACTGCTGTACTTCTTGACAAAAGACGCATTTGCTCAGCCTTAGCCTCAATCCAGAGAATAACCCGTGGAATTAAAAAATGATTCTATTGTCCTATGTCAACATTTTTCACATTCTCGTTGGTATTTGTCAATAATTTACGTTGAATTGAGGCTAAGGCTGAGCAAACTGCGTCTTTTGTCAAGGTGCGTAAACAACTCGAAACTGGAGTATTGCGTAACTATTTACAAAAGGAAAAAGGAATATATAAAATGTAAATAAAATGTAAAATAAAATTTATTGGAACATTTCGTGATGTGATACAAAACGTGATACTGAAGTGAAAATATTTAACCATTTAAAATGATTATAAATAAGTAAAAATAAATCTGAATAAATAAACGCTATCGCCAGTTATTTCAGACTGAATTAATGAGAGAGAGAAATATTCTGTAAGCCAATGACTTTCTATTTATAAAGTGAGATGGAAGGAATATTTGCGTTATTGGCGGTTGATGAATATCATTCAAAAATTATATGACTAGAAAATTATTCAAAAACTTGTCAGTTATTATTAAAATGGTATATTTTACAAGATCAGTAATTTGTGAATCTGCCATCAATTTTTTCCCGTTTCACTTATTCATTTACTTTTCCATTGTTACCTAAAAAGATAACATTAACAGATGGTAGAATATATAGCCTTTCATTTCTACATAGCAGTTTTACAAATTATAACATGCAGTACATGCAGTATTCAGTAAAAAAGGTTCATGCCAACGTAATTGTAATTCTCTCATCCACTTCCTTGGGATGCCATGTCAGTCTTAAGTGCTTCCTGCCACTTTAACCAACCACCAGTAAAGTTGTGTGTCCTAAAATAGTTTCCCAAAAATATTCAAAATCACCAATGGTTTCAAAGTTTTATGGCATTGTGGGGTGTTTAGGAATTAAAACCACAAGCTTGGATAAATGTAAAATATATGCTGTAATTATCGGGTTTTCATTTTTCTTTTCCGATAAATTACTTATTATTATTATCACCTACAGTCTCAAATTTCAGTCGTTGCTGGGGATACTAGTGCAAAAATATCGCAGGCTCAGAATCAAGCAATAACCGGTTTGACTGGTACCTTTTATAACCAAGTTCCTGTATGACTTCGATGGCTTTTTGCGCTCTCACGCCAGATTTACAGTGAAACGTGATGTTTTCTTCATCTATTCCTGGCTTGGATGCTGTGTATTTTTTTTCAAATTCATCAGGCGTCAAGCTGAATGCATCTCTGACTTCATCAACTGAAAGTGACCGTAAAATTACTGAGAGTTGGCAGCTAGCGTCACGCAACGGCTGATCGAAGCGTGACGTCGATACGTGATATACAGTGAATAAGTGATAGCTTCGCGCTAAAACTAGCTACTGTCGCTAGATGTTTACTTTATATCAAATGTACGTACGTGGGATATTTGTAGCTCCGGGTATTCTACCAGTTTCTTCTATTTCTGTTCGAGTGCGGACATCAAATAGTTGAATATTACTCTCTGCAATAAGCTTTTTCAGGCATGGAAGCGAAACAACGCTATCATCATAACATGGCTCAGTCGAATAAGTCCTTGTTGATGTAACTGGTACTCTAATTCTAGATATTGTAGAACGACTTTGGCTTGACAGAAGAAAGGCTAATGCGTTAGTTACTCGTCGCGATGCCATTTTGCGATACATGTCTCCTTTGGCACTGCCGTTTGACGTATTTAAGTAGGGCGACGAAGAGCACACGTCATGATGACTTGGCAGTTTTCCCGGCAGCTCGAATCTGTAATGTAGTGAAAACGTGCGCTAATACAGGTAGAGTGAAAACGCTGGCTCGATTCAAATATCGATCTTTAGATTTATCAAATGTATTAGAGACAATAATAAATTAATGTTTTATTCCCGTACAATTGATAATTGAACACGTATACAATGTATAATTAGTCGGGCTTCCTGTGGAAGGCCCGACTGTGGCTTCTAAAACGCGTGCGCCCTGTGCCGGCCGCTGAGAATCGAAGGCTCAGATATACGAAAAATGCCTGAACAAAGTGCTCGCACGCATATTCACTACATGTAGTCGATGACTAAGGAGATTTTTTAAATCACTTTAACTGACACAAGATTGAAATCTAAGCGAAGTCAATGTCTTCTATACTTTGTATAGCCTGCGTAGCTTTCCCTCGGAAAGCCAAGCTACGCAGGCTATACTTTGTACCGCTGTTATTTTGTGTTGTGGTAAGCTTATAAT
>JAUJYZ010001075.1:167500-562500 GCA_033675265.1 Actinostola sp. cb2023
ATCACCACCCAAGTAGAGAAATCTCGCTGATAGATAAACTTCGGAACCAATCACCACCCGAGTAAAGAAATCGCCATAACACTTCGTATTACCGAGAGCGAGCCGAGATCGGCGTACGTGCTCAACCGATTTGCTTCCTCATGAGTGTCTGCATCATAGTTATATGTCTGCATCGAGTTGCATCGAGTCGTTTTTTCTTAGTAAGTAATAATGTTTAGTTTCAGAAAATTCACCAATATTATTTATCACAGCTTTCATTCTGTCTTTCTAAACGGTCAGATGAAAGGTTCTGTAAGTACTATTCAACTTTTAGGCCGATGTTTACGCCGAGATTCGCAACTACTCCAACCTGAACTGACAAGACAGCGAAAACAACGCTCCGGCGCTGATTTTAAACAATGAGCTCCATTTGGAGATACAAAAGCCCGTAATGAGAAAGCAAAAGCCCTTTAAGGGAATATAGGAGCCTCTTCGGAGGATAAATGAGCCTCTTTCGAGGACAATAGGGATGTCCGTTTTAGCGGCACTGGCACAAGCTATGCCAAGCATAATTTATTTTATAATAGATTTTCTCTTTACAGAAGTCGTACACTAAATATTTGAATAGAGAACGAATTATCAGCTCGTAATTTCAATTTGACACGGTTTTCTTTGTTTTTCCACCTTTTTTTATGAAGAAAAAAATATTTGATAAATACCGACATATCGGGAATCGAACCCAAGACCTTAGGCTTACTAGACCACACTGTACACTGCATTGATAAATATTTCTGGACAAAAAAAGCTTTAGCTGGGTTTTTTTTGATGAAGCTCGTTAACATTACAGTATACAGAATGGATAAGCATTTGTTTTGCAATTCCACTTGGGAAATCAGGAACCATAACCTGATTAATGACGTCTTTCTCATAGGACCGTGTTTTGTTTGAAAATCTTTGTCAAACTTTCGCTCGGGGTAATGGCATGGAATATATTAACCTCGGGCGACCTCGGTGAATATATCCCATAACCCCTCGCTACATGTCGATAACCTACACTGACATAGATCTTTGTAAACTATTTTCTTGATACTTTGTCAGTCTCAACAGTTTCCATGAAATGTGATCTTTGAACCCATATTGTAAGAAAATCAGTTGAAGAAACCTCCGGGAGCTCGAGGAAGGTAGACTCTTTAAACATGACGAGTGTCTTTGCGTTCTTGCATTATGGTGCATACCTTATCGATCCAACTAGAGTGGGTGGAATTTTTAGGGGCAAGGCTAATTAAGGTTAATTTTAAATATTATACTTTTCCACGATATGTAGTTGGACCAATAAACTTCATGACAACCTGCATTACTTTCATCCTTCTCATTTCATATTTCCTTGAAATGGAGACCACAGAGTCTGATTCGTACTATTAGGCAACACTTTTTTAAATTAAAGTATATACTTCTTGATCAAATGAGTTACAACTCATTTTGATGTGATTACATGCAAACATTTTATGGAAAAAAATCGTGCTTTACACCTGTAATTACATTTGATGAGTAATTAAGCCAGTTTTCACTGACGCAAGATAAGAAAACATGAATACATCATACTGACAATGGCATATTTCAACGAAGGTAATAACATTTTTTCTGAGAGCTGCTATTTATATTGATACTGGCTACACAAGTACTTATGCTTGCATCGCTAGTGAAATCCAGGTGGCGGATGTTCAAAGATTTTTCAATGGATAACAGCATCAACTAATCCACTCAATAAAGATCCAACGGATAGCGCTATCCACTTTATGAACAATCCGGGACCAGGATGTACACTGCGTCTAGTCACTATCTTGAAAAGTACTCTCTCACTTTATGGGCCTCTGCAGCCTCCTTTACCGAAGATAATAAATCTGGAAGGGCATCCTCTATTTTTCTTTTTTTCTGCTCAACAAAATGAGAATATGAAAAAATGGGAATATAGTACGAACTCACACTGCTAGACGTATTACATGTAAAATATTATACCAATTTTCTATTTTCCTGTATAAACCGGTATAGGTCAGTAGCCGGTCCAGATGGTTTCGTATCTTTCGACAATTTACCGTAAATAAATTATGAATGTAATTCTGTCAAAACTCACCAAATCGGCTAACGCAGTGTTTACATTCTTATATACTTTGACCCATTTAAAATCTGCATTGACATACATGGAAATGAAATGGAATTGTTTGGAACCAAAAAAGCTCTTGTTCCCAAAGGTTTTATTAAATTATGAATGTAATTCTGTCAAAACTCACCAAATCGGCTAACAGTGTTTACATTCTTATATACTTTGACCCATTTAAAATCTGCATTGACATACATGGAAATGAAATGGAATTGTTTGGAACAAAAAAAGCTCTTGTTCCCAAAGGTTTTGAATTGGGTTAAATAATGTAAACATTGCGTTAGCCGATTTTATCTATGAAGTATTCAAATTCATTTTGGAGACTGTTCTTTTCCAAATTCTTTCCTCGGCGGCTTTGTTTTACAAACAATGACTTTCTGTGAAATGCAGTCACAGCTAACTGGTTTTAAACAATGGTCCCTTAATTTGTGCCAAACTTGAGCTTATGCCGCTAAAACGGACATCTCTAATTGAGCTCCATTGTGGGCCTGATAATTCAGCCCGTTTACGGGATCAATGAAGCCCTTTGGGGAATTGAAAACTCCTTGTATATTTCTCTACTTGGGTGGTCCTTGGGTGGTGATTGGTTATCATTTTCTCGCTGATCAACTTTTGTGAAAAAATATATATACCAGTAGCCACATGTACCCCTAAGGGTACCTATTTTTGTAGCTACGGCCTTCTGGGAAGGCGTAGCTACTATGCCATCGAGTGTGAAAGTAAGTATGTCCGTAAGTAATTTTCGGGTTGACTCGGATTCGTTCGGAAAATCCGATTGAAGTGAGTCGAACGAGAGCGAAGACGAGTGAAGACTAGAAAACCTTTTCCCGATGATACCAGATGTATTTTTGTCAATTTCTCGTCTTGACTGGCGTTTTGTTCGACTACATTTTGACAATATTGTCAACTCTCGTCAATAATCGACTTCTTATCGATTGCAACGTACACGCTACGTTATCTCCAAGTGCTCGGTGTGTGATGTTTACGAGTGAGGTAAAGACTATTGACAATGAATTTGTGCTTTTCTGCATCAGTATAAATCAAGCACAGCTTTCAAGCAATGTGTCCAGTGTTTTCCCGTAATTAATTGTTCAGATTTTTTGACAATCTTTATATAATTTCCACCAGGCAAACGATCGCCGAACCAAGATGTTTGTTCAGTCGTTGACGGCCACGATATCACGTACTTGTTTAGCACAGTATTAAAACATACATTGCTATCACAATTAGTTACAGTTCTATTATATCTGTTCTCTCAAATAAATGATTGTTACGATTACCAAATGTTGTTGTTGATTAAATTATAAATAACAGTCAGTATTTCGTAGTTATTCTCTTCGTGTAGAAGGAGCTGTGCCAGACTGTTGTTTGTTGTCGATTTCCGTTCATATCGATCGCTTACTGAATTACTTGTGTAATGACTTGTGAACAAACGTTTGTTTTTATTTTTGTTATTATGGTACATTATATATATATTTATAGCTTTACTGTTCTTTTGGATAAACGAAGAGCCACTGGTGGAAATGCTATAATTAAACCATTATTATTATATTTATTTTCATTTTTGTTACACCAACATCACAACATTTTCTTTTCACATTACAATTTATTTTCTACATAATTTCTTTCCTTCATTTCTCTACTGTATCTATTTTTCTCTTTTCTTAACTCATTGTCTATTCATTTTATTACTGGCTTCACAGCAGTAGCTACATGCAGTCCTAGACTGCCTATTTTTATAGTGCGCCCTCGTGTTTAAAAAGCGGCTGTATCGATATGTTTGCGAAACGTAGTCACGATGACGTCAATGTGGCCGTGTTGCTATGACAACATTGGATCGATCTCTCTACGGAACCCGATCTTTTTCTTGCACCGCTGTGAACAGTGAAGCAGAGTAACAACATCAGATTGTATTATTAGAGGTCATTTTCTGTTCTGGTCGCTTAGATTTATACTGCTATCAGTAGCTGTAAAGACTGTTGTTGATACGTATTTACGAATGAGTGCTGAAAACGCTGGGTAAGTGCTCAAATCATTTCTTCGATTTCACTTTTGCTTTGGTCACTCTTTTTGGTGCGAATAACCGAAGCATGCTTTGGATTACAGTGTTTCTGTAGGGGTTACAGATGAAGCCCTTCCTCGAGAAATGCGTCAAGTCAAATCTACCGAGGAGGCAATAGTTTACCTCTCAGAAATCGGTATGTAATTTACATGTAGAAACTTACTACTAATGAACACATTGATTCGGTGTATAAAAACTGTATAGTCCTACTATCGTTCTACTAGCTATGGAATTTTTCGTTTTAAAACACAACTGATAGCTTCACTTTTGCCTTTGAGCTATAGTGGTGCTTGTGCAAACAAACAACTGAAACACGAAACGCGAAAATCACTAAATGACTAAAATTCCTTCATCTCTAATTAACTACACCAGGAATCTCGTGTTCTTAGAGTTTGTTGCATCGTATTTTAGCGTCTTGAGCAATAATATTGTTTGTTTCTCTGGAAAAAAGTTACGTTCTGTAGTTGTTTGGATATGGCTTTGACATGAAGGAAATGTTTGTCATTCATTGCTGTCATTATCACTCTGCACAAATGACTACACAGTACAGGGTTTTATCTTTATTTTCCATGTATTTATCTTATTACTTCTGTTTCTTGTCATTCTATAAGCATTGCTGTCGTTCAGCAGAGATCTAGACGTTATAAAGATACAGATCTATGAGATTTTGAGTTGTTTAGTATCATTTGCATTCTTACAGTCAACAAACATGATCCCATTTACGTAATAAAGAAGATATATCATTATACATGTCAACCTTTCACATTCTTTTCGTTCCTTCAAACATTCTGTTTTCAATAACATGATTGTAAATCTTTATTAATTTCTGAACAAAAGAGGTTGTATGCAGTTATCATTCATTACTTCACTTCATATTTTCTATTCTCTTTTTCTATCCTTTTTCGTCCAAAAATGGTCTATCTGTACATGTGAAGCAAATTGCTTAGTCAATTCTCTATTTTTGTCAATAATAGATGTGAAGATATTCGAACCTGGAGCATTATTTGTTATAGTTATTTATTGACTTGATCTTTTTAAAGTGAATCTTTAATCAATTTTTAATGAAGTTCCTAGACTTTCTAATCACCAGGAGTAATTACACAAAATAACATTCTTGCTTGATTTTCTTTGTGAATAGACCTCTTTAGCTTGTATGCAAATTGCCCATTTCAGATCATGTGATGTAAACACTGATATTCTCTGGAGAATTGTTCCTTTATATTTCTGAAATTTATTCGTTTATATTGAAAGGACTAATTCTCCAGAGAATATCAATGTTTACATCACATGGTTTGAAATGGGCAATTTGCATACAAGCTAAAGAGGTCTATTAACTTCTGAATTTTGAAATTGCCATTTTGTTTTAGTATTTACACCATGTACATTTGTAGAAAGTCAGCCTGATTATCCTTCCAGTAGTTGGTAGCTCAAACTAGATTTAACACTTCCACTACATCTAATTATAATTTTCATGCTGCTAATGTTCGAGTTCTATTCTGCGGTTTGCTATTGAACTTGAATCCTTGGTTTTAGTCACAATACTCCAGTTTCTAGTTGTTTAGACACCGCTGTACTCCTTGACAAAAGACGCATTTGCACAGGCTTAGCCTCAATGTAGTGTAATTATGCACAAATACCGACGAGAACAAGAAAAAAGTGTTGACATTCAACAATATAAACCATTTTTAATTGCACAGGTTATTCTCTGGATTGAGGCTAAGCTTGAGCAAATGCGTCTTTTGTCAAGGAGTACAGCGGTGCGTAAACAACTCAAAACTGGAGTATTAATACTTCAAATGCATTTTATTTGGTGCAAACATCTCAGCCACTGTAGATTGACAATCTCACATTGAAAACAAATCTGTACTGGAGTGTTCGAGTGGTGTGAGCATTGCAAGTCTGTCAGCTCACTGCTCTGGTGCCTGGTTCAATTTGTGCACCATGAACTTCATATGAGATGAGTTAGTCTGTGCATGCTCTCTTGCTTCATTTTTTGTCTCTGGGTTAATTAACTCTGGTTTTTCTCCCTCAGTAAAAACAAACGACGAGTGTTGGGTGTATTGAATACAATGTATATAGAATGGAGTAATTGTGTGTGTGTGAGTGTCATCTCTGCACTAAGGTGCGAGATTGCAGAAAGACTATGCCAGTAAGGAAATTGACACAACTTTGTTTGTCGTTTTCTTTTGACTGAGCTTGCATTACATTTTTCTGCAATACCACACCTCACTCCATCTCTGGAAAAGCCATTCTGTGGAGGAGATGCTACGTGTATTGTAAACATATTATATATATTTATTATTAAAATATTGTTATTTAATATTCAATTGAAGGACTTGCAGGCTCATTTGAGTTTTGATCATGTTTTTTTGTTTACAAGTCTGTATTTACTATAATACTTGAAATGGTATTCGTATACATGTATATTCTGCAGATGAAGGTACATGGAAGTCATTATTATTCTCTGATTCACTTGTCACCACATCAGAAGCTGGCAAGGTAAGGTATTCCAGTCATTGCTTTGCTAAGAATACAGTAATTTACAGAGATGTTGATATAGAAGAAGATGTACAGTGTATGGAAGGGAGTCTCAAATAGAGGCTTGTCTTGCAAGTAAAATAATCTAATGACTGAATTTTGCCTTGCAAGACTTGGGATAGGAAGGGGCTTTGTGGCTGGGCTAGTCTACCTGGCCTCATCCCCAGGCTTGTCTACCTGGCCTCATCCCCAGGCTTGTCTACCTGGCCTCATCCCCAGGCTTGTCTACCTGGCCTCATCCCCAGGCTAGTCTACCTGGCCTCATCCCCAGGCTTGTCTACCTGGCCTCATCCCCAGGCTTGTCTACCTGGCCTCATCCCCAGGCTTCTTCTCTGTCTCCCATCATTCATCACTAGCTTTCTTCAAAATGGCAGACTCTTTGCTCCCCGAAAAAGGTTTTTAAAATCATTTGGTTGATGTGTTTGTTTGACATTGCTATACTAGTCCATAGACACTTATAGACACCTCATAGACACCTTGATTCACCTTGAACCAGGTTTTGGCTTGGCTTCTCGGTGGGTGGCTAATGGAAAGCAGTGATCTCACAGTATAGCAGCAGCGCACACTGAGAAGCCTGTGGATGAGGCTTTTAAATTATCTAACCATTCTATACCCCAATCAAATCATGAAAATCAAAGTTAGTAGGATCATGTTTAAAGAGTTGTCAAAATGAGTGTTAGTATAAGGACAACTCTGGCAGTGGAAGCTCCCTCTTTTATTTTGTCTTCTTTTTTTTAATCCTCCTTTTTTTGCTTTGTCTTTGTCCTGGTGAGGCTACGAAGAGTAGACAACAACATCATGTATTGACAACCCTGAAGTCGAGTTCCAGGTGTTGGGATTGTTATATACATCACTTACTAAAGTTGTTATCGATGTCCTTCATTCTTTTCAATAAGGTAATTGGAGAAATGAGGATAACAGTGGAGCCAGCCATATGGAGAGATGAACAGTGCTACCTAGTTCATGCTAACAGCGATGGTGTGATAGATAAAGTTCCTATAGGGACATCAGTTACTGCTTATGTAGATAGCTCCATGAGAACCTTAGAACAAACACACTATGAATATGTCAAGGTAAATATATTCATGAAGTACATAAAAGAGTCGAAAACGTTTAATTTATATTTTGTCGTAAGACTCATTAGCCTAATATCATATAATACATAAAATAGTGTTTTCTGAGTAATACGATTATGTTTTAGAAAATAGTATGAAGGGCAATAAAACCTGCCCAATAAGTAGTGCAGTAAGTACTACTATGAATCATTCAATGTCCATATAATTTGGTTCAAATGTTTTAGATCCCTGACAATCCACTGGACAGGAGAACATTTCTGTCTTTAGATGATGGTGTTTATACAGTAAAGAAAACAATGTCTCAGGGAGTGGTGAGTATTTGCCTTCTGTGCAATTCAAATTTCAAATGGTACAAATATGGCTGGCTCCACTGTTATCCTCATTTCTCCACAATGCAGTACAATATACATTGTACCTGGGCCCGGTTGCTCGAAAATGGGTTAACACTAACCCAGGGTTAAATATAGCCTCCAACCAAATAGCCAGAATACAAACAATGTAGCTATATTTAACCCTGGGTTAGCATTAACCCGCTTTCAAGCAACCAGGCCATGGATTTCAATAACATTTGAAATTACTGGATGGTTCTGAGCTAATGAATAAATATTGGCAAATGGAATTGATAAAAATAGGTGGCAAAAACTGGAGTTCACCAGTGAAATAACTGAATATATATTCCTAACAGTAGAATGATTTCATGACTTCCTTTCCATTTTAATTTATTTACTTATTTTATTAGTATTCACTGTTTTTAATGTCATTTTAAAATATTATTTCTGTAATACTAGGAAATAAAAAAGTCAGAATTTCAATTTACATCAGAGGAATTTAAAGGTTTCATATCAGAAGGTTCAAATATCCTACTTCAGAGAGTAATGGTCAAGAAAGGTGTTCCAGATCAAATGGTTTTTCTTACCTTTGACTCAGATACAAACCTTAGGACTTCATCGTATGTAAGTATCTGTCCTAGTGTCACAAAGATCAATGACTATGCTACACATCAATTTATGTACCTTCATATTCTATCACGTACATATTCACCATGACATACCACTCCATCACGCGCGTTTTCACCACACGTCTTACCACTCCATCACGTGCGTTTTCACCACACGTCTTACCACTCCATCACGCGCGTTTTCACCACACGTCTT
This sequence comes from Actinostola sp. cb2023, assembly GCA_033675265.1. Taxonomy (NCBI): domain Eukaryota; kingdom Metazoa; phylum Cnidaria; class Anthozoa; order Actiniaria; family Actinostolidae; genus Actinostola; species Actinostola sp. cb2023. The sequence continues at coordinate 176,468 of JAUJYZ010001075.1, forward strand.
ACCACTCCATCACGTGCGTTTTCACCACACGTCTTACCACTCCATCACGTGCGTTTTCACCACACGTCTTATCACTCCATCACGCGCGTTTTCACCACACGTCTTATCACTCCATCGCGTGCGTTTTCACCACACGTCTTACCACTCCATCACGCGCGTTTTCACCACACGTCTTACCACTCCATCACGCGCGTTTTCACCACACGTCTTACCACTCCATCACGCGCGTTTTCACCACACGTCTTACCACTCCATCACGCGCGTTTTCACCACACGTCTTACCACTCCATCACGCGCGTTTTCACCACACGTCTTACCACTCCATCACGCGCGTTTTCACCACACGTCTTACCACTCCATCACGCGCGTTTTCACCACACGTCTTACCACTCCATCACGCGCGTTTTCACCACGTCTTACCACTCCATCTCGTGCGTTTTCACCACACGTCTTATCACTCCATCACGTGCGTTTTCACCACACGTCTTACCACTCCATCACGCGCGTTTTCACCACACGTCTTACCACTCCATCACGCGCGTTTTCACCACGTCTTACCACTCCATCACGCGCGTTTTCACCACACGTCTTACCACTCCATCACGCGCGTTTTCACCACACGTCTTACCACTCCATCACGCGCGTTTTCACCACACGTCTTACCACTCCATCACGCGCGTTTTCACCACACGTCTTACCACTCCATCTCGTGCGTTTTCGCCACACGTCTTATCACTCCATCACGTGCGTTTTCATCACACGTTTTACCACTCCATCACGCGCGTTTTCACCACACGTCTTACCACTCCATCACGTGCGTTTTCACCACACGTCTTATCACTCCATCACGTGCGTTTTCACCACACGTCTTACCACTCTATCACGCGCGTTTTCACCACACGTCTTACCACTCCATCACGCGCGTTTTCACCACACGTCTTACCACTCCATCACGCGCGTTTTCACCACACGTCTTACCACTCCATCACGTGCGTTTTCACGCACCTTCCTACATGTGTACATTGTACTTCATCATTCACGATGTGCCTCAATCACGTACGGATACCCGTCTACTAACTGTCTTGTTACATTTCTAATGCTTACAGCGTTTACTTGGTGAAAAGTCTGAGTTAATCAGTGACGATGAGAAAGTACTACTTGGACTAGAAAGAACCATTCACATCTCCGATGACACTCCTCATACTTGGCATGCTTATTTCCTTGATAGTGGGTAAGGAATGTAACTAAGAACAATGCAAAACATTACCTACTAATCGTGAAAACCAACAAGAACTGAAGGTCGAGTCTGAACGTCGTAGTGTTATTAGTCTCTTGCTTCGCCCTTTTCTACTTTTCTTTCTTTGTTTGATTGAAATTTCCTGAATTTTGAAAGCTCATTGCAGTGTCTTCATATTCTTCCAATATATTACTCCGTTCAGTTGCCCTGTATCATCTTTTTCTCTAAAGTTTGATGCCAAATAGTGGGGGTGTAACTAAGTCAGCTTCATCCATAGACTTTGAGAATTATCGTGGCAAATTACCAGATTACCTCTCTGGGGCCCGTTTCTCGAAAGCCCCGAAAGCTTATCGGGCCCGAAAAGGGTTTCTTTAAAATTCCATATCTTCAAAACAAAGAAGTAATTTCCAGACATGAGTTCATATTAAAAACATGTCCAGGGCAAAAAACTTTTTCTCCTTTCCACTTGTCCATTGGACGAGTGGTTTTTAGATTTTAGTTGTCCGAATGATAAATCCACTTGTCCCAAAAAAAAAGACGATTTACTAGAGAAATACACCAATATTTATTATGAATAACCAAAAAAGAAACATAAATAAAATAAAAAACAAGCAAGACAATGAATTAAATTAAAAGGGCTTTTTGACTTGTACTGTGAAATAATAAAGTAGTTTTCTCTGGAATTAATGATATTCCGAATTAAGATTTGAGTATCATTATGTCAATGGCCAGAAACAGAACTCAGTCAGCCGTGTCACCTTACAATAATTGACCAATAAGAAAAGAGTGATCTCACGCTAATTAGTATGCAAATCGAATAAAATTATGCACCGTCTCATTGATCGCTGTCTTTCAACTTGAGTAAAGCAATGTTTATTTACTGTTCTTACATTTGAACAATGAGCATTCATGTGTAATAATAATATGCATTTATATAGCGCCTGACACAGAACGGCTCTAGGCGCATAAAAGTGTGTAATAATTAATAACGGAACCAAAATATTGGCAGTTTTCATATACCTTCCGCGTTTCCAGACTGGAGATCGACAATGTCAACAAACGTGGTTGTCACTTCACCTTCCTTGCCAATATATCGGACAAATACGGATTCCTGCTCAATTTCTTTAAACATTTAAGGTTTTTAAGCATTTCGCGGGAAAATGCTTGTCTCGTGTCTTACGGCGGCCGAGAGCAGTCACTCAAAGTCGAAATGCCGTTCACGCTAAAGACAAACTGACGAGTTCTTCTTTTGCTCACTTTAGCTTTATCGACTTTGCCTTTACTCACTTTCGGTTTACTCACTTTCGCTTTATCGACTTTGCCTTTACTCACTTTCGCTTTATCGACTTTGCCCTTTACTCACTTTCGGTTTACTCACTTTCGCTTTATCGACTTTGCCTTTACTCACTTTCGCTTTATCGACTTTGCCTTTACTCACTTTCGCTTCAGCCACTTTGCCTTTACTCACTTTCGCTTTATCGACTTTGCCTTTACTCACTTTCGCTTTATCGACTTTGCCTTTACTCACTTTCGCTTTATCGACTTTGCCTTTACTCACTTTCGCTTCAGCCACTTTGCCTTTACTCACTTTCGCTTTGCTCACTTTGCCTTCACCGGCCGAGAACGGTCAATCAATCATCAATGGAATAAAATCCACCAGACGTTACTAGTTTCACCACAGGTAACCCAAATAACTATTAGAGAGAATAAGAACGTAAAAATAAAACGTCAACGTCATCTTCGTTGGCCATATTAATATAAACGTTGGTAAGAATATGTTTATATATGATCTGTTCGTTTATTAAATAATATTACACATTCTTCTCTGTAATAATACTCGGGATTTTTGTATGACATGACATCTTTCAGAAATAAAGAACTTTGTGGAGGACGGCTCGTTTGTCAGAATAAATCTGTCCACCTAATCAGAAAATATCTGAAGAAAAATATGAACCTTAAATACATTGTAGTGGCTTCATCTGCATTTGCAATTTGTTTATTGAACCAAGCTTTCGGCCATCGCGGCCATCTTCAGGGTTATGAAAGTACACATTTCAAATGCAGATGAAACCACTGGTCGTAAGATTAATCTGAATTACAATTTTATTGATGTTTGCATATATTTATTTATGATTTTATTTATTCTTAATATTAGAACTTTATTTGTCAGGTCTTAGGCAAAGTCTCTCCACCAGCACCTTTTCATGGTTAAATATTCTTTCTCTTTATCTATATGGATATCAATTAGAAATTATGCTGGTCAATGTATGTTTTACACTGAAAAACCTCTAGTATGAGACTCATCGATACATCAATCATTATTAAAATAAGGATTTAATACATGTGCATAAAATATAGAGGATGATGTGGTTTGTTATATCACTGCATGCATGCAGGTTAGGTATTAAAAAACATTCCTTGACCTGCAGTTCTTTTCAACAATTATCTTTCTATTTTATATAAAATATTTATATAGAATATTTAACCATGAAAAGGTGCTGGTGGAGAGACTTTGCCTAAGACCTGACAAATACATTTCTAATATTAAGAATAAATAAAATCATCAATAAATATATGCAAACATCAATAAAATTGTAATTGAGATTAATCTTACGACCAAACAAGGTTCATATTTTTCTTCAGATATTTTCTGATTAGGTGGACAGATTTATTCTGACAAACGAGCCGTCCTCCACAAAGTTCTTTATTTCTGAAAGATGTCATGTCATACAAAAATCCCGAGTATTATTACAGAGAAGAATTTGTAATATTATTTAAGAAACGAACATATCATATATAAACATATTCTTACCATCTTCGTTGACCATATTAATATAAACGTGTTCTTAGTCTCTCTAATAGTTATTTGGGTTACCTGTGGTGAAACTAGTAACGCCTGGTAGATTTTAGTCCATTGATGATTGATTGACCGTTCTCGGCCGGTGAAGGCAAAGTGAGCAAAGCGAAAGTGAGTAAAGGCAAAGTGGCTGAAGCGAAAGTGAGTAAGGCAAAGTCGATAAAGCGAAAGTGAGTAAAGGCAAAGTCGATAAAGCGAATGTGAGCAAAGGCAAAGAAGCGAAAGTGAGCAAAGGCAAAGTGGTTGAAGCGAAAGTGAGTCAAAGTCAAAATCGATAAAGCGAAAATTCGCAAAAGAAGAACTCGTCAGTTTGTCTTTAGCGTGAACGACATTTCGACTTTGAGTGACTGCTCTCGGCCGCCGTACGTGTCTAGCTAGGCCCTTCTTGGCTATTATTAGGGCCTGGTTTACGGCAGTTACGTGATGCAAAGCATGCTACAAGTCAAACCCGACATGACCCGAATGATCGAGGTAAATAATTGGTGTTTATTTCTCACGTTAATACAAAGGATGTTGATTCAAAAGAGTTGCAAAACCTAAAGAGAATAGTAGCTTATATTGTATGCAGTACGTTTTACTCGTCCGGTCGGACGAGTGCTTTGGGAAATCTAGTTGTCCGAAGTAAAAACTACTCGTCTCAGACGAGCGGACGAGTGGAAGTTATTTGCCCTGAATGTCAAAAGAACAGCTTGTATTAAGTAAGTGTCTCAGATTTCTGGGATGTCGAAAAGTTCAGTTATGTGGCTCGAAAAGTTCAGCTTTCGAGAAACAGGCCCCAGCTGCTTTTTCTTGAAATTTTCGACTTGGTTTCAACGGAAACTATTTTTGTAGTTGTTGTTTTTATTATTTTTGTTGTTAAAGAAATAAGAAGTAAGAAGAATAGTACATAATTAAAGACTATTTATTTGCAGTCATTTAGCATCAAGAACACAGCTTGGTTCCCGTGTGATAATGACGCTAGTGAGTTTACCAAAACAACAAGTTCAAGATGGTATGGTTTTCATCCTCGCAATTCCCACATATTGTCTTTCCTAACAGTTTGTTATTATGTTGAATGTTATTTTTCACCAGCAACTAAGTCAACAACAGATGAGAAAAAAACAAAACCATTAAAATGGGACGAGGATATGCAGCTTTATTCTCGTTTTTTGGACAGAAAGGTAGGATATTGTGTTCTTTGTTCGTCTCATCTTCGTTAAATTTCCATTCTTTTCTCAGACTGTGGTTTTCCTTTCCTAGGCGGAACTATCTGACGATCATGCCACCTACATGAGACGTCATCCAGAGTTACGAGCTCTTCTAGCAGACTTCTTGCAGTTTCTCCTGCTCAGAAAACCAGATGATGTATGCGAATTCGCGTCCGACTTCTTTGCTGCCTTTTCGTCTGGTAGTCCTTCTGGGCCTTCTTTCGCTCGCTCAGAAACATCAAATGTACCATAGTTGTATTTATAGTTGTCCTTATTTATTCATAAACGCGGTGTTTTAATCAGCGAGCAATCCAACATGCGAATGGACATATAGATCCTACAAATACAAATATCAGTTCCAAACAGAAAATGCAATGTTGAATTAGAACTCCGTCGTTATAATACAGACGAAAGACAGAATATTATCCATTTACAACGAATTTTTTACAAATCTCGTCTTCCTTTTTACTAGTTTTACCCTACTTTTGTTTTTCGCTTCGTTGTTTAGTCCTTTTTTATTTTGCGTGGTCATTTAGCTGAACAAAGCGATTTTGAACTCTACCGATTAGTTTTCGTTTATTTAATGATGGCTTAATGAGTTATTTCCTACAAGTCTTCGTCAGCCTTTTGGATGCGCATAATCGTGTATTCAGGATTGATTTTCACGTTGGAATCCATTAAAGCTTATCCGCAGTGATTTTGAAATCACTTTAGAGCACATTTTGAACACATAGTTTTATTCTGTTGTTGGTTGTTAGTCTCTTTTTCTTTAATTCGTCAATGTTTTCTCTTCGTACGTTTCAGAGAGTGTTGTTTTTCTTTCTCTTTGTTTGCGTCATTAGTTGACAGCTAGATTTAGCGACATATAGGCCTACAACACACAGGGCTACTCGGCCTTGTTGCTGTACAATCCTCGGAAGTGAATCATCAAACTTTGTGTCTAAGCAGTTCAATACGTCCACACGAAATTGCTAGCATTAGAAATGTCCTGAATGCTGGCAGTCTCCAAGCAAATATAAACGCATCCATGAACACTTTGATGAACAGCATCAAATCTGTAACTCGAAGAGCAATGTGTATGTACACGTTTTCTTGAGAGTTTTGTGGTGTTTTCAAGAGAAAGATGTAAAATACAATAATATGTGAAACAGATGAAACCAATAATATAGCTGATAAATATAAACTCATGACGGCAAACTGCTTTTCGATTGGTGGTTTTTTTCGTCTTCTCGATTTCCACATTTGAGATGATTCTGTTCCCATGTCTTCAATATCCTGGCTCATGAAACTAGTCTTGGATTCATCTCTGTCTATAGCTCTCATTTCGAAATGATTCCCGCACGTCATCGCGATGACTTCGGTTCTAAGAGATTTCACATCTTGGGTTGTTTGCAATCTAATTGTAACTTCACTGGGCATGATTTTGCCACCATCCCGTTGTACACTTGAAGTGCTTGCCGTATCAATGGTACGGGTTTTATCGCATCGATGTAGATCTATTTGTATTTGGTAGTTTTTGCTTGAACTGCGTGTAGATATAGGACTATCTGGTAAGGTGGTGGAAAATGAATTGTTGTTAGGAGGTTTAGGGGTCCTCGATATACCTAGTGAAGTTTCTTTAAATCGAAATATTTCTTTACGGTATCTGGCCGGATTGGCAACATGTTGTTTGAATGCTCTGCGCATAAGGATGTGAACGATGACGAGAAAAAAGGAGATCAAAGTAGGGTGGAGTACAACGTCCCAAAGCAGAAACTGCTGACGGCTTATACCTGTAAACTGCAGCAAACTGAATGCCAAGAAGTATAACCCGCTGAAGACAAGTAGTCGAATCACTCTCTTTGTAGTGACTATGGTCTTGTACTTGTGAGGACATTGAATGGCTATGTACTGGGATAGAGACATGGCCAGGACCGTTACAAACGATGTACTGATGGCTATGGTACTAATGGTCCCTCCGATGATGTATAGAAGCCTAGCTATGTGGAATGCATTCGAATTAGGTTTATAATACTGTATAATATAGTAGCACGCAAATGTCGGTTCCACAAATAAACCAGTAATAAAATCGGCCAGCGATAAACCCGCTACGAATACTGTAGTTGGCGTCTTTCTGAAACATTTCAGAGAATCTCTGTATAAAGCAAATAAAAAAATACCATTGGTGATAACTGTTATGGGCGAAAGTACTGCTAGCACAAAGGCCGACCAGAGTTCCACTTTGTTATAGATACCAACAAGATCCCCATCAAAGTCAGAAGAATGGTTTTGCAAAAGGCTGTTAGTAAAACTAATCGTCTGACTGCTTCGTGAGATATTTGTTCCAAAATAACGAGACATGTTGGCCCAGGAGCAGTGTCTAACGTATATGATCTCAAGTATTATATATAGCCTTATTTATAGTGCGTTTTACTTCGTTTGTTGAAAGAGAAAATGCTTCCGTTACACCAAATGAAATGCAAATTGACCGCCGGTAAATACGAATGGGATCAGGTCATGACGCATTCGCTGTTTGATATCACTGAATACCGAAATCAGTTGACATCAAACGCACTGGCTAATTGAAAAACTTCGAGCTGGTATGCTAGACAGGTTATTAGTCCGTGATAAAATGTTTATTTGATATGAGATGGTAAATACTTTCATACTAAAGTGCTACTTGAACGAAAGTCGGTCAAAATTTAAACTGATGTAATTTTGCTGAAGTAATTGAACGACCTATTAATAACTGTTTGCATTGCCATTAAGTTAAAATGTTGCTTTCATATTCCAACGAAAAGTTCTGGTTTGGGTTGAGCAGATGACGTCATGTACTCAACCCGTCACTCAAACACTCATAGCTGATATGCACAGCTTTCTCGGCAAGTATGTGTGTTGTTGTTTTTCGGATTTAGGTTATTTTATTTTTAAAATCGATTGTTTTTCGTCCAAGTGGCGCTTTTGAATCGAGGTGAAATGATAAATTAAAAGTGACATGATACCGATCAATGATTTTCTAGTTGTTATCAGCGAGTACTCTATTCCCTCCTTTTCCAACCAATCGGGCTGAAAAGCCAACTGTCTCCTAAATTAACGTTATTTGTTGCCGATCGTTATCATTGAGCTGTGTGCGCTGCATAAACGCAGTCTGTGAAAACGTGTCCATTATCAACAAATACTTCAACCAACCATCTGCTCTTTTGTCCCTCTTTTGTCCAATCAATCGTTCGTTTTTCAGTCGTTTTACAGTTTTGGCCGCAAAAACCATTGCAATGAAGTACATTTACTGATTGATGACCAGTTTATATAATACGTTAGACCGATGTAGAAACTCCCTGGGCCAAGCTGACAAGACATTGTGCGCAGCCAAATGCGCAGTACCTGCTGGCGTCGTCGTTCGATATCTTTTCGACATTTTACGCTCAGTGTCTTGGCTTGTAAGACTTTGTAAGAAAACGAAGGTTATATATATGAGCTGGAAATTACCTCTGTATCAGAAGAGAAGCTAAGGATATATATGGTATATATGCACCAACTAGGTTATTATTTACTACACCAAGTTCCGTGCATGCGTGACAACAAAAACTAAGCCCCAAGCGAGTCTCGGTTCATTGTACTCTTGCTGTGAGATGTTAAATTCAGTTGATTCTATTATATTATGCATACTATTATTTACATTGACTGGTGCAGCTAGCTTTGACCAGATCCGACTAAGGTTCCATGTGATATGTTATGTGTACGTGCTGTGAGAAACATGAAAGTGTCGTAAGGGAAGGAAGAAATCTAAGAAAACAAAAGAGGGATGAACAACGGCATAAAACAGAAGAAGAAAAAAGTAGAAATTTACATTACTGATTTTGGGAAGCAATGACAATTGCTCATTGATTTCAATGACGTCTTTCCGGTCTCGTGAGAAATCAGTTTCATCGGATGAATGCACCTTTTCAATAGCATACTTTATGCTTAATTTTTCACATCAGGCCGGGGCAGTTGACCAGTTTCCCTTCTGGCAGGTACAAAACGCAGACTGGAATCTGAAAACTGGAATCTGCAGACTGGAATCTGCAGACTGGAATCTGCAGACTGGAATCTGCAGACTGGAATCTGAAGACTGGAATCTGAAGACTGGAATCTACAGACTGGAATCTGCAGACTGGAATCTGCAGACTGGAATATACTGCAGACTGGAATCTGCAGACTGGAATCTGCAGACGATAATAATATATATATATATAATAATATTCTAACTAAAGACCGATCACATTACTCAGAGGGAGCTGAAAGCTCGAACTCTGCTTAACCCTTTCACCAATCTATTTACGCGCCGTTTTACCCCCCAGAACAAGAGAAAACCAGCAGATTTTAAAGAAAAATAGTCACTTTCAAAAAAGTCCAATTTTAAGCACGAAGGAGTCATTTTCATAAATATAAACCCTACATTAGAATGAAAGAAGAAGAAATATACAATAGTTATAATCTTGTAAGTTAAATAAAAGTCTCCATAAATGCTGCAATATATTTTAATAGTTATAGTTTTGTGAGTTAAATAAAGACATGAAAGCACCGTGTCAAATGTCCATCTTTATCTTTGACGAACTCGATGTTTTCCGCCGTAGATGGTCAACAAAGCCTTCAAAATCCTCGTTTTCTTCATCGCTGTCTTGAAATACTTATTCAATCTCTTCATCGATGACAAATCATATCAATCAGAAGAATTGCTTGAACTCATTTTGTTAAAGATATAATTCAACACGGAGCAATGGCGCGCGAGAAAGCAACGTCTTCAACTCTGAAATTTTTCACTTCATCCAAAGAAACAAGATGGCGGAAATCACATGATTTGGAAAGTTATTCATTGAGCAATTGATTCATTATCAAATCCCCCCTCTAGGGTCTATTGTAAGCTAGTTTCCAGGGTCCAAACAAAAAACGGTAGGATTCCCATTCTCGTACCCAGAGCCCGCTCGTCATTTGGTTTGTCGCTGGCTCTGGGAAACCCTGTTGCTCGGTCGTCAAATTTTGACGACCAAGTCGTCAGAGCGCATGCTCATACTAAAGACCGCTGAGAGCGGGTACTGTGGAAGAGTCTACTGGCTACGTAGTGTTCACGTTACAAGTACACAAGTTTGTACATTTTTCTTCGTGTAGCCGTTTAAAATCCCTTCGACGTTCATGACCGGTTCTTCTCTGGCTCTGTTGCGGTAAAGGCTGGACGATAAATGCATGTTCTAATATAATCTTGCATGTGAACCTTCCTGTCTTCCGCTTTGTTATAAAAATATTCCTTTGAATACTCAAAGCGAGTACGATCGATTGTGTCTGTAGCCGTTACTTTACTTTTATAATTTATGTATTGTTAGATCTCCCTTTACGAATTCAGATCAATTTATGTCTACACAGTCACTCTCATTTCCATAGCTTTATAATTCAATAACGGAATATGAAAATACAACCGTCGCTGTCATTCCTTTCGTTCGCCTTGCAAGTTTGAATCTTTGTTGATCTCATGAACCAATCAAATACGATCAGTCATTGTTGATTTCATCAGCCAATGAAATTCGCTAAAATTTCAGGGATTCCCAGAGCCAGCGACAAACCAAATGACGAGCGGGCTCTGGGTACGAGAATGGTAGGATTCCCGGAAAACCGGGATAGTTCGTCTCAGGCAAATCGAATTCCCGGTAAACCGGGATAGTTGGGTGAAAGGGTTAACTTTTATTCTTACACAGAATTTACACCACGCGAGCGCTCGCTCTTTGACAGTACAAATTTCGCGTAACTGAAATTATTCATTTACCGTGGCCTTGGATTTTGTACAAAACTTGAGTGTAATCTCACAATCTGATTGGCTAATAATAATGGGCACAGGAAACCCAACGAATGACAAATACATGCAGTCACCATATAGTCCAACAATTGATTTTATTTCAAGCACACATTCTAATAACTTCTACTGACCAGATTACACACTCATTGCTATACCTAATCATACATTGTATTGGTCTGTTTAATGTCTGGGAACAACAACAACAGGGCAGTGTGCATGATGAATGATATAATCACTGACACTCCCTAATAAAGTACGTCTGATCAGTCCCATTCCTCTGCTTCCCAACACTATCATGGTGACATGTTCTTTCTCAGCCTCCTTGCACAAAGTATCACCAACAGAATACGTGACTGATATGGCCTCTACTTTAGCATGAGCAATCTAAAATGAAAGTACTATATGCATGAGAAATGCCTACTCTGATTTCCTTCTGGTTTTTGTTTGTTCTTGTGCGCCCCATGCATTGCATTCCCTTCAGGCCCTGACTAAATACCTTGATTAGCTGGCTTTACTAGATGTCTTACTCTGATACAGGTGCGAACACACGGTGGAACATTTTGTGCAATATTGCTGGCAATTTTGTTGCAGCGTGTGCCCACCCCTGCAACTGATTGCTCGCAATAAGCATGCAGTTCAGAGTTTAAGAATAAGGTTCAGTGGGGCATATGTGATTTTATCCTGAATTTATCACCTTCTTTTGTTATTTTTAAACAACAAAATTTAAATAAAAAACTCCAAAAAATAACACCAATGTTAAAAAAAGAAGGTGATATAATCGGGATAAAATCGTGTGTGCACTGAACTTCATTCTTAAACTCTGAACGCAGTGGCTTATGGACTAGCACACGGGTCACACAACGTAATTTGTTCCTCACAATGTTCCAGAAGTAGGACTTGATTAAACTTCTGCAACACCGCTGGCAATGTTGCGTGCAACATGTTGCAGAGCTGTTGACAAATGCTGCAACAATAAATGTTGCAGGGAATGTTGCACGAAATGTGTCTGCACCTTTATTTCATAATAAATTAAATTATTACACTAAGACCCTGGACGCTAGCCTCCTTAGCAGTGTGTCCAATAGTCTCGCATCCGTCTTTAGTTCCATCACACAACGCTCCCACAACCCCATGATATATGATGCTTTGCACACAACATATTTTTTGTTGGCTATGGAAGAGATTTCAAATCATGCAGAAGAACATTATTTTGAAGGGCGTGGGAAATTTGAGCCACTTACCTTGTGTTTGCCATCAGTTTCACACAGATTTTTGTAACATTCAAGTACTTCTTTGACCTTTTTCTCATGCTTCTCTACTTCATGTCTCCATTCCTCAGTGGCAAGGGCATCTAACAACGTATTTCAAAAATCGTAAGAATCCTACAACATTTGTTCTACATGATTCCTGAGGGTGTCCACTTGTATTCCATATATGGAAGCTAATTGACCAGTTGCATGTATATACAGTCACTATATATATATGTTTTCTTCCATTCTGGTAACCTAAGAAAACGGGCACTCTCATTGGTTGTTGAAGCGGGCGGTATTTTCTATATTTGACCACGGTCTACACTCCTAGCATACCGGCCTATACCCTTCAATAACACAATTTGAAGAATATTTTGTTCTTTCTTTTTTGTTTTGTTTGTTGTGTGCTTTATATATTTTTTGTTTTCTTTGCAGTTCACGTTTTGAGTAGTCATGACTGACAGATGGCAAAAAATAACACGAAGGATAAAAAATAAATAAGTTATTTACCGGCCTTGGTCGGTCCAGATAGCAAAAAACTGTGTCCTCGGCCTTGAAAATGGACCTTATTGGTCGATGGTCCATATATGCTCAAGATCTTGAGCACAGTATCTCCCTATCCAGACCTCCCGACTGGTATTATATAACCTCTATTTATTATGGATATAAATATGTCATTACTAATCCTTAAGAAGGTATTTTAATGTGCTTTTTAAATGACATATATGTTATGGAAAATACAGTAAATTGAATTTGAGTTTCAACTTCACCAAAGTTCAAATGACAGCTGACAACAAAAATGTTTCAAAGGATCAGTAATAAATGTACTTACGTGGTAATGCTGGAGGGTGAAGTTCTGGAGCAAAACAAATAAAGACATAATCACCCTTGTGACTCACATTATTCAAATACCCTGCAGGATAAAAAGTATTTAGTACTCAAGTATAAAGTATAAGGCTTTGCAAATATTCCAGTATTTTAATCTCATTATTTAATATATATATCTTTATTATATGAAATACAGTCATTTGCAAAATAATTGAAAATTGCCCTTAAAGCGGTTAACATCAGCAAATTGGTAGAAATATTTAATATAATGCTTATTTTAGTCTTACGTTTGTTGTTTGTAAGCTTTGCTTCATTTAATAAGTTAGGAAACTCAAAATAGTATTATTTAATTACCCATAATGCACCCGATATATTGATATATTGATATTTCGTGGCGGCCAGAATTTTTACAAATGACTGTACATAGAGGATATATTACATGACCGCGCGGATAAACCAAATGTATCTTCGAGTGTGCAACTCCATACAGTATCTCACAATTAAGTGAACACAGCAAGATATGGAGCTGCATGTACAATACATTTCATATAGATCTGTGCAGCTATGTAATATCCTCTCTCTCTATATACAGCTATTTCAAAAAACGTTGATACTGAATAATAGTGTATTTCAAGACCGAAATGCATTTTGGGACTCTTGTAATATTGTCTAAAGTAATATCAATACTAATATTTTATTTTATTTTTTGATTATTCCATCAGAAACAATATACTTAAGCTCCATATGGCGAACAAATCGCTATATATTTACTTTTTATTTCAAAATAATGAGGCCCACAATGCCCTTCGGTCTTGGAATGCACTATTCAGTTTTCAACGTTTTTTGAAATAGGTGTATCTTATATTTACTGACATGTATACATACACTTTTATAGCCCGTGTAGAAGGCTACTTCTTCCATTTCTACCCTTCCCCTATCCCATCACATGTAAAATTTGCTTCCCATGATTAATATATGTATGTCACAGAAAACTTAAAGTTTTAATTTCAGGTCTTTATATTCATGAGTGAAGGAAACTTGTCAAATAAAATTTGTTTGATCATTTGGCAATGCATGGGCAAATCATTTGTTAAAGAAAACTGTCACAGAAAATATTGTATATATACTCATGTATGACGTGTACCAGGAGTCCATTACTGCGTGTACCATATTTTCTCGATTAAGCGCCCACCCTCGATTAAGAACCCCCCTTGCCCACAAAATTTGAAATAAGTGCCTCCCTCGAATAAGTGCCCCTCCCCTCCCCAATAAATATGGTCAGTAAGAATTACAGAATAGGGCCCATACAACTCGCGTTTTATTACAGTTGCAGCATGTTCCTTTATGTAGTACCGTAATATTAAAGTTATGTTTCCGAGTTCAAATCACGTTTTTATATTAAGCACCCCCCTCGATTAAGCGCTTCCCCTCATTTGAGCACCCCCCTTGACCACAAAATTTGAAAGAAGTGCCCTGCACGAGGAAATACGGTATAGGGGTATCGCTGCTAGCTTGCAGGCAATATGCATGGGATCGCCTAGTTAACAAACTCCCAGACAGGCCATGCTAGAGTCCATAACAGGTTACTATTATTATTATTACCCCAGACACCACTAGACTAGCTGTAACATTGTTCACATTGGGAAAACAGTGCACTGCAGGTATTATTATCAATCTGCATCTCATTATCATAAATTAATATTGCACTATACATGTAGATATCAATCATACTAGTTTAATACAATTAATAACACTAAATATTCAAATACCCAAATTATGAAAATAAATTTAATAGTTAAAAACAAGTTAAGCTTATAATAATTTTTTTAAACATTATAAAATCATTTATTCCAAATTCGATTATTTAAACAATAGAACCTACCGTATTGTATCAAGCAACGTTTTCAAACAGTGCCACTAATTTAAGAGCTTGATACAGTTCCAATAAACATTGGCACAAAATTAAAATTAAACTTCTTGTTTAGTTGCGACACCAAGCTATAGAGATATATAGCGCGTGAATATTTCATATAAGCTTACTCGAGCTCGTTGTTGACATGATATGCATCGTTACACACTACTGAACAGTATTTAATAACAGCGAAGTTAATGGTTGAGTGCTTGGAATATGTAGTACTTGTACTACTATATAGCTTAATATCAATCTGTATTAAACGCTTTCATACCGAAAAATACCAAAACAAAATGTATAGATCAGATGAGACGCCCACTACTAGCTACTACTATACTACTACTACTACTACTAGCTACTACTATACTACTACTACTACTACATGTACGTATTGGTCTGATAATCTGGACAGATGGGCGTGCTCAATAGTACTTAGTATTTACATGTAGTTGGAGTGAAGCATTTAAAAGTACAAAATCTCTCCTAGTTATAGTATAAATTCGGTAAAGATGAAATGCTGAACGGCAAACTAGTTAGGTTGAAATTTGATCGGGTGGCGGTGTTTTAGTTGATCACAAGATCGAAGCACGTCAAGGATTTCATTCATAACACAAACATAATAAAACAACGAAGAACTCACAGTCAAATGCTTTCTTGGCATGATCGCTGCCATCTACACATATCATAACCCTTCTTGTTTGCGAGGGTGCTTCAGCGTCAGCCATGTTTTCGCTTGTTCAGTTGTCTGTGCAGCTGGTGTCGGGTTCAGTCCTCCTAATTACTCGGGCCCTTCCGAAGGAAGCCCGAGTTATAAAATGGACTTTCTTGTATATTTTTATTTTTTTTGTTCGTGCACAGAATGCGAAGTATGTGATTGTATCGGTCAGGAATGTCTGTTTCAGGGTTTTGATTGGCTGAAAACGGGGGCGATGATATCCAAACGCCTAATGAAGTAATTATATGCCCAAACGGGTCAGATGAATCGTTATTTCCGACTAAAGTTTATTTTATTCCACGTTTGACAAATTCAGTCTGACAATAAAATGAAACACATTCAGTTTCTGAGAGCCGTCACGCTGTGATTTCAAAAACCCGTTTAAAAGGTATCTGACTAGTAAAATGAAACACATTTCTGAGAAGTATAATGATTGAAGTTTATTTTATTCCACGTTTGAAACATTGAGAAGGAAAAGGAATCGTAAAAATCGTACTTCAAAACTTCATCAAAGCAAATAGGCCGTCATCAACGCCACGGACTAAGCAAGTTCAATGTACGAAATTCGGGGTTAACTCCGAGTCGAACGTAATATTTTTTAAAACACTTTTATGTTTCCAACTTGAAGTCCTGAAAGAAACGCTCCTCTCACATATGTCACACACGCCGGCTGTGATTAAAGATTAAAGCCCATACTAGTTACTCGCTAGTTTAAATTCTCTCTCCTTTGCTTCAGTTCGCGATAAATACGCTAAAGTTACACCATACCAGAAGTACATAATAGACACAGGAGATACATACAGTACAACAGAGGAACCTACAATCCCATGCAAAATAAAATGTGCCACCATGAAATCGTAAGTCTCACCCCCCCCTCCCCGTTCCAAAGTTGATGTTTGGGTTCAAAATTCCCTCAGATATTACAAACCATCACTGATCAACATTGTGGAAGGGGAAGGGATCATAGGTGTCTCGTTTATATTGCAGGAGATTGTAGCTACACGAATATATCATCGGAGAAATTTTAATTTAAAAATAGGCCAGTGTTTTTCACGCGGATAAACATGATAAAATATAGGTTTCTCCGTGTTCTTTTCAGTACGATTACAGTTGCATGATCCTTGACGTCTGAGTCATACATCTATTACGCGACCTAATTTTAGAACCGCCACGCAGCGCTATTTATTTTAAAGCAGAATTTTTACGCTTAAAACAGGTCAGTGAACGGCAAAAATACAAGCGAAATCAAAACGTCCTTAGATTTTAGGGATTTATTAGTTTTACAGAAGAAGACGCTCAATGAGCGTAGTCGGGCATTGTGAAAATGACAGTTGCGTGACGAGGGAGACTATTTGAGTCGATGCCGTGATCGATAAAGATCTCCGACTCTGCGAGGTACGTCGGTAGTACGTCTTTAAACGTACTTGAGGTCACTTGAGGTTGCATATCTGGTTGCATATTCATGGTTTATATAGGCATCGTTCGAGTCAGTAGGAGAGAAGCAGTTGTCTTGTGCAGAAGAGAAATTATGTTGTATCTAAGGCAAGCCATCCATCAGTTCCTTTTAAATACGCTCTCACATACAAACGCATACGCCGATTCGTGTGGGCCCACTGTAAAAGATGTTGAGCGTTTTCGAAAGGGCCTAATAAAGATTATTATTTACACGAACTCATCAAAAGCAAATCAAATGAACTCAAAGTCAAAAGGTAATCAAATGAACTCAAGCTCAAAAGCAAATCAAATGAACTCAAAGTCAAACTGTAATCAAATGAACTCAAAGTCAAAAGCAAATCAAATGAACTCAAAAACTATAATACAAATGAACTCTAATGTTGACTGCCTAATGAAGTAATTCCGAAAGTATGATTCGCTCAAACGGGTCAAATAGTTTCCGAGTGTTTATCAAACTATTGTTCGCTCTAGGTTCGAAAACTAGAAGTGATGGGTTATCGTTATGTTAATAGAAGTGCTAACTCATCGTTCCAATCTCCTTTGTCACGCAAATGTCATTGTCATAATGCCCGAGTGTACGCTCATTGAGCGTCTTGTTAACATAAATGAATGGCGGCTGTATTGGCAAGTATTGTAAAAACCACGTGATTTTGCAATTTTTTCTCTTGTTTATAATGCTATTCAATATTTCTCATTTGGCAGCATTGCAGTCGTGTTTAGTGAGTTGTCACGCAACGCTCCAGTCTCTCCCAACAAACAACACGGAGCATAAATTGGCCTATAACTCAGTCAGCAAGAGACCATATTAAAGGTCCCTTATGCTCTCTTGGTTTCAGTTAACCGGGTTTAGTCGAGTAATAAAGATTTAAGAAGAAAGAATGAAAGGGAGAAAAAGGACAAAAACCAAAAAAAAAAAACACTGCGGCCTCAAGTTAAAATCAAAGAAATGCCGATTTTTTACCAAAAATGGACCATACACCCAGACTAAATGCCGATCCACACCTAGCTAACACAACACTGACATGACATTTTGGATTCTTGCCCTTTAATTTGGACCATATTCCGCGCACGTGTTGTGGTGTGAGCCAATCGGCGGGTTTCTAAAGTTGAGCTGGTTGAGTTTCAGAGTCGATGCGTAAGTAACATACATTGGCTTTCTAAGTTGGCGTTTGTTGCTCTCGCTACACCGTATTGATGAGTTCCAAAAGAACGAAACAGCTGTCTACGGTTGCCGATCCTGGCTCTCTCTTGCTCTATCATGTTGGTGTTGTGTTAAGCTTTTTATTTCTACGTAGTATCA
The DNA here is from genome assembly GCA_033675265.1 of Actinostola sp. cb2023. Taxonomy (NCBI): domain Eukaryota; kingdom Metazoa; phylum Cnidaria; class Anthozoa; order Actiniaria; family Actinostolidae; genus Actinostola; species Actinostola sp. cb2023. The sequence continues at coordinate 195,015 of JAUJYZ010001075.1, forward strand.
GCCTTTCTTGAATAGTCACCGTATGTTACGTATAGGACGAAGATTTTGGCCTCATCCGCGCTAGCCTGCTTTCAGGCTCTCTTACATGGGGACAATTTTGGGAAGAGGGGGGAAGGGAGGGGGAGGGAAAGGAAGGGAAGGGGAGGGGAAAAGGGAGCGAGGGGGAACGGCGGAGAATTCGTCTCCCCTCCCCCTCCCTTTCCCCTCCCCCTCCCTTTCCCCTCCCCCCTCTTCCCAAAATTGTCCCCATGTAAGAGAGCCTGACAGCAGGCTACATCCGCGCTATCCGGGCTTACACCTTATTAGACTCACCAAGTCTCGTTTGTTTTTCCCCCCGCGAAGTACGCTACTTTTATTTCAAAGTTGTTTGCTTGCCCAAGTCTAACACCTTATCAGCTTAGTAGTCAACTAATTAATACCCCATTCACACCAAGGCTTAAACATGGTTTAAGGTGGTTTAACTAAACAGGTTTATAAAATTATCTACAAACGCCAAGCAACATTTGGCACAAAACTGCTGGTAAACTGTCCTTTGTGTTGCACAGTATAAATACCAGATAGTTTGCCGATTTCTTGTGAAATTAGATGCCATCGATTTAGAGAAGCGAGAATAAAACTAGTTTTAACTAATCAATTTTGGTGTGAATGGGGTATTTGAAAGGGAAGAGTCGGATCCTAGCACCACTATATTAACCTATAATTTTGTATCCTGTGAATGGACTGCCATGAAGTCAACATTGTCTACATCTCAATGCGTTTTAAGGCAACCTGATGATCGTCCGGGTTCGATTACGGCATGGACCAACTTTTTTTTTCTTTTCTTTTTAAACTTCATGGGGGTTCTTCTTGTTTGCTCTTTTTGTTCTTTTAATCTGTTTCTCATTTTTCTTTTTCATTGTTTTTTCTTTTCTTTGATCAAAACGAAAACCCTGTTCAATTCTTTTTCTTTTTTGACACCGTAACTTCGCAAGTAATATATTTTTTCATTTCGATTCTTTCCGTAGGTTTAGAAACAATTCAAAACCCCCCTACCCTGCTAACAGATTTCCTCTTTGGTTTGTTTTGTATTGATCTTTTCACTCGGACGAACAAGAAAAGAAGCAAAATATAATAAAGATCAATACAAAACCATTGACCAAAGAGGAAACTCTGCTCTAGCAGGGTACTTCCCCCCTTGACTAGAGATAAATTTGACTTCCACTCAAATAACACTTTGCAAATTTTAAGCCATTTTATTTCTATAGTAGTGTAACTAGGAGTTTTAAACTGCATGGAGGGTTTTCGTTCAAAGTTTGTCCTTTCCATGAATCTGAAAAAAAAAAAAATTATTTAAAAAAAAATCGATTCGCATCCCGCAGGATTTACGATCACCGTACAGTATTTTGTGATTTTTTTTTCGCACTGCGAATATAAAATTTGAAAACCGCATATTGTAATTTGATGACGTCAGAAAAATATTGCATTATTGGCATAAGCGTCGAAAGTGTGCCAAATTACTGACCTTAGTAGGTCCAAAAATCCACCAGATAGGCCAGAGACACAATCGCACTCCTGAATCAGAATGGTCTATCGATAACGTTAATTGTAAAAAAAAATGCACGCACGCAGAACAAGGCTTTGTAGTTGCTTGATATTAAATTGTACGCATTTTTTTTTATAAAACGCATTTTTATATAACACAGGTTCCTCCCTGAATCAGCCTGCACCAGGGAGGGAAGGAAGGCGAATAGTGAGGGCGTATGATTCGATTTTTTTAAAAAGTTTCGTGTCGTATACACTGAAACAGGCTACATACAGAGGGGGGCATTAATAATACATTTGAATATAGCGCCACTATCCATAAAAATGATTCCGAATACGCGCAGAAAATGCTCAAATTAAAACCCTTTAAAAAAGGGTTTGACACCGCAACTTAAAAAATAATATAATCGCTTCACCGATAACACGGTATTTGTTTCGAGGGTGCGCCTAGTAGGTCAGATACGCAAGAACAATTTGAGATAATCACTCAATGTAATTGTTTATTTAATTTTGAACTTCTAATATTTTACATATACAATGAAAAGGAGACAGCTCGTGTATCTTTTCGAACAAGGCGTAGTATTAATTGACATTATCTTTTCTATCGAAAAAATATTATTCGATTGAAATGCAGCCAAACACCTGCTTTCTTAAAAGGATCTTTTTGAGATAGTTTATAAACCGTCAAACCCCACCCCGACCAACAGGCAAAATATTGCACCGGTTGCATTCGTCACAAAACTGCCTTATAGTAGGAATCCACCACAGATAGGCCAGAGACACACGATCTCACTGGTTATCGTAAAATCGCATCTAAATCCGTTTTCTTTCAGAACAAGGGTTTCTAGTTGCTTGATGTTGCACGCATTTTTTATAAACAGGTTCCTCCCTGAATGCCTGGGGGGGAAGGTAGCGAAAAATGTCTTTCAAAGACTCACAATTTCAACCCACGATTATTTGTTTCGAGGGTTTGCCTAGTACTGTCAGATAGTCGATAAAACATATAGACTAACTCAATCCTGCTGTTAATACATTTATGCTTGTATATACAATACAATGAAATAACAGCTCGTGTATTCTTCGAACAAGGCGTTTTTTGCACATTATCTTTTCTATCGAGAAAATTTTTTTCGATTGAAAAAAGACAAACAAATGCTTTCTGAAAATAAAATCTTACATAATAATAAGTAGCTGGTCTTTTGTTTTGCACCGGTTGCATTCGTCACAAAATTTACATTGTATAAATTAACCACATATAGACACACGAACTCACTGGTTATCGTGAAATCGCATCTCATCCCTGTTTTCTTTAGTTTAACGGTCTCTTCACGCCAGCACTTTTAAAGGATGTTGTGCTTGCTTCTGTAGCAAAAAATGCTTTCAAAGACTCACAATTTTAGAAATGCTTATTATTTGCAGATACTGTAGTCCATAAAAACTATAGACTTCCACTGGTGTTCTACATTTATGCTTAAATAGCGCTTGTAGGGAAGACTTTTGTGGTTTCTTGGTTTATTGCTACAGGTCTGTTTCACATGATCATAAAATGACCACACTCATCAGGCAAGTTACAATGAAGTTACATTTATGCTTAGATATAAGTCTCTTGGATAAGACAATAAATTAATAACAGGGGCGGATCCAGGTTTTGTCAAACTTGGGGGTTGTGTTTCTGTGTTGAAAAGCGGCAAAGCCGCGAAAAACTAGGGGGGTGCCTATGCCCCCCCAGAAAGTTTGTTTTGAAATCTACAAGCTCTAAAATGCAAATTTTAGAGATCTGGAGTTATTTTTTATTAACACAACAAAACTAAATTTTTGTAAAATTTTGACTTTATTGGAAATCCAACAATATGCTTGGAAGAGTCTTCTTGGGTGAGCTTACAAGTATGAAGGCTTCACATACGTTTTTGACACTAAAACGGCAGGTTCTTTCTGTTATCAGTCAAACCGGCCTCGAAGTCGAACGGTCGTGTAAACAGTATGAATGAATTATATTATTCTTACGTGGGAGAGAGCTGAAAGTGCAAGAGAGACCTACGGACAGACATATCTATACAAGCGGTATTAAAAAAATATCCAGAACCCCCAACCCCCAGAACCCTCCCCCTGGATCCGCCCCTGAATAATGACATGTGTTTGCACGATAAAATCTAGATAAGAAAAAAAAAACATTTTGAAAGACTGAAAATGCATGAAAATAAAATATACATAATAATAGTAGCTGGTGTTTTATTTATTTCACAGAATTTACATTTGATAAATTAATTTTATATGAGCAAAAAACGTCTGGAAGAAAATGTTAAGGAAATAAAATTACACTGTTTAGTTTATTGGTGTCTTCATTTTTTTCTTTCAAAACATGTGCACTTGATATTTTCAAAATTATGCATTTTAATTTATTTTAGAAATGGGACAAGTGACGTCTGTAGTTCTACTCCGAACTGTTCTTCCCAGGGTGTCTTCATTGCGGTAACTAGCGCTTCAAGGGAAGCTGTGGTTTCTGTTTTGATAAGTAAGTAGCTCTCTTCACATTCTAGTGGAGCATCCTATGGGAATTAATACATATTTATTACATGAATTAAATGAATAATTAAGACCGAAGACATCACTTGCTGGCTGCAATTCAATGGGAAAAGCAAAATTCGTTCGCCAAAAGAATTAAAAGAGACTTCAATTCCTCATCCCACTAACGCCCTTCTTAACTTTATAACCTACATAATTAATAGATATACAGGCTGAAGCCTTCAAAACACCTGAAAATGGCTGAATTTTTTAGCCCCCCCCCTCTCCACGGTCCCTGAACCCACTCTCTGCAAGTAGCCTAATATTACAGACATTACTTGATTTACCTCTTCTGAAATCACAATAGCAACATAACAAGGGCTATCTGTAAAGAACTCCTACAAACAAGGAAAATCAAGAATAAAATTAATAACAAATATTGATCTTCATTTTCCCATGTAAAACTGTAAAACACTTTTCAGTTGGATCAGTTTCAGTTTGAGGAAGAAATACATAATGGGAATGAGACGAAAAGGGACGTGAAATTATGCATCATTTCCCGCCACTCACCAGACCAGTGATATCAGTCATCTTGTGTTTCTCTATACAATGGAATTGTGGGTGTTGTGGTGGTGGTGCTACTGGTTCAAGGTATCTGGGCAAAGGCCATTGAGGGTTATCCTCTGCTAATGCAACGTGTGTTCGTGTTACAATTATTGTCACTGCTTTGGCATCCACTGCTGCAATGGGACAAATTAACTTTATTTACACTAATATATAACTAAAAATGTGGTTGTCCTTGCCCCTGCCCTTAACGATACCCTGGAGCACATCGGGGCTTATGCTCCTGGCCCCTGCCCTTAACGACACCCTGGAGCACATAGGGGCTTATGCTCCTGGCCCCTGCCCTTAACGACACCATGGAACACAGAGGGGTTTATGCTCCTGGCCCCTGCCCTTAACGACACCATGGAGCACAGAGGGGCTTGTGCTCCTGGCCCCTGCCCTTAACGACACCCTGGAGCACATAGGGGCTTATTCTCCTGGCCCCTGCCCTTAACGACACCCTGGAGTTCTGCTTACATTTGTTTGTAGGTTCCATAACTTTATATGCCATGATTGCTGCAGTGATCTGAGTGTCCATGTCATAGATGTCATCTTCATTAGTTTGACCATTCTCTGCTTTCTCATTTGAATAATTGTTCTGTTGTAAAAACAGAATAAAGAATCATGCATGATCAGAATTACAGGTACTTAAAAATTCAGTAACACACACACATTTTTGTGACAAAGAGTAAGAATTAAAAGCCAGAAGATTGAAATACTGATTTACCCAACGGGAGGAATTCACATCTAAAAGTGGTGGGGATGCTCATTGCACAGGTCTTTTTGGGGGTCAAAATCATAGTTTAGGACCACTTACATATGCAACTTTTCGTAGTTTCCCAGAATGCTCCATGATTCTGCATGCGCAAGCGAGGTCAGGGGAAAAAAATATTTAGAATTGATCGTGTATTGAGGAAAATATGACTATTGTATCTAATCAAGAACAGGAAAAAACTATTTTCTTTGCTTGAGAATTTGCATCTATCTTTATCATTCTTCTTATACTTTTAATTTAAAAGTCTAAGTTTTCTATTGAATTTCTTCATTCTCTCTTAATATTATCGATCTATTTTGTACCCTGACCTCGCTTACATGCGCAGAATCCTGAAGCATTCTGGGAAACTACGAAAAGGTGCATAGGGCGTACCAACTAAAATGAACACTGTCAGAGTTACCCTGGTACCTTTTAGGGTATAAAATTATGACATATTTGACAGAAAATCAGGGTACCTTTTAAAGGAAAAATATATTTGTTGCCACACCCACAAGGTCTAGATTCTGGTACCTTTTAGGGGTTATTTTCAAAATTTCTGATTAAGCATCCCCTCCTCTAAAAGCTGAATGGTCCCAGGGTTTATGAGACACGTACCTCAGTGCTGTCATTTAAACTAAATCTATAAAACTGATCCTTGTCTTCAAATTTCCATTCTTTTGACACATGTTCTATCACACCAGCATCAACAAGTCGCTGGGCACGTTCAATTGCCTGGAATTAAACAACATACAGTCGGAGTGCAATTATTACCAGGAAGAGACCAGGGAAACAACACCAAAAACACAGTTGAAGTTAATAAATAAAACTACAATAAGTTGTAACAAAACACTGAGGTCTTCCATCAGAATACATGTATGTCATTTATTATTTATTCACATGAACAACTGATGGACTAAAATAATATGTACTAAACAGTAAAAATGTGAAAGTGGAACAGAGACATAATTTAGAAAGGAAAAGTAAATAAGGATCATGGTCATGAGAGGGGGACAAAACAGCAACAACACAAAGGATTTCCCCAAATAAATGTATTTTACAGACCGTCTGAAAGCGATAAAAGTCACCAAACAAATACTGTAAATATTGTGGGAAAAGCATTGATGAACATAATATCTGGAAACTAGCCAATTTGGAATCAAGCGAACCTCAGCAGAGCCGATTAAGTTCAAATTTCTATTGTTCTTCACAATTCTGTCCCTCTCATAAAGCTGTTACATCATAATGATATAGGCCAATAATTACATTAGCAGTAACAATCATACAATGTATATACACCTATTTCAAAAATCGTTGTCGCAGCCGAAGCAACAGTCAACACTCCAAGACTGCAAAGGATTTCGGTAATTTTTCTCGTAATTAATTTATTCAGAGCATATTTTGGTTGCATGCGTTTGTGACATATTATTATGGAAAGCAGCAGTGGTAGCTCAGGTGTTAAACCTAATATTTCGGAAAATACTAGTACTACAAACGTGTTGGTGCTGGTACTAAACCCGTTGAACAAGAGCAGGCATCGAGCATTTCCATTTAAAAAAATGTGCCATGCTTCCAAACAGTTAATGAGCTGAAAAACTACATTCATGATAACTATTTACAATGACCTCAACTGAATTAATTAATCACGAGAAAAATGTACCGAAATCCTTTTCAGTCTTGGAGTGTTGACTGTTGCTTCGACTGCGACAACGATTTTTGAAATAGGTGTATACACTGTAGTGTGTGGGTTACACACCTCAGTTCTGGTCTTGGCTTCTCCACAGCGAATCATCCAGTCAACAAACTCTTTGCCAACAAAGCACTGTGCTAACACCTCAGTAGACTCTACAGTAACAACATAATTCAAAGATAAAAAATACATGGAAACACGTGGTTTTCATAGAAATCCACTGGCTGTGCATATTTCCATCCTTATTTTCATAAACTTTTTACTTTGATTTTCTTAGTGAAAAACTACTTGTATAATAATGTAGTTCGTAAGGTTTCTTCAAGCGTAAAAAGACTCAGAAAAAATACTGAGCCCAGATGGGATTTGAACCCGTGACCTCCTGGATACTAGTCAGGCACTCTAACCACTGAGCCACTAAGTGACCTGGGTATTAATACGAACCAAGACCTGCTTAATCACATGAGTTCCCAGTGGCTCAGTGGTTAGAGCGCCTGACTAGTATCCAGGAGGTCACGGGTTCAAATCCCGTCTGGGCTCAGTATTTTTTCTGAGTCTTTTTACGCTTGAAGAAACCTTACGAACTACATTACTAACAATTACCAAGCGACAAATTACCATACAACTTACTTGTATAATGTCTAATAATATATTGCATGATAGATAGTTAGAGTGATTCCAATAAACCTGGGCATTACTAACTACACCAATACACACCTATTAGACACTCACTCTTTTGTTTTCTTTTGTTCCTTTGCATCTAATAAACACTGACAGCTAATTAGTAGTGCCCAGGTTTATTGGAATCACTCTAGTAGCGAAAAGGCTGGCGTTTTGAACAAAACAAAGTGAAAAACCAATAAATGTTGGTACAATATCAAAAGGAAGTATGCTAGTTGGTTTCTACTAAAACAAATATATGCACCTTGTTAACTATTGACTCATAGAAAACTCGTAGTCTAACAATTATTGTTAATTAGTGAGTCTATGTAGCTTAATTTGCATGTGATAAGTATGAATTTAACACTTGATACCTTTCTATCTTTAATTAGTGGTGGATCTGTAAAGAGCGTAAGTTGTTCTTGGTATTGCTCACCCTGTATCAATGAAATAAAAACACACTATTTACTTAGATCACTAGGCTGAATAATTAGTAGTTCCTATATACGGCATACCATTGCAGTTGTGTCTTCCAGGTGAATACCAAGAATCTGTGATCTGAAATATAATTTTACGGGTTTTAAAAACCTCATTAACCATGACAAATTATTATATTATTATATTGCAACTACAGAAACAACAACAACAACTGCAACAATGACAGAAAACAACAACAACAACAACAACAACAACAACAACAACAACAACAACAACTCTAAAATATTGGTTGCTTTGAAAATACAGATTAAATCACATGTAACAAACCCAGTTGGTCAGCCAGGACCATCAATGCAAGAACAGTGTAAACTAAGTGACTTGTGATCAAAATTAAAAAAATCTCTTAATGGCATTCTTGCTCAAAAAGCCTGGAGGATTTAGATTTAGATTTTGACTGTTTCACAGTCACTAAAAAGGGATTATTTCCTAAACCCCCATCTGATGGTTACCACATTGTACTTCAATGTGTGCCTACTAGTTTAAAGTGCCTGGTTTGAAATACCTACCTTACATGTGCAAGAGTTTGTAGGTTTTTACTTGTTGTAACTACTGGGGCTAATTCCTTGTCTGCTTTGTATAAATTGATAAATTCTAAAGAAAAGAAAAGGAATGTTAAAACAATTTTAGCAGTACATGTAGCTCCATTTCAAGGCAAAAAGACACTGAGAAAAAAAAAGTGAAAACAGGTCACTACACCATACTTTTAAAATGTTGAAACGTCTGAATTAAAAAGCAACTAAAGTCAGAGACAAAAGTACATTTTCAATTTAAAGGTCACATACTTATTAGTAAGTGAATAAATGTTTCACATCTCTGAGTATCTCTGACATAGAACATGTAGCAGCCTGGTGACTCTCCACTCACATCTAAGTGAAAACTCTAAAAGGAAAATAAAGCATCAAACATTATTTACTGTTCCTAGAAATAACTAAACTCCATAAATAGAAAACATCTCACTTTCCTCAAACTACATGACCATGTGTAGAACCGTAATAATCAAATTCAAACACATGTGAATGTTTTTCAGTGTCTTAATTCATTATCGTCATGCAGTTTCCATGTCAGTCAATCAGTCAGTTACAGTCTACTAACTAAAGGCTGCAGAAATTCTGTGTAGTTTCTCATTGTGGGCACGAAGACAAGAAAGCATGTCCACTACAATGTGAATTCAAAGAAATAAAGAATATAGTCCTAACACAGATGGTAACTTTCTGGTGCACAAAAGCTTGTAGTAAATGGCTCGGTAATTTAGTTTGGAACATTATTTCTGATGTCTAATAAACCTGCTACTTACATGGGAACCCAGACCAAAGTCAACATACTTGACATCATCTAATGAATGAGATCCAATAAGAGATAGGCATTCAGTAGCACTAAGCCTAGAATAGAGAAAAAATGTCCATTGACAATAAACATATTGTTAAAACACTACATTACTGTCATTACAGTGAGGACACACTAACCGGGACCACTTGAGCAAAACTGACCAATCAGATTACACCTGAAAATAATCACATTCCAACAAAAGTCATCTGCGTCAATCATCATTATGACTATAACGCTGATTGGCCCAGACAACTTTTGTTGGAATGTGATTATTTTCAGGTGTAATCTGATTGGTCAGTTTTGCTCAAGTGGTCCCGGTTAGTGTGTCCTCACTGTAAGAACGGAGCAACAAGTTTGCTACAATGCTTGTGGGCTATTCAGGCTAACACTATTCCCTTGCCTAACTCTGCTACATACCAGGTCTTATGAGAATCTTGGCAAGATCAAGGCTAGATCAATCTGAGATCAATCCAAGATCAATGATCAAGGCAAGATCAATCTGAGATCAGTCCAAGATCAAGGCAAGATCAGTCCAAGATCAATCTGAGATCAAGGCAAGATCAGTCCAAGATCAAGGCAAGATCAGTCCAAGATCAAGGCAAGATCAGTCCAAGATCAAGGCAAGATCAGTCCAAGATCAATCTGAGATCAAGGCAAGATCAGTCCAAGATAAAGGCAAGATCAATCTGAGATCAAGGCAAGATCAGTCCAAGATCAATCTCAGATCAAGGCAAGATCAGTCCAAGATCAAGGCAAGATCAATCTGAGATCAAGGCAAGATCAGTCCAAGATCAAGGCAAGACCAGTCCAAGATCAATCTGAGATCAAGGCAAGATCAGTCCAAGATAAAGGCAAGATCAATCTGAGATCAAGGCAAGATCAGTCCAAGATCAATCTCAGATCAAGGCAAGATCAGTCCAAGATCAAGGCAAGATCAATCTGAGATCAAGGCAAGATCAGTCCAAGATCAATCTCAGATCAAGGCAAGATCAGTCCAAGATCAAGGCAAGATCAATCTGAGATCAAGGCAAGATCAGTCCAAGATCAATCTGAGATCAAGGCAAGATCAGTCCAAGATCAAGGCTAGATCAATCCAAGATAAATCAATATCTTACAAAATGATCTTGCCTTGATCATTAAAGATCTTGCAAGAAATCACATTTCCACCCAAGATCTGTCAATATGTTTTTGTATATCATTTACATGCAACATATATCAATGTTGGCAGCATGCAAATAACAATCTTCCTAAAGCAATAATTATATTATATTGGGTCTAGAGAAATTAACTTCACTGAGAAGAGATGGACAATCCATTTGATGTCATTCCCTGTACGTACCCAGTACTTTCCACTAGTTTACAGATATATACAGCTACGTTAGATACAACTAACAGGGCACTTGATTCTTGTGTGCTTCCATAAACAACAACTGGTGCCTAGAAGATAATCATGACATAATTAATTATCATTCAGTTGGTATTTATTATCAGGTCCTTAATGAGGTGTTCAAGTGGTGTGAGCATGTGTCCTCCTACTACTCTAATGCCTGGTTCAATTTCTGAGTGCTACATGTATGTGTGGAATGAGTTTGTTCTCTCCCTTCCTTCAAGGGATTTATCTCAAGGTACTCTGGGATTTGAATGTACAATACATGTACATGTAGTAAGGAGTGCCAGCAAATTACATGTCACGAAAAGCCACTGTGTAGAGGAGACTTGATAGAAGTATACACATACCTTTAGTAAGCAATTCACAAACTCTTCCTGACCTCCCGTAAATAGAGAAACTTCAAAATAAAGTTTAAGACGATGATCACAGTCCTTGAACTCGTCAGGTGAAATTTCAAATACCAGATTTGATTCAATTTTGGGAACTTTAGGCTCTGCCGAGTCTTTCTCTTGCACGCCATTAGAACTACTGCTTAAAACAGAACCAGACATCTTACTGCTTAACTGTGAGAAAAAGTTTTTGATGACATTTGGAGCTGACGATGGACTTAATGTCACTTTTTGTTGATTTGTAGCTGAAGTCTTTCTATGAGGACTTTCTCTTTCCACAGAAGTAGGGCCATCTATTCCATCTGTTGTATTTCGAGTTGATGTTTTTAATAATATTGGACTATCAATAACACGTTTCTGTGGTGTAACTACACTAGGCTTGGCATTCTCTAGTCTTTCCACATCATATATGATCATTTCAGAATTCTTGATGGAATTACTAAGAACACTTGTTCTCAATGGAGGTGAACTCTTGGCAACAAATTGCTTGTTGACGATAAATCCAGCATCATTGTTGATAACATAACCAGGATTTGTGTGGATAGAATAACTGTTTTTACTTTCATCTGGCATAATCGAAGACTCGTCTTCAGGTTTTTGATCAACTCTTCCCTCAGAACTATTACTGTCATCAATATTTCTATCAGCATTCTTGAAAACTTCCAATTCATTGTCAAATTGTTTAGTCTTAGGGTCCTTCGTGTTCTCTTTGTTAGAATTGTGGATGTCTGGTTGCAAAATATATGCACCTATTGGACTGACACTTGGGATCAGATCAGGCATCGTCTTCTGAGGTTCATTGAGCCTAAAAAATAGTAACAGTTTAGTATTGGAACAATCAGTTATTGCATGTATATGTATTTTTATATGTATATTTATTTAGATGTGTTGTTGTGTTTTACTCCAACAAAGGACTAACAATCGAAATATGAGTATATTTAGTGCTTTTTTACAAGGTGTTACATTTTCATTCTACCATGATTCTACACACTTGTTGTACTTTATATTTATTTAGTAATTATAGCTTAGAATAAATTTATTGATTGTCAGCTGACAATTTACTGACATCACATCAACAACCTAATGATGCCTTGGGCCCAGGGGGGGTACTCAGGGGTATCAGTGACGGGGAGGTGTGAATGAGGCCAAACATTTTAACCTAAAAAAAGTCCATTATGCAAAAACAAGACCCCAAAAAAGTCCAACGGCCCAGAACATTTTTTCTCCACATAAAAAAATAAAGTAAAAACACCAAGAGAATGCAAGTTAGTTTATGCGTCCACCTTTATTTATTCATTGTGTATCTGTCACAATAAACCACTATAACGGGAGATCTCTGTGGCATGTCATGTCATTTACGTAGTTTAAACTTGTTAATGAAATCGTTTTACACATAAAATCGAGAATGGTAGCTGATATCATTTTTATCAACCCCCAAAAAAGTCCTTGCCCGGCAAAATCCTTACATATCAAAAAAAGTCCACCAGAAAATTGTTAACCCCAAAAAAGTCCCAATCTGCGAATTTCAAACCCAAAAAAGGTCTTCGCACCTCCCCATCACTGATACCCCTGAGTACCCCCCCTGGGGCCTTGGGAACAACCTACCAACAACCTACTGACATCCTACTGACAACCTACCAATGTACTGACAGCCTACCAACAACCTACCAATGTACTGACAGCCTACCAACAACCTACCAATGTACTGACAGTCTGCCAACAACCTACCAATGTACTGACAGCCTACCAACAACCTACCAATGTACTGACAGCCTACCAACAATCTACCAATGTACTGACAGCCTACCAACAACCTACCAATGTACTGACAGCCTACCAACAACCTACCAACAACCTACCAATGTACTGACAGCCTACCAACAACCTACCAATGCACTGACAGCCTACCAACAACCTACCAATGTACTGACAGCCTACCAACAACCTACCAACAACCTACCAATGTACTGACAGCCTACCAACAACCTACCAACAACCTACCAATGTACTGACAGCCTACCAACAACCTACCAATGTACTGACAGCCTACCAACAACCTACCAATGTACTGACAGCCTACCAACAACCTACCAATGTACTGACAGCCTACCAACAACCTACCAACAACCTATGTACTGACAGCCTACCAACAACCTACCAATGTACTGACAGCCTACCAACAATCTACCAATGTACTGACAGCCTACCAACAACCAACAACCTACCAATGTACTGACAGCCTACCAACAACCTACCAATGTACTGACAGCCTACCAACAACCTACCAATGTACTGACAGCCTACCAACAACCTACCAACAACCTACCAATGTACTGACAGCCTACCAACAACCTACCAATGTACTGACAGCCTACCAACAACCTACCAATGTACTGACAGCCTACCAACAACCTACCAATGTACTGACAGCCTACCAACAACCTACCAATGTACTGACAGCCTACCAACAACCTACCAACAACCTACCAATGTACTGACAGCCTACCAACAACCTACCAACAACCTACCAATGTACTGACAGCCTACTGACAACCTACATGAACCAATAATAATGTGATAATGTTCTTACCAGATAGGTTCAGTTCTTGCTTCAGTTTTCAACCCCTGATCTGTTTTTGAACTAGCACTGTTGTGTTTCTCATCAGGACTGCTTGTATTTATTGTCTCTGGGGAGAGTATCTCAATGATCTTTGTGCTGCCACAGTCTGGACAGATGTGATCCCTTGGCATTTTCCGTGAGGCATTTTCGGTAAAATAGGCAGAACACTTGAGACACTGTAGAAAGTTACCCAATACATACATGAATTAAAGATATGCTTTTGTCTCTGACTTTAGCTTTTTTATTCAGACGTTTCGACTGTAAATCAACAGTCTTCATCAGTTGGATAGTAAGAAACTGCGCGCGGATATATTTCAAAAAATACTACGAGAGCGCGTGCTCGTGCCAGTGTTCAGTTCTATCGCGCGCTAAACATCTGGAATGCTAATGTAGATGTTTAGCGCGCGATAGAACTGAACACTGGCATGAGCACGTGCTCTCGTAGTATTTTTTGAAATATATCCGTGCGCAGTTTCTTACTATCCAACTGATGAAGACTGTTGATTTACAGTCGAAACGTCTGAATGAAAAAGCTAAAGTCAGAGACAAAAGCATATCTTTAATTTCAAACATGAATCCTGACTGCAATTTCAATATTTTTAAAAACATACATGAATATCTTGGGGATTTATTGTGCAACACAAACAAGACAGTGTCCACACTAAAACGATAAACCTGCATTTTCAAAAGTCTCTACTCTGGAAAGCGTTTATGAAAACCTCCATTTTCATAGATAAACATTCTCCGTTTTTGATCGATTTAGTGGACGATCAGTAAAAATGGATAAAAAAGTATGAGTTTTCAAACGAAAGCGGATTAGTGTGGACAGGGTCTCAGTGTATCAATGTGTAATAATACAATAGATCTGTACCTGTAAATGCTCTGTGATAATGACATTTTTAGCATCTTCATTGGACTTTATCAATGGTTGCAGAAGTTCCAATAGTTGCTGTGACACAAATAGCACAGAATCATTATGAATAGAAATGTTAATACATGTACATTGTACATGATTAGAATTTAAATCATGTGCATTTATTTATTTATTTTTATTGAAACATATTTGCTCTCTACTGTGCATTTATTAGTAAGTTAAATAAATATTATACACATGTATTGACTGAGTTTGGTCGGACCGGATGGGAAAATATTTGTCTCAAGGTCATGCCATATGGGCCGAGCACAGCGATGCCCATGCTGAATGACCAAGGGGTGCTTTCCATTTGTTCGAAAAACCGGTAATTTCGGTTGGGAATTAAATGGTATGGTTAATTTTCTGGAAATTCCAACCGAAAAATGTGGACAACCTTTTGAGGTTGTCCAGTACTATTCCGGTTGGAACGAACCAACTGGAAATTTCTGAACCATTTGATGGAATCTCTCGGTTCCAGTTCTCTCAGGGATCCCACAAAATACATTCCAAATCCAAACCGGATCAAAGCATTAATGGTAAGCTCCCATGGCATTCCATCTGGTTTGCTACGTGAGTGGAAAAGTTCTTACCATTATGCATCGGTCACCCCAACCGAATTTTTTGAACAAATGGAAAGCACCCCAAGAGCCAAATATTTTCCTGTCCGGCCTGACCTACATGTAACTCAGTCAATAAGCATTTTATCATATGACCCACCTGACCCTCTTAATTTTTCATTGGTTTTATTAAGTGTGTGCGAGTCAGGAAATACAGGTCATGATTTATCTTCTTTCTTTTTTTTCATGTAAAATCATTGAGACAGCTCCCATGTGATGTGTTTTAATAACTATAATGTATACTATTATGATTATTGTTGGAGATATTGAATACCATTGTACTGTACCTCACAATTTTCCTTGTCATCCATAATGTAGTAGCGTTCCTTACGATCACGACTAAGATAATCAAACTTGATATGAACAAATAGATCTCCATCCTCTGATTCCTCTAAGCTAGCAGAGAGAAGGCTACCCGTCTCAAGCTTACAAATGACCTGAAAACAAAGATTAAATTTAAAATACATGGAACATAACATGATGTGCATACATTTAATAATACCACGGAGGTACATGTGCTATTTCTAAAAGAAAACGAACATTTTTCATGTGGTATCCTTAACAAAAAAAATAATGAATTGTGATCTAAACTTTGTTAAAACATGTATTGTCTGTCAGTGACAGAGCCGTTTTCATGTGAGTGGGAAGTACTAAATAAATACAGTTTATGCAGTGCCGTGACCATACTGTGTGATGACCATGCCATGTCCAAGCATTCTGATTGGTTGTCAAATGATTTTGCACATTGATTGGTTGAATAATTAGATGTCTACGATTCCATACCATGACCGTAACACAGTGCTGTAAGTTTCCCACTCAGTCACATGAAAACGATTGACTCTATTGAATGTGAATACACTGACGATCAGAGTCAACAGCTCGCTAAGAAAGACAACAAAGCCTGTTTTCTACTACATGTACATTTGTAGCTATTTACTTTTCCATTGTCACAATCTCTTTCTCGGATAAAGTGTTCTGTAACAGTTACAAGAAGATCATTATCTTCCTCCTCATCTTCATCTGTGGGATTCATGGTCTTGGGGGTCACTATAAATGGCTGAATAATACCTAAAAGGGACCACAGTAATTATCACTTAGAATGCTAAACAAATAATCATAATTCAGGAATAGATTTAACACAAAACCAGCTATCTGTGTGTGAAGCATTTTGTACACCTCAGATAAATTATAATTATCACTCAAATTATTTTTTCCGTCGTTTCGATCACCCATTCAAGAGAACTGCATATATCTCCCTAGGTACAAATAATGGTCTGCTATGCGCATTATGGAGCAAAACCGTTTTGCTACAAATAATAGTCAGTCTGCTCATACACAGTTCGTCCACCTTCGTATAAGTCATCGTCAATTCGAAGTTTCCTTATAAGGGTTTTCAAAATAATTTAAATGATAACACAATTTATTATTGAATTCGGCAAAATATTGTGATTTGTCTGTATCTCGAAGAGGCAGCAATCACGTACCTTCATCATCAGAATGCTGACTTCCACTGGAGCTCTTCCTCCGAATTGGAGGAGGGTTTACATCTACAATGACATCTTCATGATGCACAAAATATGGTGACGTACTTACTGGCTCCATTTTCTCTTCTGCAAATAGAGAGAGAGAAATGAGCAATGGACATGCTCAATGAGAAAAAAATATATATATATAAATATAAAAAAGAAAAAAAAAATGAGGTTAGCAAACAAATGTACCCATTCAAAAATTATTTCCAATAGACCATTTTATAGTTTTATTTAGTGGCCTGGAGGTTGGCAGTGCACTGCGCACACATGTAATTAACAAAATGCATTGGCAATAGTCACTGAACATAACTGTCAAAAAGAATTAAGATATAATATATAGGGGTGTCGAATGGTCCCCGCAAAAAGTCAGAGTCTCGCAAAATTTCGGTCATATTTCACAGGTCTTGAAGTCTCGTTTTTTCGCAAAAAGTCATCTCAGAGTCTCGAATTTTGAAAACAAAGGAAATCGGTGAAAAAGCGTCTCGGGCTCGCAAAAATATGCCTTGTCTAGGAGTCTCGCAAAGTCTCGCCTTGACCATTCGATACTCCTAATATATTTCTCAATAACTACAAACAATAGCAAAGATATTCTGACCTTTCACAGGTTGTTGTTCAGTTGTTTCACCATGCAAAACATGATTGACTGCAGGTAAACAATCTATAAGTAAAACACTGTTAAACACACATAACCTTTAGAATCAATGAATGTTTACAATAATATTAACACTTACGTGCCCCACCCAAGTCCCTTGCTTTTTCCAATCTCTCTATGTCTTGGGAATGGTCCAGAGATGGTTCTCCTTGAGCTAGTAAACATTGATTAGAGAAATTGTTACCCCCATTTGAATAAAGAACCGAAAGCTGAAAACAAGACATGACATTAAGAATGTTCCTGCGAATTATTCAAAATCGCTCTGATCAAACAGTTTGAATTCTGTCTCAGCTACTTTGCCTTTAGTTAGTATGTAGTTTATCTGATGCATATAGGCGCATGTCTAGAGCTCATCGAAATCTTGAGATATTTTAGAAAAACTGATTTCAACGATCTTTGTTTATCGTTGCCAAGGAAACCTTGATCAAGCTGAAATTGACATACAATTCTAAATTTCCATCTTTGCCCGATAACTGGTGCAAAAGTCGTTTTGATCAGTCTAGGATAAGTCTATCAATTCACCGAATGAAAAGTGGAAGTGTGGTCAGTAAAAAACTACTTCGAGCCACCTTAAACACAACAGACTAAGAACCGTATCATTATAAACATGGCATGTGTAAAATGCAATATACAAGAGCGCATCGGTAGTCAATGTCTAGAGTCTAATACTTATACAAGAGTCTATATACTTATACAAGAGCGCATCGGTAGTCAATGTCTAGAGTCTAATACTTATACAAGAGCACAACGGTAGTCAATGTCTAGAGTCTAATACTTATACAAGAGCGCATCGGTAGTCAATGTCTAGAGTCTAATACTTATACAAGAGCGCATCGGTAGTCAATGTCTAGAGTCTAATACTTATACAAGAGCGCATCGGTAGTCAATGTCTAGAGTCTAATACTTATACAAGAGCGCTTCGGTAGTCAATGTCTAGAGTCTAATACTTATACAAGAGCGCTTCGGTAGTCAATGTCTAGAGTCTAATACTTATACAAGAGCGCATCGGTAGTCAATGTCTAGAGTCTAATACTTATACAAGTCTAGACTAATACTTATACAAGAGCGCTTCGGTAGTCAATGTCTAGAGTCTAATACTTATACAAGAGCGCTTCGGTAGTCAATGTCTAGAGTCTAATACTTATACAAGAGCGCATCGTAGTATGTCTAGAGTCTAATATGTCTAGAGTCTATGTCTAGACTAATACTTATACAAGAGCGCATCGGTAGTCAATGTCTAGAGTCTAATACTTATACAAGAGCGCTTCGGTAGTCAATGTCTAGAGTCTAATACTTATACAAGAGCGCATCGGTAGTCAATGTCTAGAGTCTAATACTTATACAAGAGCGCATCGGTAGTCAATGTCTAGAGTCTAATACTTATACAAGAGCGCATCGGTAGTCAATGTCTAGAGTCTAATACTTATACAAGAGCGCTTCGGTAGTCAATGTAGTCTAAATGTCTAGAGTCTAAGTCAATGTCTAGAGTCTAATACTTATACAAGAGCGCTTCGGTAGTCAATGTCTAGAGTCTAAGTCTAACTTATACAAGAGCGCTTCGGTAGTCAATGTCTAGAGTCTAATACTTACTAATAATACAAGAGCGCATCGGTAGTCAATGTCTAGAGTCTAATACTTATACAGAGAGCGTCTAGAGTCTAATACTTATACAAGAGCGCATCGGTAGTCTGTC
Source organism: Actinostola sp. cb2023 (assembly GCA_033675265.1). NCBI lineage: Eukaryota > Metazoa > Cnidaria > Anthozoa > Actiniaria > Actinostolidae > Actinostola > Actinostola sp. cb2023. The sequence goes on from JAUJYZ010001075.1 coordinate 214,369, forward strand.
GGTAGTCAATGTCTAGAGTCTAATACTTATACAAGAGCGCTTCGGTAGTCAATGTCTAGAGAGTCTAATACTTATACAAGAGCGCATCGGTAGTCAATGTCTCTAGAGTCTAATACTTATATAAGAGCGCTTCGGTAGTCAATGTCTAGAGTCTAATACTTATACAAGAGCACATCGGTAGTCAATGTCTAGAGTCTAATACTTATACAAGAGCACATCGGTAGTCAATGTCTAGAGTCTAATACTTATACAAGAGCGCTTCGGTAGTCAATGTCTAGAGTCTAATACTTATACAAGAGCGCTTCAGTAGTCAATGTCTAGAGTCTAATACTTATACAAGAGCGCATCGGTAGTCAATGTCTAGAGTCTAATACTTATACAAGAGCGCATCGGTAGTCAATGTCTAGAGTCTAATACTTATACAAGTTAGAGCACATCGGTAGTCAATGTCTAGAGTCTAATACTTATACAAGAGCACATCGGGAGTCAATGTCTAGAGTCTAATACTTATACAAGAGCGCATCGGTAGTCAATGTCTAGAGTCTAATACTTATACAAGAGCGCATCGGTAGTCAATGTCTAGAGTCTAATACTTATACAAGAGCGCATCGGTAGTCAATGTCTAGAGTCTAATACTTATACAAGAGCGCATCGGTAGTCAATGTCTAGAGTCTAATACTTATACAAGAGCGCATCGGTAGTCAATGTCTAGAGTCTAATACTTATACAAGAGCGCATCGGTAGTCAATGTCTAGAGTCTAATACTTATACAAGAGCGCATCGGTAGTCAATGTCTAGAGTCTAATACTTATACAAGAGCGCATCGGTAGTCAATGTCTAGAGTCTAATACTTATACAAGAGCGCATCGGTAGTCAATGTCTAGAGTCTAATACTTATACAAGAGCGCATCGGTAGTCAATGTCTAGAGTCTAATACTTATACAAGAGCGCTTCGGTAGTCAATGTCTAGAGTCTAATACTTATACAAGAGCGCATCGGTAGTCAATGTCTAGAGTCTAATACTTATACAAGAGCGCATCGGTAGTCAATGTCTAGAGTCTAATACTTATACAAGAGTGCATCGGTAGTCAATGTCTAGAGTCTAATACTTATACAAGAGCGCATCGGTAGTCAATGTCTAGAGTCTAATACTTATACAAGAGCACATCGGTAGTCAATGTCTAGAGTCTAATACTTATACAAGAGCGCATCGGTAGTCAATGTCTAGAGTCTAATACTTATACAAGAGCGCATCGGTAGTCAATGGTAGTACATGCATGGTGTTATGTTGTACAAAAAGACTGAGCTTACAAAATTATGAAATGATATTATCATGTAAAATACATCTAGCCTGAATATCAGCTGCCTCCTCTGGGTCAAGGAGGCGGCTGATATTCAGGCTAAAGTACATGTACTTGTTTTCTTACGTGAAACTACAGAGTGTGAACAATTAGATCCATCCTCAACATCACAGACAATGGAAACATGTCTTGTTTTCAGCTTTCGGTTCTTCTTTTTCTATACAAATAATAAATAATAATAGTGTTCATATATAATAAATAATAAAATTAGAGGTCATAATAAAAATAACAAAGCCTATATAGCACAAATTATGCAGTCCTGTTCTAAACATCTTAAGTAACTAGGTAGTTTATTTAAAATAATTAAAATATGGTACATTATTAATTAAATATGTCCATCATCCTTTCATTCATTGTCTTTCATAGAATGGCCCCTATTCCTAAGTCTCACAAGTCTTTGATTCTGGACTACATGTACAAAATAATGATGTACATGTACGTAAAAATTAATGTGCATGCATCTTAGTCAGAATATAGATTTTTAAACAAGGAACTTGTTTTACTATAGCTTGATTAGTTCATTACGAACCTTTGTTACACATGTTGCAATTGGTTGATCAGTAATGTCCTGTGACGATTCATTGAAATCTTGAGACTCAGTAGACATTGTTGATAAGTAGGTTAGAGGCGAAACTGGATCAACACTACTACCTACAAACTATTAGACACATTCTAAATGTCAGACAAAATGATCTACCATAAGACAATATAGAGTACTTGTACAGTACATTTGGTACACTGCACTGTCCCGGTACGGCACGGATTCATTCGAAATTTCAAAACATCACAGTCACAACACGGACACATCATCAGGCTGACATTATTTGGCACGTTTTTCACAATGAAATCTGCTCTAGAACATGAAGTACTCACAGTTTTCTCAAGAGGAGATAACTTTTCATTATCTAAATACATCTGAAACAAAAGAAGCAAACTATATGTATTTTCATTTTTACATTAATCTCTGTTTAATTAGTTTACATGACTGTGTAGATACACTGCTATACTTGGAACTAGTCGAGTTGAGAGAGATCAGAAGAGGAGAATTTGGTTAAAAAAAACAAGCAGCAACAGAGTTTTTTAACCAATTTCAAAGTGTTTAGAGGGGGTGTGAAATAGTCCTGAAACATTTCAAAATGGAATTGAATGAAACAAGCCTGTCAGTATAAAAAGTGTACTTACATCACCTCGCCGAGGGAATGGTGACATACAGGAGACAGCATGCATACGATAATCAGTATGATAACACACAGGGTTACCAGCAAGGTGTAACTGGAATGAAAATTACCAAACACATTAGACATTCCAAACGACCATGATTGCTGACCAGTAATAATTAGAATTATTTATATCTTGGACTAATAAACAAATACAGCAGTTAATAATTTATTACGACACTCACTGATAGAAGTTTTTCCAGGTGAGCTACAGGAAAGAGTTCTTGAAACGAAGCAATGCAGTTATTCGATACATCTAGAGTCTCCAGCAAAATAAAGTATTCAATTCCTGTGTATTAATCAAAGTAAGAAATTGAATTATTTATTGGTTTCGTTTTGTACCTGAATAAACAGAAAAGTATAATTTTGTTATGTGACCAATCTGATGACAGCATGTAAAATGTACATACATGTACATGTATTTTGTTTACAGTAAATAAAGTCGAGAATACCTTTTAGATTGTGGATGTCATTATTTCGTAGAATCAGTATTTTGAGTTGGAAACGAGGTAATTTGATGGCAGGCACAGATGGCACCTTGTTAAGCTGATTGTAACCAAGATTGAGATATTTAAGCTCTGAGAGAAACTAAAGTAACAAAAAGTTGGTTACTTTGAATGATTGATTGTCTGATAATGTCAATGGTGCCTTGACATCTCAACAAGGTTTTTTTTTTGTTTTTTTTTGTTTTTTTTAAACATATTTGACTTAACGTTTGCCCCAGAAGCAACGTAGCTTATCTAGGGGGCTCACATCGACAACAAGGGTTTACTTAGTGCCAACTAAAAGCTACACTACAATCAATTCATTATTACCTGCCACCAATCATCATTCTCAGGAAATACAATGTTATTGTGACTCAAATTCAGTACTTCAAGAAGAGGTAAAACTTTCTAGAGTAGGAAAAGAACTGTTATACCTAATGTGAAAATACAACTCAAATTCTTATTTTAAACAATAAAATATTCAATGTGATGAGAAGAGCAGAACATGTAACATCTGTGGTGATTGTTCAAACTAATTAATCAGCCCTTGGCACTGTTGTAACTCGGTAGAATTCCAATGAAACTTCAACTTCCAGGTAAGTCTTGTTTAATTTCCCAATTAATCAGTGTTGCCAATAGAGTTGTTTCCATATAGTGAGTTCTAAGTAGTTTATATAATTACTATGAATTACGGTCCGTAATTGCTTGCAAAGAGTTGTACTATGATTATTTACCACGGAGTCATCAAGGGTATTGATACTGTTGTAGCTTAGGTTTGCTTCTTTCAGTTTTTCCCATGCAAATGGGGTACTGGAGAGATCTCCACCACAGCATATAAATACTTCCTGGTCAATGAAACAAAACAAAACCATTTGTCTAAGAACAGGGGATTTAAGGTACCAGGGGACCTTCGTGACCACTGTTCAACATGTATAAAAGTATACATTTTCTTAAAGCTGAATAAATGCAGATTCTAAATATGCTGTCCAGAGATGATTTCCTATTTTGTATGTAAAATATTTTTTGTTATTGCACATTTTAGAAACTTCGACCGGCCTTGTTCAAAGAGAATTTTGCACACGGGAATTCAATCGATTTCTAAATGGAAAGTGCCATTGTAACAAGCACACTTTGTTCTAAAAACCATGTCTCCGATTTTTGATACGTTGCCTCGTTTAAAAGTTATTTGATGATTTTATGTGTAAATCGCTTAAAAACACATTAATGAACTTTGACAGCAAATATCTCCTCAACAAAAGCGTTTATCGGAAATCGGAGACACGTTTTTTTAGAACAAAGTGTGCTCATTACAATGGCACTTTCCGTTTAGAAATCGATTGAATTCCCGCATGCAAAATTCTCTTTGAACAAGGCCGGTCGAATTTTCTAAAATGTGCAATAACAAAAAATATTTACAAAATAGGAAATAATCTCCAGCATATTTAGAATCTGCATTTATTCAGCTTTACGAAAATGTATACTTTTATACATGTTGGACGAGTGGTTAGCGCGCTACGCAGCTTTCAGTGAACAGTGGTCACGAAGGTCCCCTGGTACCATAAAAATAACAATGCTTGACGGCAGGCATTCTCTTCCCTCCTATTCCCCTCTACCCAATCTCCTTACCCCCCCCCCCCCCCCCCCAACAAGGATCACCTGTAAGGCAGGCTACATGTATCTCTAAACTAAAGTTGATTGGTTGATTGAATGGTCTTACTTACACTTAGAGCAAACAGAGAACGGAAACATGTCAGTCCTATTAGCTGCTGTCTAAGACTTTGCAATCCAGTAATATAACCAAGAGGGATTTTCTTGATCTAAAGATAAATATGGATGGAAATGAGCTTTACTCCTATATGGTGCCTGGAACTTCCAGTCTGTATTGGATATGAAAAACTGATTTGTTATAATTTTCTCAATTCCAGGAACATATGGTTCTAAAAACCAGTTGAATTCACAAAATCCTACAGACACTAACAGATCATGCATGTAGTACTTACTGTACATGTACCTCCAGGAAATCATTTGGAAATTGACCAGGAGTCAGTTTAAGCACATCTTCAACACCCCCCCCCCCCCCCCCCCCCCCCCACCAACACCCCTTCCAACCTCCTGTCCCCCCTTACCCCAACATCCGAAAATGTTCAAATAAGCACCCTGGGTGTTAAATAGAGCATTTATGGTAAACATATCTTGATTAATTACCTCAAGAAACTGCAAGTTTTTGAAATGAGATATATTTGACAAGACATCCAACCAGGAAGATGGGCCAGGGACAATCTGAGAATATGAAAGAGATACATGATTGTATGTATATGATAAAGAATGTAAATGCAGGTACAAAATTCAATAAAATCCTAAAATCTTAAATCACATTTCCAAACCTCCTTTGTTTTGTCCTCGTGAATTATTGATGAGTTTGAGAAGTATCCTTCAGAGTACTGAAGTGATGACGTCATAAAAATACAATTTTCGCTTTATTAACTTTCGATCCCTGATTTCGAAAGAATATCAATAAAGAAGCTTACAGTACATGCCACATTTGAAAGCAATCGGTTAAATAGCGGCTGAGATATGGCCAGTTGAATATATAATTTCCCCCCACAAATCACTGTAATTTCGGCTTGGATCGTAACGTTAGGAACCAAGCCGAAATTACAGTGATTTGTGGGGGGGAATTATATATTCAACTGGCCATATCTCAGCCGCTATTTAACCGATTGCTCTCAAATTTGGCATGTAAGCTTCTTTATTGATGTTCTTTCGAAATCGGGGATCGAAAGTTGATAAAGTAAAAATTATTTTTTTTCGTGACGTGACACTTCGGTACTCTATTATTCCAATAAACGTTGATCACGGACGATCTGAAATGGATGATCTGGGATCAAACGGAATTGTGAGCTGAGCTTATATTTGCATGATCCATCAAAGTGCTCACTAGAAGTGGCAAAAATGCTGGGTTTCGATGCTGACTATATCTTACGAATTATTACTGATATCACGCCCGGCCCACAATTCCTCTCGGTCTCAGATCATCCGTTTCAGATCGTCCGTGATCAACGTTTATTGGAATAGGTGTATATACACGTATACACAACTGTATATACATGTAGAGCACTACACTTGTCTTATAACAATATTCAATGAGCACCATTTTGGACTGAAATGCATAGGAATTAATAATAATTTGAAGGGCTCCCTGCGCGAACAGAGTAAGTGACTTGAGATCAAAATCCAAATTCTCCTTTGAAATTCAAAGAATCTTGAGGAGAATTTAGATTTTGATCAGAGATCACTTACGTTGTTCTTGTAGGAAGCCCTTCATTTAATAATAATAATAATAAAGGTTTATTGATGACTTCTCCGCATTAAAACTGCATGTTTTATCTTTACCTTCAGAGATATTGCTTCCTTGGTGAGATTGCTTAAAAAGTCAACACTCCACTGAGAAGATTTCCCATACAAGCTCTCTGTTTCACTTTTCCTATGATCTAAAGTAGACAATTTTATTTGACTTTTGTTCAATTTTACCTCCACATACTTTTGTGAAACTGAATGGCAATTGCTGTAGCAAGTACACTAGTATGGGCTGTGGGGCTGTGACGGTGTATAATGATGAATTCAATGGTCAAAGGGAATATATGACACTGTAAGAAACAGTACTTAACTTTACTGACGCTTCGAGCCTAATATTTAAAATTAGCCCTTAATTCATCCTACTCCAACGAAGGGCTCGAAACGTCAGTAAAGTTAAGTACTCTCTCTTTCTCTTTCCATTGAATTTATGAAAGCTGCATATTAAACCATATACATATACATTGTATATATACATGTAGTAAGGCAAAAGTTACTGCAAATACTGGTTACTAATAAAATACATTGTGTATGTACATGTACCAATAATACAGTATACACCTATTTCAAAAAACGTTGGCATCTGAAATCTGACATCTGAATCTGTGACCTCAAAACACTCGTAGCCCAACTATTCGCCAATGCAGGTAATATAATATTTATAATATGCCACAACCTTTGGACGAAGACCTGCCTTGGCGAATAGTGTGGCTACGAGTGTTTTTAGGTCACAGATTCAGATTTCAGATTCAGATTTCAGATGCCAACATTTTTTGAAATAGGTGTATATTTGCTGAGTTGCATGTGACATCATGGCGGCCATGTTAGTGCCCGATAACAAGGTACTTTAAATCTCCAGGGATTGATTGCAAACCAGCAATAGCAGTCATTGAAAAACATTGACAATTTTTGTTTTGCTGTATTCAATTCCCTCAATATCCTCTCACATTGCTTCTATCGAGGTGCTCTCTGGAATACTTCAATACAATGCTGAAATCAGTAAAACTGACATGCAATGTAATAACTTAATCTTGAAAAACTTACCAGAATTAATTTGATCAAAGCATTTGTTTAGATAAACCACTGAAGTAACGGTTAAACACAGTTTACTCTCTCCTCTTTTAATATGGCCTTCTGAAATATAATAATAATAATAATAATAACCTTTATTAACGTGTCAAATTACCTAGCTTACACAAGTGTAAACTAATTGAGGACACCTATCTACCTAAAAATCTACACCCATACCCAAACCCAAAGCCCCACCTAATTTCCCCAACCCCTCCCCCCTTATTTAAAATCTATCTGGCGTAAAATATTAAAATTTAAAATGTATCCTAGCTATATGATAAAAACAGATCAAATAGAGGAAGCATGTCTAGTACGATACTGACTTACGTAAAATATACAAGGTTATGAATATGATCCCGGTGTACGCAATTGATGAAAATCGATGATCGGAAAACCAATCGAACAATCGATATCAATCGATGACAATTAATCGATTGATATCGATTGGTTTTGGGCAATCGATCACCAATCGATAGTCACACAAGAAAAATGTCAATCGATGAAAATCGATCATCGATCGATTGCTATCAGGTTCAGTACAAGATTTCGTGACGTAGTCCTATCGACCTCTGTACGTTGCCGCTAAAATGTCATCTATGGAAAGCCACTGGGAAAGTCACAAAGTCAGTCTAAAAGTGCGATCGATGCATCGTGAAGGGTTATCAATGTTGTCTTTCGATCAATCATAAGGCAATCGATAACAATCGATCAAAGGTCACAGATTTTTGCTTCGTCGATTGGCCATCGATTTCCGTCGATTTTCATCGATTATCGATTTCATCGATTGCGTACACCGGGACATGATGGATGTTTTGTATCGTTGTGTGGGTCATTGTGGGTCGTTGTGGAGATCGTTGTACGTAAATTCACAATAGAGAAATAAATACCGGTCGTTGTGCGGCTGGTGCCGGGTTTTAGTAACTACGGCTTTTGTTTTCGTTTATAGCTCGGCTGTCACATGACCAAACACTGTGACTACTAACGAAAACAAAAGCGTATTTATCCTTGTATTGTACGTATTAAATCAGTATCGTAACTAGATATTCAATTATTGGCATGGTAGTGAAAAGCTAGGCAACATTCATTCATTCAACGATTATAAAGTCACAAGACCGATCCAGCGATCGAAGTATTCCGTGACATGATTATGACATCTTCAGGTGAACTCACGTACCGTGTTTTCGAAGAACAGTAGCCAACTTCGTCAAAAGTTCATCCCCACTAGATTCTTGCATTTCCAAAGGGCATTATTGCTGTACTGATTGTGTTTTTACGGTGACATATAAACGTGAATAAAGTGACATCGTGATTCATTTCCTCAGAATTATTAAGGTGTTTGAGACATCAAATCGAGGCTTAATGAATAGCCGCATATAAAATAATCGCGGGCTCGTTGATACAAACAGTTCGCCTGGCTGTGGTCGTATTTGCTGAAATGTCGAAGGCTTTAAAGAAGATCGTTGACGAAACTAATGAACATGGATACACAGAACTAGACCTGTGTGATCGAGGGGTATCAAGCCTTTCTGACATCCCAAATATCAGTAAGTAAAGAGAATATGATCGATTTGTGTTCGCACCGGATGCTCTGACAGTAAGATCCAATCTTTGTTTTAATGTTTTGAACTCTAACTCTTCGCTTTCTGTTCATTCCAGCCAAACTCAGAAATCTCACTAGGCTTACTCTAAGCCATAATAAAATCATAAGTAAGTACTGCGACTCTACCATATGAATGACTCTCTGTAGTGATGTACGTAGTGTACATTCCATTACTGGGAGGGTTGTTTTCTACGTACGTGACATCTGCTATTAAATACTCCCATTATCTACATATATCTGCCATTCTTTTTCTCGTTGTTTTCCTGAAATTACGTATTTTAAAGCAGTTCTTCTGGTTATTAATTGGATTTCTGATGGGGAGGGGTGGGGGCTGCCATCTTTACCTTGCTCTAATCATTCTCGAAACTACAGCAATATCTAATCATTTTAAACACTTCAATGAATTCCACTTCCACTAGTACTGTACATATGACCTAGATTGACAATGAAACGGTATTTTTTGTTCCTGACAGCTCTCCCATCTTCAATAGTAGAACTTCAAAATTTGGAGTCATTGAATCTCTTCAATAATCACATTGAGGTAAAATCTAGTTTTTATCTACGTGAACTCTATATAATGTGGAAGTATTTTAATTAATTGAAAAATACTTTATTTTTGTATACATATGATAAGCAACTACATGTAGCCTCCCACACAGGCAATTTTAGGGTCCATCACGCATTTCCATATGCACGACGGCCCCTAAAGATGCCTGCGGGGGTCAGGTTAGTAAGCAACTTGTAGCATGACTTTATTACCCATGCTCCCTTTGGGTTTTATTGCATAGGCTTGAGTGTTTTACTTACAACATTTTTGAAATAGCTGTAAAGTCAGATGAAGGAATGGTCAACACTCAGCGTGCGTCCATCGAGTTATGGATGCACGTGGGAGGCTGCTAAGTACGAGAGAAGTGTAAGAGTCTAGCTTCTTGAGTGCTTAGCAGCCGACCAAGTGCATCCATAACTCGATGGATGCACAGCTGAAGCGTTGACCATTCCGTTTATAACACAGTTACTGCAAATTCAAATAAAACAATTTTATTTTCCAATTGATTACAGAGCGCTCGCTATGGCAATGACGTGAGCGTGCGTCCATTGAGTTATGGATGCATGCTCGTGCACTCTAATTAGCCAATCAGAGCACACGTTATATCAATGCATTATGCTATGTTATAAAGCTACTTATTACATGGATATATATATATACAGCGATTTCAAAAAACGTTGATACTGAATATAGTGTATTCCAAGACCGAAATGCATTTTGGGACTCGTGTAATATTGTCTAAAGTAATATAAATAATAGTAATTTATTTTATTTTTAGTGCATTCCATCAGAAACAATATACCAGCTCCATATTGCAAACAAATCGCTGTATATTTACTTTTTTTATTTCAAAATAACTAGGCCCACAATGCCCTTTGGTCTTGGAATGCACTATTCAGTATACAGTATTCAGTTTTCAACGTTTTTTGAAATTGCTGTATATGGATTAATATGGATTATGTTTTAGGATCTGCCCATTTCACTTGGTTCTTTGCCGAAACTAAGACATTTGAATCTTGCGTGAGTATAATTGGTTATTGTTTTAGAAAACTGATAAAATATACAAAAAATGTAGTCTGATAACTGATAATATAAAAAAATATAATGAAGAAATGCCTTGTTTATCATTGTTGTTGCAGGGTTAATAAACTTAGTACTTTGCCCAAAGGACTGGGAACAGCCTCTGCTTTGGAAATCCTAGATGTTACGTATAATAACCTCAATGAACAATCACTTCCTGGCAACTTTTTCATCATGAGTAAGTGACGTATTACTTTTTCATTAAAGTCTGATTACATGTATCAGTTAGAGTGTGAAACATATGGCACCTGATGGTTACACTATATGGAAGACATCTATTCAACCAATCACAGCATGCAAAATCATATATTGCTCAACCAATCAGATTGCTTGGACAAGGCACGGTCATCATCTGTCACCGTCACTGCACAAACTGTACTGCAGTTTCAAATATGGTTTATAATAATCAAATAATTTATTGTTATAGGTCAGTTAAGAGCTCTTTACTTTGGAGACAATGATTTTGAGAGGATTCCATCAGAAATATCTCACCTAAAGAACTTGCAAGTGGTGAGTTGTACTTTTACACATAATATTACATCAACTTTAATTTGATCCTGGATCAGGTGAGAAAGTTGTGCAATTCATTCATTCTTTTTGTTATTTCTTCATTCTCTTGATAACAGTTAGTATTCCGTGACAATGACCTTGTTGAACTTACACCTGAACTTGGAGAATTAAAAAAGCTAAGAGAATTACATGTGCAGAACAACAGGCTCATGGCTTTGCCTCCAGAACTTGGTAAGACTGCAAGTATACTTCGCATACACTTATCATATCCTGGTGTTGTTCTATTATGATTAGATACTGTGAAACCAAGGGATGACTATAAATAGAAAGCATTTTTGTGGAATATTTTCAGGTGCTTTAAATCTTGGCAGCCCAAGGCATGTTTTTAAGGTTGAAGGTAACCCTTGGATACAGCAGATTGAGGATCAAGTGATTTTGGGAGTATCCCATGTTATGGACTATATTAGGACAAGTGGTTATAAGAAGTAAGTCTACATGTAAAATGATTGAGAAAGCTTGACTTCATAATCACAGATTAGCTTTGCTTTGATATTAATCATTTGTTATAATGTTTAATTCATGAAGGATTTATGAAACACATGTGCAATCCCCTCCAGCCCCACCACCAACGAAGGAGAAAGAAAAGACTTTGAAGAAAAGCAGAAAGAAGAACTGAACAGAATGGTAGACATTCGAGTATTTTCAATAATATTGTAAATGACAATAAAAGTTTATTTTTATATAAAATGGTATCTATAGGTTTAAAATGTTAAGATGGAAAGAGTTCTCATGGCTTGTATGACAAACTAGAAAAACAACATCTTTGTGACAAAAGACAATATCTTATCTGACAAAATCAATCAGTAACTACATGTACACGTATTTACACTGCATGCATGGTATAAGTAATGCATGTACGTGTTATACTGCATGTTATACTGCATGTTATACTGTCAGCTACATATAGTGTTGACTCTAAAATGTTGTGTTAATTTTTTCAAAACATATATTTTAAAATGTTAAATAAAGTGTTTTTCATAAAAAATACTCCATAAACTAATACAAATGTTCATAAAGCAAACTGTTTGCTTAAAAGAGAGCCATCAAAAGCAAGTCTTCATTTCAGTTGGAACTGAAACATGTACAAATCTTGGAGAATCAGCAGCAGATTGCAGCACATCACTAACCTTATCACTCTGTGCTTCATGTTCACTTTGAGTCGAAGGAAGTGCCTTGTTGTGCAAGTCAAGGGCTTCCCCTGTTACTGCCATGTTGACTTCATTAGTAGTTACTGGGTAGTTTGAAGTAAGGCAGTGAACAAGACTGGCAAGCAGTGCTCCAGATATGGGACCTGCCCAGTAAACCTTTAGTAATAAATAAATAAATAATAATAAATAAATAAAGACACTCGGTCTGCTATGTGATATAGTTTTATCCACACTCTATGAACCAGGTACATAGGTGGTAGGTAGGTAGGTTTAGTTAAACTCGAACTATATAATGAGCCAGAGACTCGTTTACAATATATTCGAGACAATCTATAGATACATATCAACATGATCAGACAATCCAGTAGCCTCATATGCGGATGCCCTTAAGTCTTGTCACAACATTTCCTTCATGAGTGACGAGACTAAGGGTGTCTGCATAGGACGACAATAATCCAGCTATGGTGTCATCAAAGCTTTATATCGTCCTTAACTTATAACATACTCATCTTGCTTACCCAATGATAGTGCCATATGCCTGTTATGACTGCTGGACCTAATGATCTTGCAGGGTTCATCCCACAGCTAGTGAAATGGAACTTGAAAGAAATCAATAATAATTCTAGATTAGATGTGGATCTAATAACATTTCCCAGTTATTACAAATTTGTGATTTGCTATATAATATGGAATGTGGTCTAGAATCACAGTCTTACCCCAAAAAGATGGCATCCTGTTACAGCTAACCCAGACCACAAAGCTGCTACGTCATAGGAAACCTTTCTGTTGCCATCACAGCAAATAAGAGCAGTATAGACAAGAACAAATGTCATTACTAGCTCCACACAAACACCACTGATTGGTTGGATATGATCACCTAGCATTGTCGCTCCAAGGCCTCCTCTAACATGGAGAGGGGTTAGAAGTTTGAGAAAAAAAGAGCCCAAGATGGCTGAAATTAAATAGAATTTTAAAAGTTGGCACTTGTCGACTTTACACAACTACACGAGGCTGAATCAGTGAAAGAACTACATGTATAGTTAAACTAGTTCACATACGAACAACATTTAACAAACAAAACACACGACTACAAAAGAAACAGTTGTAAGCTTAACTTATTTGAAAATTCCCTACTGGCAAAGACCTCTGGCTCTGCCAGCAGGGAAATTTGAAAAAGGATCAGATCAGAGTTTGCTCTTTCGTCGCTGTTTTTGTAGTTTTCTTATAACTTAAGCTTAATTGCTGTATTGATTTTTGCTTGTTGTAAGCTTATTGTCCGAGATCAAGAAGCAAAAACCATATAGCAAAGGAAAAATGCAAAAACAGCGACGACTGAAGAGGAAACTGCTAGCAGGATTAAGAACTTAAGCTTAAGTTTAACTGTTTTCCTAAAAGTAAAAAAAAAGATTTTTGTGAGTGTAAGCTTAAACTTAATAAGTTAACTTACATAAGCTTACCTCCAGCACACTGTACTACCACGTAACATGCCCCTTTTAAGGGTGAAATCTTGTGTCGAATGACCATAGCAATGGTTACGGCAGGATTCAAGTAGCCACCACCAAAAGACGCCGTAATGTTCACCAACAAGGCGTAAATTACACCAAACGCGAAGGCGATGCTTTCTTTGGAAGACACATGCTCCAAGTCAAACATAAGAGTTGAAGCAGTTCCACAAAGAACAAAAAGCATTGTGCCTATGAATTCTGCTATACAAGAGATGATTATAGAATTTAGATTATCCATTTTAGAGCGAAAATGCAGTTTTGTCGCTTTCACAGTTTTGACTGTTCAACACTCAGCTGCGATAAAAATGGTGCCAAATCCCGCTCAAGAGGTCACGTGATGGCATCTAACAGAGACGACTAAATTAAAAGTGCTCAAAATACGGCCGGGGAGACTCTTCCCCGGCCGAGGTCCAAACCCTTATCCTTTTATATACCATTTGTTGACAGAAAGGTAACCCCTTTAATAATATTAGGTGCCAAAGGAGAAAATTAAAATAATTTTCCCAAGTTTATTGTCAGTAAAATTGGCAGATAATCAGTTTACATGGCAATAATCATAATTGACTTCTGCTCCTATGACCAGTGAGTGCTAAATAATTACTTGTACCAGTTGTACAGATTCCTTTAATTTCAGTTTCGAGGTCGAATCCACAAGAACTTCATGGGCGGATCAGAATTAAAATAGCGGAATTACTAACTGCAGGATATATATAATCCACTGCACCGAATTTTCTAGTTCTTCTTTTTTTTTAGTAATTACTGTTTGTTAACAAGGGAAAATTACTACTATATATATACAGTCATTCTCAAAAAGGTTGTCCAGATGAAAAGACTACAATACTACAATAAAGTCATATGTGATCAGTCATGTTTTTCAATTTCTGCACGCGGACTGCGAGTTGATACAAGCGCCATTACATTCAGTTCTCACAATGCCGTGTACTTTTGCATCTCAAAATTGAAATAAAAATTCCATGCGAGGGAATTGAAAACAATGAATCACGTGACTTTATTGTAGTACTGTAGTCTTTTCATCTGGACAACCTTTTTGAGAATGACTGTATATGAAGTCTTACGGGACGCGCACAGGAAGCACAATACGTTATTTCCCTTCCCCTTCTCCTTCTCTTCCCCCTTTCTTTTTCTCTCCCCCTCCGCCAAAAAAGCCTGATACTCAGGTTAGCACAGGGAGCCCAACATAATACGTTTTTTTTTGCGCGCGTGCGCGTTCTACCACAGGAAACCCATAAAGTAGCCTCAGAAGCAATGGTTGGGTTGCCTGTGTGCGAGGCTAAAAATAGAAACACAGGCTAAAATTAGCCAAAGCGCGGGTTATCATGGGGACACACGTCTATTCTCTTATATAATGGTCTCTTGGTGTAAGTTAATTGTATTTGATTCTTCAAGGATCCTATTAATTTCTTCGCGAAGTCGTGTGTTGATAAAAGACATTTCCAAGCATTCTGGACAGTATGGATTCTGGTGCAGGCTCGATACTTGAATTCCTTGTCGATCAAGCCACCGTACGATATTGTAATAGTGTCTAATCGAGACTGGATTATCGGTGATTAGATGAAGTTCCACGTTTAGTTGGCGCACATAACGACGTAGTGAACCATCCTTCAACATTTGGGGCAAACATTTCCACTCGTCTGACTCGATGTCCATCTTGACCAAATCTACAAATCCCTATAATTTCAAGTTTGAGTAGGTTAGTCGTTCGGATCGGCTTGATTTTCACTGGTGGCAAATTTAATTAGAAGCACGCTCAAGCACAAGATGTAGAAAAGGCTCAAATATATTTGCACTTAATTGTGCTTACGTACGTACGTAAGACACGTTTCACTTTGAAACAAACGCTTCAATTCTTATATTATATTCATATTCATATGTTACATTCTTATATTGTTCATATTTCGTAATTTATGTTTTACCATTTGTAATTCAGCCAATAACGTAATTTGCAATTTGCGCCATATAAACAATTTATCCATCCATCCATCCATCCATCCATCCATCCATCCATCCATCCATCCATCCATCCATCCATCCATCCATCCATCCATCCATCCATCCATCCATCCATCCATCCATCCATCCATCCATCCATCCATCCATCCATCCATCCATCCATCCATCCATCCATCCATCCATCCATCCATCCATCCATCCATCCATCCATCCATCCATCCATCCATCCATCCATCCATCCATTCATCCATCCATCCATCTATCTATCTATCTATCTATCTATCTATCTATCTATCTATCTAGCTACCTACAGTCATTTGCAAAAATTCTGGCCGCCACGATATATCAATATATCAATATATCGGGTGCATCACTAATACTATTAAATGAAGTAAAATTTACAAACAACAAACGTAAGACTAAAATAAACATTATACTAAATATTTCTACCAACTTTGCAAGCGTTAACCCGCTTTATGGGGAATTTTCGATTATTTAATTACCCATAATGCACCCGATATATTGATATTTCGTAGCGGCCAGAATTTTTGCAAATGACTGTATCTTAAAAATATAAGGTTGGTAGTCTGCCACAATGTGGAAAAACGACCTGGTGTTGGGCGTACCATAAAAAGAGTGCAATTATTGAACTAATGTACTGATGCCGCATGTGTGATTCCGTTATTGGTCGACGTTGTTGTTGCAATTGCATGTTACGCGCAGTTGGTGATGACCAGAGTA
Source organism: Actinostola sp. cb2023 (assembly GCA_033675265.1). NCBI lineage: Eukaryota > Metazoa > Cnidaria > Anthozoa > Actiniaria > Actinostolidae > Actinostola > Actinostola sp. cb2023. Next base: position 231,019 of record JAUJYZ010001075.1, read on the forward strand.
TATAGTTGTATTATAGTTGTTGTTACTATTGTCGGTGGTTGTGATGGTGCCGGTAGTTGTATCAGTTACGTATAGTTGTTACTATTATTATTATTGTTGTTGTTGTTGGAGGTGGTGGTGGTGTAGTTGTATTATATAGTTGTTATTATTATTATTGTTGGACGTGGTGGTGGTGTAGTTGTATTATAGTTGTTATTATTCTATAGTTACAGTTGTTTTTTGTTTTTGTTTTTTTTACTCCGTATCGGAGTCATGAATCTGCAATTGAGTGGGACTGGGAACGAGACCACGAGACTTATCAACACGCATCTCAACACGACGACTTCTTTCTTCGCAAACCCACAAGAAAGATTACAAAGCACAAACCAATCAGGGGAAGCACCTGAGGTCAAGCGGCAAAAATCTAAATATATTCTCGTCTATATTTAGATTGAAACAAGACGCTCTAGTAGCGTGAAGTCGGGCTATTAACGTTTTTACTGGTATACTGTAAAGTTCCGAAAGTTAGCCTCCTCTGCAGGCTAGTCTATAGCTCGGAATACTGAATATATTGGTCCACAGGCCGGCCATACCAAACGTTATGACAATGACAATGACAGTTGCGTGACGAGGGAGACTGTTTGTCGGTGAGTCATAGATAAACATCTCCAATCAGACGTATTTGGTACGTCTTGAGGTTGCATCGGGTCAGATGGTTCTGATAACTTCCATCGTTTGTTTTTGTTTAAGATGTTTAAAGTGCCTATAACCCCTGTGAGATTGTTTTAAAATTCTATTCAATATAAGCTGAATAGTTGGTGGGTTCAGTATTTTGTGATTTGAACCTTGCGTTTATGAGTTATAGAGGTTTGAAATCTCAATATGCAAATTTGATGACGTCTACTAAGACTTCATTTATTATACAAAAACGCCCTTGTGCTGATTATTGACATTTGAAAACTTACAGAATATTTTCACAGTCTTTATAAATGATTTTATAACTTTTTCCCCATTTCAAAATATAAGCTCTTCTTGAAAAAGTCTACATAAGTTATGGCAAATTCCTGGGTTGACGTCATCAAATTTGCATATTGACATTTCAAACCTCTATAACTCATAAACGCAAGGTTCAAATCACAAAATACTGAACCCACCAACTATTCAGCTTATATTGAATAGATTTTTGAAAGAATCTCACAGGGGTTATAGGCACTTTAAGCTTACAAAGGCTTCAATAACACTATACACGTACTGAAGTAATTCTATGCTCAAACGGGTCAAATAGTTCGCTCTTGTTTATGTTGGTGCCCATGCGTCTCTCATTATGAACTTCATTTCAGAACGCACCAGGGCACGAGTGAACGCTCAATTAGCGTCTTGTTATTGTTGGAGGTAGTGGTGGTATAGTTGTATTATAGTTATTGTTGTTGGAGGTGGTGTAGTTGTATTATAGTTGTTATTATTATTGTTGGAGGTGGTGGTGGGTGTAGTTGTATTATAGTTGTTATTATTATTGTTGGAGGTGGTGGTGGTGTAGTTGTATTATAGTTGTTATTATTATTGTTGGAGGTGGTGGTGGTGTAGTTGTATTATAGTTGTTATTATTATTGTTGGAGGTGGTGGTGGTGTAGTTGTATTATAGTTGTTATTATTATTGTTGGACGTGGTGGTGGTGTGGTGGTGGTGTAGTTGTATTATAGTTGTTATTATTATTGTTGGAGGTGGTGGTGGTGTAGTTGCATGTATTATAGTTGTTATTATTGTTAATTGTTGTTGGTGGTGATGCTCGATTTTAATCGACACACGTCTTCACCAACCTCATGATGTCCTAACTCGTAAATAATAGAAGCTAAAGTTCTCGTTCTCCATTGTGCCTTATCTGTATCCATAGCAACCGTCCCATCTCCTTCCTGGTCATGGTCTGATAATCCCGTATTGAGAAATAAAACCCGTTCTGAGTGAATATGATCCGGGTTTCCCGTGGTTGGATCAAACGAGTACACTCGGCAACCACGATGGGCCATGCCGTCATCAAACGAAAAATCGCGACCAATTCTGAAATACAAGTTCAGTTTTAAGCATGTAAAGTTTATATTAATTACAATCGGCTCATACTGCCTTCAATTTTTTTTTCTGAATTTGAGCAAGGAAAGAGATTCCGCTGTATATAGATGGCGGCATTTTATCAGTACTAGCTCGCATCTAAAACCTACATATGACACGTTCTCATTCATACTCAAGTATTACAAAGTGGAAGGTTTTGGGCGCGCAAAGGATTATGGTAAATAATGTAAAGGGTTCAGAACTGTCGAATCGCGCGAAGTGTCGCTGGTGTTCACTTACCCAAATGAATACACGATACACGAATCCGATGCTAATCCTACATCGGCATCAAAACAGACGTCCCAAGCCCCATCAGGACCTAACGGACGAGGGGCATGCCATGGCTGAGGTTTTGCGCCTCCAACTCGCCGTATATCTTCGCAGATTGCACCTTGTGTTGCTAGAAAGCGTCTCAATCTTCGTATTTCGTCCGAACTATTTCCTGCTGGTTTTTCTTCGATGTACTGGTAAATATCCGTCACTGCTTTGCTTGCGCTTGTAGTCGAAGCATCGTGGAATACTATTTGGAATAATATGATATTAAATTAACATTAGTAAAATTCGTCTCCTTCAAACACATATTAGTGTTGGTGCTGTTTACACTGATAAATGTACTTGGTCATTTGATTTCACATGACCGCGGGACAACGAGATTTCAGTTCCTCTCAATATATGTAGACATTAGTGAAAACTAGGCTTGGCCCCCCGAGGGGTGTACTCCCTTGGTCCAAGTGGTAGGGGTGATCGGCGGTCCTTTTAGGGTTGAAAATATTTCCTATGTGGACCTTTTAGGGGTTCCGACTCAAAATCAGTTACGTAACATCACTCCGTACCTATTAGGGTCAATTGTTATTTACTTTCTTTATTGAACGAACATGAAAGAACAGAAAAAAGATGTTGTCCAGTCACTGATTAAACGATATCAACACAATCACGTTTTCGCCATATATGGTCATATATGGTCGTACCTTTTAGGGGTTGAAAACAGCTCTTTTAATTTATGCGTACCTTTTAGGGGTCGTTTACAAAACCGACCGCCGATAAGGGAGTACCCCCCTCCCCCCGGGCTTGGCCCCTGTAAACCTGAGGGTGTACCTGGTCGGAGATCTAACAGAGTTTATGCCGGGAAATAGAAATCCATTTTCTAACTTTTGATGTCATTTCTCACGAACGCATCTAAAATGCCTGTTACGTTGCCCGAAAGAGCGATTTTGTCTCGATATAGACACTGACAACCAAATATTAAATATCTAGACAATAGACCTCTTTAGCTTCGTATGTAAATTGCCCATTTCAGATCATGTGATGTAAACATGGTGTTCTCTGGAGAATTAGTCCTTTCAATATGAACGAATAAATTTCAGAAATATAAAGGAACAATTCTTCAGAGAATATCATGTTTACATCACATGATCTGAAATGGGCAATTTGCATACAAGCTAAAGAGGTCTATTAGGCTTGGCCACTTTAAATTCTCCGCAATTATTCAAAACTCTCTAACTTGACATTTTTAAATTATTCTAGCAGCTAAGAGGGTGCGGTTTTACCAGTGTTCATCGATCAGTGAGCCGGTTCACACTCTACTTGCGCTCAGTCTCTCCACAGCCACTGCGCACTGCGGGTACGACCGTTGAACGTTGCAGTCTCAAATCTATAACATTACGTCATTCTGTTGATCGATCGATCGTACCCAGTGCTTTGCTTTACCAAGATTTGTTCGTTCTTACATTGGGATATGAGAAGTGATATGCTCTGTAATTCTATACTGACCTGACTTCACCGTACCTTCTGTCGCTTCTCTTTTGGCTAGTGGCTGTACTGTTGAAGGATTTCGCACGTGACTGACAAAATTGTCTTGCTAGATCCAGTAAAATGAGATTTTTGTAAGTATTAAACGATTTTACGATCAAATTGCAAATGTTATTATGTCAGTGGGGCAATGTGATGTAATGTTCCTTGCATTCCCTTCCTCTCCCCTGAAAGGGAAGGGTTGTATGTTTATATAATAATTGGTCAGGAGCCCATAAGGAGCCCATACTTATGGGCTCCTGAATTGGTATATTACGCGCGCTTTGATTGGTCGATGGCCGTGTGTTATTAGAGTCATACATATGCGCCTGTACTCTTATAGATGCACAGAAGACGCGCTCAAAATGTGGTGAGAACAACAGTCACACTTGACTTCGTCTTGTAGCGTCCTTTTTTGTTCTCGCCACATTTTGATGTCATCCGTATGCATCCATAAGTCCCTGTCCACACTAATCCGATTTTTGAAAACCTCCATTTTGCTTTGACCGAAAACGGATAAAAATATCTGCGTCCACACTAGCGTTTTCACATCGTATTCGACCGTCCACACTAGGGGATGAAAACCATGATCCAAAGATGCGAGTGTGGACACAGGTAGCCCAAGCTCACTGTTTGTGGCTATTTACTAGAGATATATGTGACTAAACGAAACATGGAATTCCATGTTTCGTTTAGTCACATATATCTCTAGTAAATAGCCACAAACAGTGAGCTTGGGCTACCTGTGGTGTGGACGCTCGGTAAAAACCCATAAAAAAGTATCGGCGTTTTCAAGCCAAAACGGATTAGTGTGGACGGGGCCTTAGAGTACAGACGCATGGGGAAATCAAATATATACATGATAAATGAGAATTAGATGAAGTCCTACCATTGGGTTATGATACAGCAGAAAGGCTACCACTAGAAGTGATAGAAGTAGCAAAATCCAACGCCATGCGGGTAGTTTTGACTTGCTGACAACCATCAGTTAGACAAACTGCGCACTGCATGCAGCTTGAAACTCTTTATAAATCTCTGTGCACTTTTGTCGTGGGACAATCAACTAATGAAGTAAACAATGACATGAAATACAAGTTATAGAATACTCTGCCACCATATCAAGCACTTATAGCGGCATTCCTTGAAAACAACGTCGCATGGCCACAATAGATTCTGGTTTATGCAAACTGTACTGATAATCTAGCCAAAAATATTTGTAACTACATGCAGTTATTCCAGTCAATTTAGTTCATGGAGTAATAATACCAACAAATTTCTTCGTTGATAAAATAACTAACTAAACCGCGTGGCTCGTCTACCTTCTCATAGTTTTAAGGCAATTCATGTAGTTAAAACACTAACGTTAACTGAGATTAATTAACCATATATAGTTGCGGCGGGGATCTATTAATCTGAAGTTGTTCCTTGACATTACCTATAGCTCAGGCTGTGTTTACACTTGATGTCCGGTTTACTGAAGTAAACTAGTTACCGCATAACCACGGTAGAAATCACTTCTCTTTTGTATTTTAATTGGTAACTCGCGCGCTGGCCGGGCATAATTATAGTATAACTGATATTTTAAAAACCGTTCTACAATTACAGTGTTTACCTTGATGTAAATAATGTAGTACTGTGCTCTTTTGTGTATCCATTTGCTCTGTCTAGCTCTTGTGATGATTGATGCGGTTCTGGACGTACGTCACAGCACTGCTTAGAATCGATGGGAACGTTTTATGCTAACAACTGTTATGAAAATTGTAATATAATGAATTGAGTGCACGTGCGAGCAGGGTGCCACTGAAGAATGTCAACAAGTACTACCCGTTTCACCAGTCGATAGTGACTGACTAATTAGGCCTAGTCATTATCTATTGTTTTAAATGAGAACGGCTCATGATTAGCACGACGTCTTTTAACCTGAGCTCATCTGAGAATTATCATGAAACCTTTGAAAATGTGATTTCACGGATTTTTCAAAAGGTATTTTGATCCTCATGTGCACCCGACCGGTGTATTCGTGTTTTTCCGATCTTTGAAAACGTTAAATAAACAGATAGATATATAGATCGTTTATAAACGAGGTTATCGCATTGTTGCGGCGTACATAAGCCAGTTCACGCTGTCGTCCGCCATTTTGAATAAGCCACTTCACGCTTCCGTCCGCCATTTTGAATTTGGGGCAAACGCGCGGAAATTCATATAAATCTGGATCACTTTGGCTTGCCGTAACTCCGCTCGATTTCGTTGGATTTTCACAAACTTACTATTTTAGACAAGATGCATTCTTTGTTATTTATGACCTATAATATGATGGGTATTGGAAGGCTTCAAATCGAGAAAAAAAGATTTTTGTTTTCAAAATAAAACGTTCGGTACGTGAATATGCAAATTAGCTCGAATTTTTAAGATACATTGATTATTGTGCTATAATAATAATAATAATAATAATAATAATAATAATAATAATAATAATAATAATAATAATAATAATAATAATAATAATAATAATAATAATAATAATAATAATAATAATAATAATAATAATAATAATAATAATAATAATAATAATAATAATAATAATAATAATAATAATAATAATAATAATAAATAATAATAATAATAATAATAATAATAATAATAATAATAATATTTATAATGAGGATACTCCACTCACAGATATATGATTTTCAGCTAGGAAGTCCTTTGTGCTTTCGGGGGAAAGGGCCTGGGTACTCCCTTATATAACCATGTATACAGGTGCGTATAAGCAATCGACTTGGGATAGAGTTAGGGTTTCCATGGCACCTATCACTGACGCATGCTGGCTTCACAAAATGAGTTGGTGGCACAAAGAACATATACAGAACTGAAAGCACATTGTAATAAACTGATTGTTATTAGCCTTATTAACGTTTGATTTTCAAGCTGTGACCATCCATATTCTCTCTGATATATAAAAGCTTTATCTTCAGAAATAATCAATTTGAATAAGTTAATATCTTCTTCATAAGGTCTATAATAATATTCCTTTGCTACTTTGTAGCTTCAGCAATTAAGCTGATTTTCTACTCCACACAGACACGAACTACCGGTACTTGTATTACCAATATATAGGTCATTATTTATATCATTCGTTATACGTCCACTCGGGCCTCTGTCTTGTTGCTGAATATGTTCTTATAGAGACTAAAGTGTAGACCTCCAACACTCAGCTCCAACAAAACATGCCACTTGTGCAGACTCGTACATAGTCGCTTCTCTTACTCGCGATGTGGGCGTGCGGTGTGCGCTTTCCGGTCCGATTACTTCCCTTTTCACGGTAAGTAACGACTGGGTATGAGTCTGCCACTTGTGGACATTCACACAGCATTCAGTCATCAATGTATCCTTTATTTTGCCTTCAAATTCCAGTATTCATCAGAATCAGTGTTCATTGCACCAGGCATACGTAATAAAGTAATCATCTTATGATCATCTCTACGTTGCCAGAGCATTTCACCTTCAAACTCGACCAATTCTTGCTTCCTTGCACGTATAAGCATTCCAACCAATTTGTTTGATATGGTGGTATATATGTTGAATAACTTGCCAAAAGTAATGGTGACAGTACCATCAGACTGATGATTCCCCATTCGGTAGATAATCTTACAGAGATCAAACACCTCCTGACTTATGTGTAGTCCAGCATGTTTTCCTCTTGCTTCAGTCTTTGAACCTGCAACTGGACGGCCATACTGCTTGCTGTTGTGTGGTGGTGTTGCCATTGCTTGAGGGTCGTTGTAGTAGTTATCAAAACCAACGTCTTGTAAACATAGCAAAAGTTCAATATTTGCAATTCTAAATGCGTTAAGACAAACATCGAGATATAACTTTACTTTAAATACCTTTAGGAGTTCAATCAAGTGCACAGTCTTTTATATTTTGCAAACATGTTTTGTGGAACACGCAGAACACCTTCAATACGCCATTTTTAAAACATGTTTTTGTGGTCAGCGGATATCTGGGGAGATACTTCATGTAAGGTATTTTTTAGATCATTACTCGGGCTACCTGTGGTAGCGCGAGCAGATCGTGTCTTTTTTTCTCTGTCGCAAAATGCATTTGTGTATGGAAATATATGTAGGGTGAGATTTTGGAGTCTCTGCGACGCACCCTTACTCCTTCCTCCTCCCTCTTATATCTTCAACGACAAATCAGCGATCACGCAAGGAGATGGCCCGGATATATAGGAGAGGAGTTTTTTTTCCAGAAATATCCCCTATATCATTGATAACACATATATGATTTCGTATCATCAATTTATTCAATCTCGTAAGGTGATCACCATTGAGTTTGCAATGTAAAATTATTGTCAAAATATAGGTTTTCAGATGAAGAGCTGATCTCGGTGGTGAACTAAAATAACCGGGAACAGTTAAACATCTACAAAAATAATGGCTGTTCGTTCCAGTCGTCAATGCAGCTCATCGAAATATCTTGTCATTTTATAGTATTTCCAATTTATATCTACATGTACAACGTATTGTATATAGCAGTTTAGTGCTATTTTACGTTCCTAGACTTCCTAGTGTTTGAACACTAGTGTTATGTATAACAACCCCAAAACAACCCCCAAAAATGATATAAAACAGTCATTTTATAGTCACCATTCCCGCCCTCCATTCAATGGACACTGAAAGTTGACAATATAAGTTGATAAACATCGTCATGCACTACCACTGCCTTTGTAGTAGACTGCGAAACCAACTGAACATGCGCAGACGTGTATATACTTCATTAGTGGAGATCAAAAGTGAACAGACATCGAGGGAAAAAATAGAGATAACAAAATAATAATTTCAACGCTTAAGAACTAAATTATACTAAAGCATAGTTCAGTAGAAATACAAAAGAGCAGAGTTTCGTATGACTGTGAAAAACCCACGGCACGGTCACGGCACGAAACTGATTCCAGCGAAATCCTAATATAAAGCATCACAGTCATCACAGGGACGACAGGTTTTCACAGTCATACGACTAATCTGCTCTATTAGACTTTCAAGTAGCAATATCAGATGTCGTCGTGATTTTAGCCACTAATTATCCAGTCAAAAGACAGTTTCAGCCGTCGGGCAAACTCTGCCCTCAATATAGTGACGAAACTGATACCTCACGAGATACCGGAAATGACGTCTTTTTGACAAGCAATTGCATTGGGAGTGTAGATGACGTAGATGGAGTAACGGCACCGGCCGGTACTCTCAGTTTCGTTCTGGACATGCAATAGTAGCATCCTCTGAGAGTCTTGGAATCACAATGAGTTCACTGTGAGCTTGTCTTTGCATCGTCCTCAGTCTTTTCATTGTCTTCATCCCCTTTCTCGTCATCCTTGGGTTCTGAGTCCTTCATCTCTTGACGCCATTTTGTTCGTCGGTTTTGGAACCAAACTTTGACTTGTGTCTCTGAAAGGCCTAGCATTGCAGCTAGTTGATATCGATCGTGTTTAGTAATGTATTTCTGAACTTGAAATCGCTTTTCTAAACCTCGTCGCTGGAGTTGCGTAAAGACTGGGCGCGACCATGGTCGTCTTCTGTGTGATGGCTTGCCGCAATCGTGAGGAGATAATGGCGGGAAATGGTTATGTTCAAGAGCTACTCTATCTAGAAAATAAACAAGTAATACCTGTTAGATTGACTTCAGTAGAAAACGGCTTTTATAATTTGAAAATTTCATATAAACTATCATCCAACATTAATAGCTTCAATCCACTGTTAATCCATTACCATGATTCTACATTCTGAGCGCACATTGGTCTGACTTTTATTGAGTTTTTCTTTCTTAAACAGGACTGACTGGTAGCTAGCTGGCACTGATACTGATTTTAATATCGAGACATAGAAACTGAAAATAGCCAGCCGAACTATACGTAATTAAATGGGTGTACTTGGCCAAGAAATTAAAAGACAGAGTAGCTATTTGAAAAACTTTCACCTACATACATATCGTGCACAAAAATGAGATATTCCGCCAATCTTCGTTCTAACAAAGCCGTACGTGAGAAAGCCAAAAAAGAACTTTACTTTCTAATTCTACACATGCTGGCTTCAAGGCCTCGAAGAATGGCCCCTATGGGTACCAACCCTTCCTAAATAAAGTTTACTTACGGCTTCCTCACTCAGTGTATACAATTAATTTGAGAGCATGAAAACTTTGTTTCATTGAAGGTACTTCTGGTTAACGTTTGAAAAACTGGTTGAACTGATTTTAGATATGAAAATACCAAGGAAACCACTTGACAAAGGTTTAGGCCGATAACGCCGGCTTACCAACAACGAAGGTCAATACTACGTATAATATGTGAGTTTATTTTAATACTAAGAACTGAACAACATAACGGAGTGAATCAGTTGTTGTAATTATTACTATCTCGAGATATAGAAAGTTGTAAAAATAATTGGATAGAGCATGGATAATCCTAACTTAGCGGGTTTGGACTTAAACTACTCAGTCATAAGCAGATTTTGACGGATAATTTGGTTATCTAATCTCTAGCAATTCTTTCATTAAAATGACTTTCCCAATACTTTATTCTAGCATGATTGTCATAGAGCTAAGCATTCTATGCGGAGTTAACATTGTAGTCATATATCAGGCGACAATGCGTCTCTGATAGCCGAACAAGCCACATCGATGCCATGACTGATACGCCGCCGACTGACGATGATGTTGTTGTTCAATTATAGTGATATTATGATATGCGGGAAGAAACTATTCCGGTATTGTGGCAGCCCTCTTTAATTGTTAAAATATGCCGATTGAGTTAGCCGCGCCGGAGAATCGAACATATAACTGATTCGCCCGACCTTCCTCTGGCCCTCTTCCACCAATGAATGAATAAAGACGGACAATAAGAAATGTCTTCAGTCTGAGCTACTTTTAAGTCGTATCAACTCCTCAGTTCAAATATCATAGACGCAGGTTAAACTGTGCTTAACACTCGTTAAGCTGACCTTAATTTGGAGGGTTTAATTTCGCTGTTTTTGAATAGTCGTTTTATCCATATTATTCGAGCTCAGCCTTCTGATGATTAATGTGCGATAACTAATGATTGAAGTATTTCTGACTACATACATTCTGGAAGGGGTTGCCTGATGTGTGTCTTTCACTATCTGCAAGTGCATTAAGTAGGTACTAGAGCGCACAGCACTGATAGTTTATGTTAAACAAAAATCAACCTTGAGTATAGACCCTTGAAAAGCAGTCAATCACTTCATTGTCTGGAAATAAATAGAATTGGAAAAGTTGTACAAGATACAATGTCTGCTGGCACTCACCGGAAACGCAAAAATTACTCAATTTTGATGAATCCAAGTAATCCACTAATCTCACTCCTAGTTGCTGAAACAGAGTTTTAAATCCTTTTGTCTGCTGTGGAAAAGCGGCTCAACCAGGCGTCAGATGAAAGAAGTTTCAAGTTATTAGTTATTTAATGAACTTTCACTGAGTACGTCCACAAGATAACAACTGACGGTTTAACTTGACAAAAACCCGCTTAATTAAATAGTGAGGCAGGGGCGGGGGGGGGGGGGGGGGGGGGGCATGGGCCCCCACACCTGTTATCCCTGGCGCATTGCCCCCGGGGGGGCATCCTTGACCCCGGGGGGACTCCCATATATAAACACTCCCATAGAAAGACTTCCATAGGAAGACTCCCATAGGAAGTCGACTCCCATAGGAAGACTCCCATAGGAAGACTCCCATAGGAAGACTCCCATAGGAAGACTCCCATGGAAGACTCCCATAGGAAGACTCCCATAAGAAGACTCCCATAGGAAGACTCCCATAGGAAGACTCCCATAGGAAGACTCCCATAGGAAGACTCCCATAGGAAGACTCCCATAGGAAGACTCCCATAGGAAGACTCCCACTCCCATAGGAAGACTCCCATAGGAAGACTCCCATAAGAAGACTCCCATAGGAAGGAAGACTCCCATAGGAAGACTCCCATAGGAAGACTCCCATAGGAAGACTCCCATGGAAGACTCCCATAGGAAGACTCCCATAGGAAGACCGTCCCATAGGAAGACTCCCACAGGAAGACTCCCATACGAAGACTCCCATACGAAGACTCCCATAGGAAGGCTCCCATAGGAAAAGTGGTGGGGATGTTCGTTGGACAGTTTGAAAATGACCCCTACAAGGTACCAGAATCTCAACCTTGTGGGCGTGGCAACAAATCATGTTTACCCCATAAAAGGTACCAAATCTAAACTGATGAAACTTAGTTTCCAGACTAGTAGACCATAATTTTATTTACGGGCAAATACCCTAAAGGGTACCAGGATAACTGTAACGGTGGTCGTAGAGCGGTACTAACTACGATTTAAAGTAACCCCCTAAAAGGTGCGACGAGCATCCCTACCACTTTTATGTGAGAGTCGATCCCCCCCGGACTCGTGACCACATGGAAGAAATAAACTAGATAAATGCCATTTGCGCTCAGGAACTATGATCCATTTCGAGCTACATTTCGGCATACTAAATAACATAACTACAGTACTAACTAATCGCTCGGTACTGTAACCACAGTGTGAAAACTGAAACAAAACAAAAGATTTCACATACAGTTTTTTTGGCCAACAACCTGTTTTCAGTTTCGAGTCTCCTACGCAAACACAATCAATTACTATAAATGGACTTGACTTGACATAAGGTTTATCCATCACAATGATAAGTGTTCAAGGTGTTTGGGATACTGTTTCCTTCACTGAGATCAGAGGAAATGGTTCCGGCCGTCAGGTGGCCGCTCGAATACTAACATCACTCTATCAAGCGACTAGCAGTAAACACTGCTGTGTACTTGTTATTTAGCTAGTTACTCAAAATATGTCTGTGTTATTCCTTTACTACTAACCCGACCGGTGATGATAAAGCGAAATAAAATGGCCTTTTTAATGGTTATTTGTGTACTTGGGATTATCCTTTATTGTTTTAACAGCGCCTTATACAGTCAACCCGTCCCCCGTTAAATCACCCAATCGTCACGTATTTGATGACTGAGTCAGTATATACACCTCGCTAATACACTGCTATATGTTAGTTTTGCTTTTACGCGATGAATAACACCGATAACCATGCATTGTTGGTATAATACTAAAACATACAAGGCAATATGTGGAAAGCAAATAACCTTATCAGAAATACACAGCGCCTCAGTGCGGAAACCCTTACCTGAGTGTGAGTTTGTATTGAGGATATTCTCGATGCCAAACTTCAGGGATTTACTAATGTTGGTTTTAGGAACTTGTACAGCGACACCGGGAAACTGTGAACGTGCAGATAGCCCAATATGCCGCCGCATCCAGTCAGGCTGATAATGAATTGTTGGAGAACTTGTCCGGCTCCAAGCACTTTCTACGAGAGTACATTGTGTAATAATAGACTCTTCCCTACAATAAATCAGTGGGACTGGTGAGAACATTTTTGAAGACTGAATTCCACCGTTTTCTTGTAGTACACTCTGTATATTGTGCTTACAGACCTCCCATATGTGAAATAACTACCAAATTGGGTCGATGGTCCAATAAATAGTCGTTATCGCGCCCATCTCCGCTTTCAGAGATACGGATGTAGTCTCATTTTGTGAGCACATTCCAATAAAGCTTCCTGTATACTTCAAGTTTTAAAGCCTTTATTATAAACTCGCTCAATTGCAGATCAATTGAAGTGAATGGGGCAGCGTTTCCTGACTCAATGAGCAGCCTTTATCAGGTACACTGTCGAGTTGCATGCATGCGACGCCGTGAGATAGGGTTGTTTTTCCAGCAAAGCAGATGGATAACGTCCCAAGAATTTAATTTAAGTCATGACATTTTGATGTAGGTTTCTATAAAACTCGTTGATAGCTATTGGTCCTGACACTCCCATTTTACATCTGTGTTTAGTCCAATATCAGTTTTATAGCTGATAGGGTTGCATTATTACAGATAACAAAACGTCATGCATTTGATTGAAAGAGTCTCAATTGAACACAGACTGGGAACTCTGCGATCCAGCTTTTAATCCATTCATCGATTTCCTCCAAACTGACTCCACGATTCCTCCTCTTATACTTTGACAACCACAACATGCTGGCATCGGACGACGTTTGGCTCGGGGTTCTATCCGCAGAGAAAACAGTGTGTGTTCAACTGTCTCTCATATCTTATTTTATTCCAGTAGTGATAACAAGATTATTAAGTGGCGCCACGGGCTAGTAAAGTGTCAGTTTTGTCTCAATGGACTATATTACTACACAGAACCAAACGCTCAGTATCGCTTATTGTATCCCGTATCTCATAAAGATGTTCTCAATCATTCATTTACTCGTTTTCCGTTTCCTTTCTGTGTGCGTGTGTGGGCTGGCGCCTCAGTTTCGTTTGTTTGAAGTCCAACTGTTCATCTTCAAACTCATCAGTACACAGATTACGCAGTGTGGAATACGAGTAGAGAGTATCTCGCCCTGGGGGCCTTAGCCTAAGGTATTCTACAGACCATTAGCACTTTTAATGAATCTCTAAACTGGAAACTAATTGAGTTGTCAGTTTTTTTAAACTCAGTGAAGAAAGAATTATAATTTATAATAATAATTTAATATTTATATTGCGCGTGTTATATAGGAAGATGCTCACACGCGCAGAAGAAATAACCGTGGATGAATGGCCTGCAAGTATGTGACAGAAAGACGAACACAGACACCAAATTAACATTCATTTCTTTCTAATCCTGTTTTCCCCCCCATAAGCATTAGCATCAATGTACTTGCGCGGTTGCGTCGGGCCCGTACGTTTTCACATGACACGCGTGCGCCAGTTCTTGATCAGCTTCGATATGCTCTTGATCACTTTTGAACTCAAGCTTTACTTTCGACCGGGGGGGACTCCCATGCATGTATAAATGATGGGGATGATCGTGTTTTTTGCTTTATTTGACCCCTAAAGGATACCATTCTAAACCAGAAATATTACAGATTTCCTGCCTGATCGGTCTAGACCACCAACACAATATCAGTCGTTTTTATATCTTCGCGAGCAACCCTAAATGATGCCTTGATGGCTAAAAATATTGGCGTTCCGTCGTGAACACCCTAAGGGATACCAAAAACCATAATTTACACCCCTAAAAGAGACGACGACCATCCCCGTTCCTGTTAGCATGGGAGTCCACCCCCGGGACTTTCGAGTCTTGTTTTTAAATACTTTCGAGTAGCCTAAGGCTACGCAAACGGAGTGCTGGTCTAATAGTGTCATGACATCGTCTGATATCAACTACAATAGTAATAATTATTTCTGATAAAAAGTGTCGGTATTGAAGGATGAAAGTCGGTATTCCCTCTGATAAACCATCTGTGTTATCAAAACACCACGAACAGAGTAAAACAATCAGTTATTCACTTGTATAAAGATTAACTGATGCCAGTTTTTACGTGTCACTAGTGGTCAATCGTGCGTCTCGACCGCGACCAGTAATCAAATTCCCTTTGGAGATTCCTTTCATACAGACGCATTTTTACTATGTGATAATTAAGATTTTATTTACTTCTTGATGAAATGTCTTTTAATGATACAGCAAAAACAGACGTGTTTTGAGGTGAAACGTTTAAACGTGCGGGCTTCAACACTTGTGACGAGTTCATAAAAAAGGTTAAATAGTGGGTTTGGCCAGGCATTTCGTGTCATGTTGCCATGCCAACGTTGGTTTTCAAACTAATGAAAATGTTCTAATTGTTCAAGTTTGATGTCTTCTTATTGGTACTTTAGCAAGACTCTAATATGAATATCGTCAAAAAAGTTTAAATAGAGTAACTGCTTCAACATTGAAAAGTTTAGCCAGTTTGATATTCATTATTAGAGAGCTAGGCTATTGCAGCCACTGCAGGTCAGGAGTTTATCAAACCATGCACTGAAGAGAAATTGCATGACAGTGATGTAAGGTTTCACATACACGTGTGTAGCCATGACTTGAAACTAACGTTTGATCTCCCTTATAAAGAGTGGAGGGATGGTCGTCGGAAATTTCGAAAATAAGCCCTAAAAGCAGGGCGTGGCAACAAATAATCTACCCCCTAAAAGGTACCCACTCTAAATGAAAGTTAGTCCTGACAAGTAGGCGTTCCCTGCAGGCTGTTCTTCTCCGGAGGAAGCATGGAAACTCATTTAATCCAAATACTTACAGATCTTCACAAGCTTATCATTGAACCATGACGTCATTTGCTGCAGGACTCGTCTCATTCGGAATTCTTAAGGAATCTTAAGAGATTACACGGCGATCTGAAATACTAATCCGGCACTCTGCCAGCCATCAACCCTTTGAAGAACCGTTTACTTAACAGACGACCATTGGATTCATAACAACGCGACTCAACAAAAGAGATCGAAGTATTCTTATGGGTTTTCGTAACTCGGGGTGGAGACAAAAGACTCTTCACTGATCAGTTCAAGAACAACTATTATACCAAATATAAATATGGCCACTTCATTTGTGAAAACATTTTAATTGAAAAGCATACATGATTTACTATCTTATTTGTCAAGTTGAAATTGCGTTTACATCGGTTCCGACTAGCATAGCCTGATGACGGTTACTCAACAAACATGGTATAAGATCGACAAGCTGGCATTCATTAATAACGCGGCAAAACTGTACCTAATTTATGGCCCATCAACTGTATACATTGCTTGAATTCTGGCTAACAACTGAGAAATCATAGATATAGACTGATAGATAGATAGACTGGTTTATTAAAATTACATTGCAGTCGTATAGACCGGCTGAATTGCGTAACATCACAAAGATAAATATAAGCTAAATAATATATGCGTAAGCCTGTATTGCTTCAGATTAGACTGATTCCATAAGTCGGTCTGTTCGCTCTTTGTCGATTCTGACTTTCGCTCAGTCAGGGTAAAAGAGCGAAAACTGCGACTTATGGAATCAGTCTATGCTTCAGACATACTACACTAGAAAATATACATATGTACGTCAATTAAACTTGATAAAAAACTGAGTGATCATGACAGAAAAAGTTATGAACACTCAGCCAATTATGATCTCCAAAGTTATACAGAAAACTTGGCTCACAGGCTGAACATGCAGCTTTCGTACTGAAGAATCAAGACTTTCCTGATCTATGTAACTCTCGTCATTGAAGGAAGCAAATAATAAGAATGTGCTTGTGGCGAGTAACTAGTGCTTATTTCAAAAAGCTCTTCACCACCAAGAGAAAGAAGAAAAAGAAAAACAAGAACACCATGTTTGTACGTGGTTGAAGAAGTATCCTTGACGATTTGCTAGAGTATTTGAATGTACACTGGTGTGTTATCTACTGCTAATGCTGAGGAACTCATTAAAGCATCAAATGTTCTTCTTCTTCCAAGACTAACAACCAAAGGATGCATGGAGCATGCACCGGTGGCAAGTAGCATGAGCATCCCAAGATTTGCAGCACTGAGGGATGGCTTCAGAACATATGCTGTATGTTTTTGGTGGCAGTCAAGGTAGTGAGACTTTCTCGAGCGTTGAATGTTACTATACTGCCAAAGTCGACTGGCAAATGGTTGGTGAAATGCCTTGTGCAGTTGCTCATCTTCAATGCTGCGGTGTATTTGTATCCAATGACATTTTAAGATCTTGAAACACAGCGATTGAAATAAACTAACTAATGCATGGAGATACAACTATCATTACAATGCCACCACCAGTGACGGTATACATCTGTTTCAAAGCATTGGCGGTAAAAGCACACAAGCCTACACACCCACAGCAGACCGAAAGGGAGCACGAGTAATGTTACTGAAGAGTTTTAGCTAAAATTAATTAATTAATTAATTAAAATTACGTAGTACCAGTCCTTTTGCATTAATGGTAGTGACTGGTCTGTAGTGACTACTTGTGCCGACTCCTCAAACGATGCCAATCTATTTTGGAATGAAGTTAGCATACCACAGGAAGCCCAAGCTGTGATTTTGTGGAATTTCGTTAAAAAAAAATGTAATACTCCAGTTTCGAGTTGTTAAGCGATGACCGCTGTCCTTGACAAAAGACGCATTTGCTCAGGCTAAGCCTCAATTCAGTGTAAATTATTCACAAATACCGACGAGAATGCGAAAAAGTGTTGACATTCAACAATAGAAACCATTTTTAATTGCACGGGTTATTCTCTGGATTGAGGCTAAGCCTGAGCAAACGCGTCTTTTGTCAAGAAGTACAGCGGTGTCTAAACAAACTCGAAACGGAAGTATTACTGTAATAAAAGTTTACAGTATTTATATAATTTTTTTATGATATTCTTCACAAAATCACAGCTTGGGCTTCCTGTGAGCATACTGGCTCGTCTTTGTGAAGAGCACGTCAATCACCATTACCCATAATTCCTTTCGGTCTCGTTACAAAGGCCAAGGACGTGCGCATCAGCTGTGATGATTGAACGACAACAACTACAAGTATCTAAAAATATGTGGTTTATTTGGTGTTACTCTGATCGGACCCACATTAGTTAGCGATCGTGTAATAAAATTGCATGTTAGTTTAAGTATGTAATACGTCATCTTGTATTCAAATAAAAATCGATCATTGTTTTCGACTTTGTAAACTACGAGCTGAGACTGAAATGCTGCTTTCCTTTTTACATATTAACTGTGGGGGGTAGGGGGGGGGGGGGGGGGGGGGGGGGGGGGGAGGTGTAAAACATGTGACAATAAGAAATCCGTGCACGCTGCCAAATTATCAAATGTTAGGTGTTCAGTGTTCTGCAGATATCTATCAAGATATCTTTGATATCGGCAGACTTCACAAAAACGTTGATTATAGAGCGCCAAACATGCACGAAGATCAAATATAACATTTCTATATATTCATATTTCTGGTTTTCAGAATTATTTCAAAATCTGGACAAAAGTATTGGGGAGAAACATTGATTATTACGACAGCATCACGGTAGCACGAGTATATCTATATAATATAGTTGTATCTGACAGTGGAATAAGTACATATAGTGAATGTATACCATATACTCATCTAATCGTATCTAGTTTATAGTGATATACTGCTGTACAGCAAGTTTGCAGGCCCTTGGTGACTGTCAGTATTTGTAGGATTATGTACATGGACATCCATTGTGGATAGAAACAGTAGTTCGAGAACAGATATCTCGAAAGCTCTTAGTGCCTTTTTGGTGATATCGAATATCGAATATATATTGCATAGAGAGGATCAATTAATACTCTCTGGATATTATTGTATCAGTATAAACATAACTAAAATATATTAGTGATTATTAGAGGATCTACGTATATAGTGGTTTTCTAAACTCTAGTTGGTTCTGACATAATGACTCTTCCTATCTTTACATTACTCCGTTGTTCCGAAGGCTGATTCCCATCGACTTGGCCTTTACGTCTTCTGTTGGGTAACGAACTCGATCGCTCGCTCAAATCTTCGTCGTAATGACTAACGAGTTGGCGGTATCTTTGTTCCGATGGAAAATCGATTAGTGCTTCTTGACCATATAAGGAATGTTTCGGCGAGCCGTCGGCATCAGCTAAGCTATATTCTCCTCGCCGAGTTTTGCCGATTCTAAAGAGAGAAATTGGAATCATCGTCATTATCATCACAATCGCTGTCATCATCACCATCAACACTAGCCTGAACATCGTTCCTTACTGAGATAATTATTAGAGATAATTATTAGAGATAATTATTAGAGATAATTATTATTATTACTTACTTAAATTTCCTATAAAAAGGTTTCTTTGCGAGTTTTTGCTGAACAGCATTGAAGTCAGCTTTACTCGTCATTGTGATTGGAATCTCATCTTGGTCTTCTGATTGGCTCGGTCTTGTAACGCCACTGGATGCGTCACGCACTGAAAAGAAATGAAAATTACGCGAGACTTCAGTTACAATTGGATGGTTATTCTACTATCAGTCGCTAAGGTGATCAATCGTCACCCTGGACTATACGCAGTCATGGGCTCCTGACGCAGTGGATATAAAAATTATTCAAACGGATTGTGATAAATGGCGGACACGAAGCTCCCAAAGCATGATGGTCTATTAAAACAACTCATGTCGTATTTATACCTGTGCCAGACGCTGATGGTCCTTCAATGGCGCTTCTAAAACTAACATTACTTGTACTTGCTTTTCGTCTACAAACATGAAAGAAAAAAAATCAGCTTTACACCAATAACACACAGAGTTACGTTAAATAAAGACACTCTTCACTTACCCATCGCCCTCGATAGACTTTAGTGAACTTTCCGATGTAGACTTCCACATTTGTCGATTGGATGACAGTAGACCTTGGTTGCCTATGGAAATGATGGCAAAAAGTAGTCTTATTAATATAAGAACTAACGAATATCCAATGCCGACATAGGATAGCTTGTGAGATACAGCAGTGCAGCTTGTGAGTGAGCGGCGGACGCACGAGGGAAGCACCGTTTCAAAAAATGTCGTCAGTGAAAATGTCAAAGCAAACGCGAAAAGACCGAAAGGGAACATAGAACTGGACCCACTTCTATCTACGCGCGCGGCAAAGAGCAGAAGAGAAGAGCTGGATTGAGTGAGCTGGAGACGACATTCTAAGATTATTCGCGCGCTTCCCCTAGTCTTTATAGTTATTGAGAAAGGTGGGCCCAGTGCTGGACTAAAGGGGGCATGGATAGTATTGCTGAAGAAATAGTCATCACTCAGCGTGCGTCCATTGAGTTATGGATGCACGCGCACACGCTAACCAATCAGAGCGCGCGCGTTATAACTTAGCTATGTTATAATTTTTGTTGACTGCTTTTACGAAGTCATTGCAAGAGCTGTAAGTCAAGGGACGTACCTGCAATAGTGTTGGCTTGCATGTGACCCTCTGATTTCGCTTTCCGTAAAGGAGGAGCACCACCGTTCATCATCTCATGATTGCTTGGCGGTTTGTTTTTGTCTTTAATCTCTTTTTGTCTTTCTCTTTTCTGGTACAATTGAGTCTTTTTAGCATCCATAGAAGCACGTGCTCTCTTCTCGGACATGGATTGTCGACCAAAGCCTTCTCTATCAAAAGCCGGTTTACCACTATCAATGTCAGGGTTGGCAAACACGACGTCTTTATTATCCTGGAATACCTCACGATCGTCCTCTGAGCCAGTAGAACGGCTTCGTATTCTCTCTAGTGCTTGTTCATACGATGGCAGCCTGTTGTAAGCTGGACGTGTGTTACTTGGTTCGACCACTTTTGGTATGGTGGGAGAGGGAGGAACCATATGAGAGGTGGAGGCCTGTGATGGATTTGTTACACCATATTTACTGTTTGTGCTCGACGTTGACATGTGATTGTGTATTTGAAAATTAGCCATTGTACAGTTATTGAACGAGTCTATCCGTGGGGGAGGTACTGGGGTTGGATTTCGTCCTTTATTAAGACTTGATTGGCCTTCGTTGGTGCTTGATAACGGAGGTGTAGGAACACCGACAGTGCTGGAAGGTCTGTTTTGAACGGTCTCTGAAAATGACGACCGTAGGGACCCAGAGGAACGCTCTGGCGCTCTTGTGAACAAGGGACTAGGTCGTAACGGCCGTTTTTGGAAGGGTCCCTTGATGGCAAAACAGTACGATTCATTTCTTAGTACTGGATTTCTGGATTTAGCCAGCGATAGATTTAAAGGCACTGGAGGCTCTCCACTGAAATGGTCCCCATCTTCCTGGGAGTCTGCGTAAAATCAAAATAAAGTCAGTTACTGCGTCTGAACACTCGTAAACAAGATCAAACATTAAACAACTTACCTTCGATGGAACTACTTTGCAAGTCTTGTTTTGGTGCCTCGGGTGCATTCTGCATTAAGTCCGGTTCAGGAACCTTATCTTGTACAGGGACCTTATTTTGTACAGAGACCTTATTTTGTACAGGGACCTTATTTTGTACAGGGACCTTATTTTGTACAGGGACCTTATCTTGTACAGGGACCTTATTTTGTACAGGGACCTTATTTTGTACAGGGACCTTATTTTGTACAGGGACCTTATTTTGTACAGGGACCTTATTTTGTATAGGGGCTTGTAAGCTTGCTTCAATGGGTCTCTCTTGTTGAGGTTGATGTAGCTCGTGAATGGAACCATCAACCTCACTGTCCTTATACCGAGCTATGGTGACTTCGATAAACGCCTGGCCAAGTCGTGTTGTCTGCATTGCAGTTCTTAGTTTATCAATTGCCTCGGAGTTCGATACACTAAGAAATGATACGTTGTTCACACTCAGCAGTTGATCATCAGATTGGAGTCTGCCATCCTGAATAAATACATAACGATAAATTATTTTGCTTACAATGCTGGTCTGTATCACAGGCGTTTCTCATTTGGGTTACTGGTAGGGAGAATTTGTGCCGCGGGGGCCACCCAAACACCCCAAAATCGTCCAACATTGTTGGGTTTTACTTCAACAATCATAAAACAAAAGAAAAGTTGCGACTTGTTGGCTCATAAGTTTACAACAACTGTCACTGAACATGGTGCTCAAATGCTCCTAACATGTTGGGTTGTTGTTGTTCAGCATGTACATGGGTCTTAAGTGAGCTACATTAGATACCTTTTGAGCAGCTCCACCAGCTATTACAGACTTGACAAAGATTCCCTTGTCCTGCGGAGAGTCGCCATCCATTTTACCCTTCACACTAATACCAAGACCAGCAGCACCAGAATGGCTCAAGGGAATCTTAAACGTTAATACTTGTTTACCTTCGTCACGAAGGAACCTAGTACTTTCTTCATTTACCTGCAAATAATAGTGATAATACTTTGGTATTGTACCAGTAAAGTAAGCATTGCTACTATGATAAGGTTTGTTGACTCCCAAAATTACTTGTTTCACTGGACAGCAATAATAATAAGAATACATGTAGTCAAACTCGCTCTAGACAGGCACCACTCTCTGGTTACTACTTATTCCCTCTTTCTAAGGCAGTTACCTCAGCAAACCCAGGCAGTAAGTACCTGTGTATAGCTGGCCCTTCCCCTCCCTCTAAGGGCTGCCTATGCAGGCTCTTGTAGATGGTAAAATGTGGAGAGAATTGACATAAGTATTTACATCTTGATTCATACCTCAACCACTGGTTTGGTAGGAGCTTGAATTATCTCTTCTCTCTGAATCAGTAACTTAACAAGTCCTCTAGTACTTCTTAGAATATTCACAGCCTCTCCTTGACTTTTGCCAGTCATCTCAGTACCATTAACCTGGTCAACAATTTTTATAATTGCCATTTTAATTCCAATAAAATTATTATTGATTTACATGGTACAACACATCCTTGGAAACCCAGGGGCTGTAGGGAGAGGGGGAGGGGAGGGGAAAAGGAAGGGCCTGGGTTTACGAGGATGGGTACAACACTGTTGCCTAGGCAACTATCAAATCCAACATATGCTGTGACAAAGGCTCCATTTACATGTAAACATACATGTAGTAGTACAAGTTGTAGATTTTATCTATATACAAACCAACTCATGTTGTCGAATAACAATATCAAGTTGCATGTGATGGCTGTAAACACAAGCTGCATGCACCATGTAAATAGGCTCTCATGGAATACACCAGCTTTTAAACTTGTATAATAAATCATTGTTTATGATATTGTACCTCAACAATCTGGTCTCCACTTTTCAGCTGACCATCCTCAATGGCTGCACCTTTGGCCAGAATACTTTTAACAAAGATTGGTGTATGACCTCCTGCAGGATTATCCCTGGTTGTTATACTAAATCCCAGCCCATCAGACCCTGTAAAGGATAGTATATTCATGAACTTGTTGAAACTACATGCTAGTGCAACATCTTACATTCTGGAAAAGATATCATGAATACACACCTTTGCTCAGTTCAATGGGGAATCTTTTGTTTATCTTTTTGACATTTGTAGACAATTGAGGTCCATAAGGATTGGCTGTAAAAGAGTTTTAAAATACCATTAAGGTAACACATTTCTCCATCAAAGTCATGAATTATATTAGGCTATTAGCCAGAGATGGCGATGAGAGAGGAAGAAAGAATGAAAGGAGAGAGAGGGAAAAAGGAAGGGAGGAATGCAGGAAGGAAGCCAGTGTGCAAGCAGGCAAGTAAGAAAGGGATGGTGGGAGGAAGGGAGAAACAAATGAGCTCTAAAGGAAGGAGGGAGAGAGGGAGAGGGAGGGAGGGAGGGAGGGAGGGAGGGAGGGAGGGAGGGAGGGAGGGAGGGGAAGGAGGAGGAAGGAAGGAAGGAAGGAAGGAAGGAAGGAAGGAAGGAAGGAAGGAAGGAAGGAAGGAAGGAGGGAGGGAGGAAGGAAGGAAGGAAGGAAGGAAGGAAGGAAGGAAGGAAGGAAGGAAGGAAGGAAGGAAGGAAGGAAGGAAGGAAGGAAGGAAGGAAGGAAGGAAGGAAGGAAGGAAGGAAGGAAGGAAGGAAGGAAGGAAGGAAGGAAGGAAGGAAGGAAGGAAGGAAGGAAGGAAGGAAGGAAGTCTAACTTACATTTTCTGTTATCTCTAAATCCTGGTGGAGGTTCAATTCCAGAAGGTTCCTCACCATTTGAAGCTTGTTGTTGTGGAGTTTCTTGTTTTTCAATTTTCTTTGTTTCTTGTAGTTCATTCTGTACATCTCCATTCTGGTTACTTTCATTGATAAATGAGTGTGCACCAGACACCACAAGATTGATAAATGAAGACTCATTTTCCTGAGAAAATATTTCTTCTGCCCTGAAAGCATAAAGAAATGAGTTAATTAACTATTTTTTTACAAGGACTCACGACAGGTACATTTACATTGTACATGTAGAACGCATGATTTATGTTACTTTATTGCATGCAATACATGTATAAATCATTGTTACATACCTTTTATTTGGTACATCTAATAAATTATTGCCATTGATTTCCACAATTCTATCTGCAACCTTATAATCATAGTATATTTTTATTAGAAAAAGAAATATTGAAAAACTCTGACATAAACTTTGTCAAAAAAATACCTGTAATCTTCCATCTTTTGCAGCGCAGCCATTTGCAGAAATCTCTCCAACTATGAGACCAATCTCCCTGAAGCACATGTACAAATATAAATTACTTTCTTTCATTTGCCTAAAGTTCACCTACGAACTGAGAATAATGCATTTTACCTTCCATCTGCTGTTGTATAGCCAGCAACTTTAAAACCAAAATCACCAGGGATTTTGGGCCGTAAATCGATGGTAAGCACGTCGTCAGATTCTCTGAAAGGAAAAAAGAAAATTTAGACCATACAATGTTTTTCAGAAGCATACATGTTGCTGAGTCATAGAGTACCGAAGTGATGACATCATAAAAAAATCAACTTTTGATCCCCAATTTCGAAAGAACATCAAGAAAGAAGCTTA
The DNA here is from genome assembly GCA_033675265.1 of Actinostola sp. cb2023. NCBI lineage: Eukaryota > Metazoa > Cnidaria > Anthozoa > Actiniaria > Actinostolidae > Actinostola > Actinostola sp. cb2023. Next base: position 256,263 of record JAUJYZ010001075.1, read on the forward strand.
TATGCCAAATTTGATAGCAATCGGTTAAATAGCAGCTGAGTCCCCTGAGATACTGAATGGCCAGTTGAATATATAATTTCACCCACAAATCACTGTAATTTTGGCTTGGTTCGTAACGTTAGAAGAAGAAGACTCAAGAAGTATGCACAAGAAGCATGAGGCGTAGCTCCTAGCACTTCTATTGCCTTCTTCCAATTCATGCGTGCTTCTACAACTCGATAAAGCATGTTGCCTTGTTTTCTATTTCTTCAAGAAGGAATTAATTACCTTCTACATGTAGATAGATCTTTATTAAAAATAATTACATTGCAGCATAAGCTGAATTACGTAATTTTATGTACATGTATATAATCCTTGAGTGTACATGTACAAGTACAGTCATTTGCAAAAATTGAGTGTACATGTACAAGTACAGTCATTTGCAAAAATTCTGGCCGCCACGAAATATCAATATATCAATATATCGGGTGCATTATGGGTAATTAAATAATACTATTTTGAGTTTCCTAACTTATTAATTGAGGCAAAATGTACAAACAACAAACGTAGGATAAAACAAACATTATACTAAATATTTCTACCAACTTTGCTGGCGTTAACCCGCTTTAAGGGGAATTTTCGATTATTTAATTACCCATAATGCATCCGATATATTGATATTTCGTAGCAGCCAGAATTTTTGCAAATGACTGTATGTACATGTAAGTATGTACATGTTATATAATAAATAGCATCACTGAGTGTACATGTACATGTAGTATTAGTTTTACAAATGAAGTGCATCTAGCTAATCAGAGCATGCATTAAATAATAATAATAATAATAAAAATAAATCAAAAATATTTCACACAGTTACATACCTGCTACTGATACTGTCAGTACCATCCCTTTCATCTTGCGGATTATCAAACATATTGTTTTCAAATGTTCTTTCTTCTGTAGGCGACATAGAAGCTCCTGCAGGTTCTTCTCTTTCTTCAGTGGTAACATGAACCTTACTAGTGGCTTGTTCCTCAAACATTCGCTTTTCTTGTAATTCTGCCCATCTATCTAAAACTGGATTGTCCATAAACATACGTGTACTCTGTCTAGCTGAATTTCGTCCAAGAGAAAAAGTACCGTCGTCGTCATCATCATCATCTTCCAGTTCAAAATCCTTTTGAGAAGTGTTTTTCTTGTTTTCATCTTTGACATTGAAGTTAAATTGATTATCTACTAGAATTGGTGTTCCAATAGCAACAAAGGCAGTCTCGGCAGTTCTGATAACCCGAGGAGATGGAAATACTTCACTAAGTTCTGACTTGGATGAATCTGATCCAACACGAGTCCTTGCATTCACACATATTCCAGAATCCTCTGAAGGAAGACTGTCTGTTAAGACTGGAACTTCCTTCTTCTTGTAACCTTGTGGTTTTGGAGCCACAGGAGGCGGCGGGAGCTTTTCATTAATGTGAGATGACACGACAATTAATTTGGAAGGACTAGTGTTATTATGATTTTCATCTTTGGTGGCTAGTGAACTTGTTTTTAGTTTTGAACCTTCATTTATGCTTATGATTTCAGCTTGGAAAATGTCTGGACTTGTAGTCCCTATAGATGATATACTCATGCCATCGCCACCATTTAGAGTTGGATGGTTGACTGGCTGCTCTTCAAAGATGGCTACAACCTAGAAACACGAAATAACATCAATGTCAAATATCAAGACAACTAACTCATTATCAAATTGGTGAAACACATAGCTATAATAACAATAATTTTAATTAGTGAATAATTATTGTTATTTCTGATATGATCAAATTAAAATAATAATAATGGCTATTTAATAAAGTCAACCACTTCTATTATATTGGTTTTATGCCAAGTCAAGATAATTAAATTATTCATGTAAATAGTATTTTAGAAGTTAAACTAGTTGTTATACAATTACTTTGAGTAAAATTATTATACAGTACTGTGAGGTTTTATAAATTTAAGGCAGGTACTGTATAGAGATATACATGCAGTATAATGTAATCTGAAACATTCCAATACTTCCTGACAGGTTATTGTTCCTATATGTGAACACTGTTATAAACTTATGCAAGCAACTCTTATGTAACTCTTCCTTACATGTATATATTCCATCTAATGTACTGTACATGTAGTGTCAATACATTCATGATTAATCCTAAATGTTGTAATTTGTAACTATTTTAAGCACTGTGGTTCGGGTGGTATCCATATCACCAAACTGTAGTGATGGTCACTATATATAGCTATAATGCTGCATATATTCATCACCATGCAATGCAGTCTTTAGTATCTTTGATTCAACTACTTATTTTGATATGGGGTTTTGACTTATGATTTCTTGAGGTTAGGATTTAGTCAAGAAACCCACAACTGAAGGATAATAATTATTGCTAAGAACTATTCATGGTTGAAAGCTTTTGTGGAAACAACAAAACGAATTATACCTCTATTAGTAGTCACCGATTCCACCAAAATTGTAACATTTCCTTGCTAATTCACAAGTAAAAAAAATAGAACCACATTCTTTCCGACTGTCTGGTTGTATGAGATAAATATTGGTAAGCGTAGTGTTCCAAGGCATCGCTTTCCATACAATGAAGCGATATAATATAGGAATGCTTGATAGCGTATAAACTACAGGAACGTTTTATCCACACTGACATTACTTGTGCTCCAAGGATATATGTAACAAAGTGAAGCCATAGAGATCACATATATCATAGCTATTTCATACTTACGCATATTAGCATCCTAGGCGATCAAAACGAGTTGAGATACTTAAAGTCACACGCTAACAAGTGTAGTATGTGATCTTTGTCATATGCAAATGTAGGCTTTTGTCTATTTAAGTCAACCTCAATTACAATACCCAATCGTCCTGAAGCGATAAGTTTACTCTTGCGTGAAATTTTTGTTCGTAAATAACAACACTGCCAAATCGTTTTGAGAAATGAAATAACTCAGCATTAAACGGTGGAACGATTTTGGATTCCTATCTGAGGTATGCGGCAAGATAATCGTTGCAAATACGTACCTTGTCTTTATCGTCCAATACATCTCCAACTACATCATCTGGGTCGAGAATTGCTCTTTCTTCAATGGTCTCTAATACTTGCACTTGCACAAAATCATGTGGATGCTATATAGGCAACAAGAAAAATACTCAGCTGGATGCAAATCACTTTGAATGAGACTGTGTGATTGTTATCTGAACTATGCTCGATTCTGCGGCTACAGATCATATTTGCAAGCACAGTATTTGTTTTAAAAGAGGCTATACGCTGTGTGTATTTATATAGGGATAAAACATCAAATATAGGCGATGATTTCGTTCATTAACAAAAGTTGGCTTCTTCCTTAGCATGTTTCATAGATAAGTTTCATTAAAAACAACCTCCCTCATGATTGCACACATACATAAACATTGCAGTTTGACATTTCTCCTTCGTGACAATATTAAAAGTTTACAGCACTTGCGAAACACTTTAAACCACAAACATATAACTTAAAGGTTTTACAAATAATAAAATCAGTTTAAATTTGGAAAATTTTGCTTCTATCGAGATTCCAAAAAAAATCCAGAAATAAAGAATCAATAGAATGCAAACAACATTGCTTGTCGTAGCGACGTTTGCTTACCGAGTGAAGGTCGGTTTGTTGAAAATCTCCATAAAATTACTCTAAAATGTAAGATTTCTGTGGTAATTCAAAGATGGCGCTAGAATGTTGTTGTGGTATCCTAACTCAACTGAAAGAATTTCAAAGACTTTTCTCTGTCGTATGTATCATGCACGATTCATTTCACTAGATTCCAGAATGTATAATCGTCAATTTTGACATGTTTGTCCTCTTGGAATATATTTCAAACAAGGAAAAACGCCTCGAAATCGCCTTAAAGCCACACATCTATATAATTCAACACCGAAGTAATATCATCAGTAGTTCAATGAAGGTCTTAGCAGATTTTAAACCTCCAAACTAACCTTGTTAGTAGCTTTTTTGTAGCGAGCTACTGCTCGATGGGTCAACTCTTCGACGGATAGGTCGCCATTTCCACACGGAACTATGACCCGAACTGAGTTAAAACACACCGTAATTTTCATCATAAAAATAAAGAATCACTCCAAATACACCGTACTACAGTCCTGTATCGGTTAAAAATCAATTCCATGCCTAGCTAAATATCCATTCTAGATTTTTGTGACTGTTGATATTATAGATGTTGGAATAAATTAGCAAATACTTCGGCTTGGCTATACCACGTGATTAGCATGAACCAATCACATGACGTATTTAGGTATCGTCATCTTTCATTTACTGGGGATGAGTGGGTGGGTTTGTGTGCTGTTTCCGGTAGCAACATATGATGTCAGACGTCAAAATGGCTACTTCGTATTTCAGTCGCTTAGATACGTCATAACCTACGTAAGTGTGAAGTAATCTGGAAATTTTACTGGTCAACGACAGGAGTACTAGTAATGGCTCCTGTCAACGATAATTCTCTGGCAGTAAATCAAGCAAAAATCACACAGCCAATTTATCAAAATATTATAAATTTCTAATGATGAAAAATTGCTGGATGTTCTACTATTAAAATACCCGGGCCTTGTCTAATAATATCACTAGATCTTACTGGATCTTACATGTAGCTAACGAACCAATATCAGTATATTCAATATGCATGTACGTGACTCGAATATTCGATGAAAATGTCAGGTGAAATGACGTTCAAGTCATGAAGTCGAAGCGAACGAAATGAACAGGTTGGTCCATTTAAGGCATGCGCCGTGCGACCAGGGATGGGAGCTTTGAACCTTTGAACCTTTAGCTGCAAGCTTGCTGAAACTAGCAAATTAGCCAAACAAAGTGAAAAAATTGCGTTTCAGTAACTGAATTTTAAAGGTCTTTAAATAATACGCATGCATACCTGTGAAGCCGGCATAGAGCTTGAAACGAATTAGTAAAATTGTACAGCCGAGCTGTAATTTACTTCAATGAGGGTTTATCACGTAATTTCAAAACTCATAGAACAAAAAAAATGTTATCATAGCTGGAAAGCGCTCGTTGAAATTAGTTAAAATGTGAAGTTTGGAAAAGATCGCTCCACAAATTGCGAAGATATGAATTTTCAAAAATCGAAATTTTGTATGAAAACCTTTGTTGGAGGCAAGAGTTGCCTCCAAGCCGTAATTTCCAAAGGTTTTCATATAAAATTTCGATTTTTGAAAATTCATATCTTCGCAATTTGTGGAGCGATATTTTCCAAACTTCACATTTTTACTAATTTCAACGAGCTCTTTCCAGCTATAATAATCATTTTTTGTTCTATGAGTTTTGAAATTACATGATTGTAAACCCTCATTTTTAAAAGCAACGACACGCCTGTCCCATGGGGGAGGAGGAAGAGGGAGTATTAATTGTCTGGAGCATGCGCAGCTGGTTGAACGACTTTATACTCATCCCACAAATACTTCACAAGAGGACTTTAGTGAGTAGCCTGCATGACTGGAGGAGAATCAGTACATGGACAGGTTGAATTATTTCAGTCATACAACGATTGGTACGAAGGCAATATCAGGATAAGAGATTTTACAACAACAAAAATGGCTGCGAATTTACTGAATAAGCCGAAACTATTAGTTTCACAGGCTCAGAAATATTTGAATTTAAAAAAAAGTTAGGCACCTCTATATGATACAGTGTAAAAATCGTTTTCACAAGGAAAGAGGAAAACCGTCTTTAATCTGTACTGATGACCGCAATTGCAAAAAGATCTCCCGGCTGTCATGAACGCACTGGGTTTAAATCTGACACTAGTTGAGCACATTCTCTACTGATTAGTCATTTTCCTCAGCAGGTAGCTATAACAAATTATTATAACGGAAGTAAAATAAAATTTTACTGACCTGCTAGTTGTATGTCTGAGCAGATTATATGATATGTGATACAAACTATTTGTGAGTTAGTTATTGTTTAAAACAGTTGTAAAAACAGTCATCCATTTATGCAGCATCGGAGCTACAATTTTGAAGACAGAGTTTTCAACGAAACGGCACAAAGTTACTGAAGAGAGAACATCGGCTTTGCAAACTCTTCTGGATGACTTTTCATATTACTTGACTGCACGCATAAACAGATAACCACCTGAAATATTCACTATCGTATGGGCTCCTGCTATCGACGTGCAAATCCATGCCGGACAAAGTAAGCGTTTTTTTGGTTGTCTAAGCCCTATTTGTGGAAGGTGGGACAAAATGATCGGCTGCATTAATAACATTACTGCGATTTATTCGTGAAATTGTACCTTGTTTACTTCTTTATCACAGTTTAATGTTGATTTGTCTTCCAGAATGTTGGCCATTGGGGCTCGTGTTCGTCTTTAGTATTCACTTCTTATAGTTTGATCTATGCCGGGGCCGACCAGCGTTCGAAGAATCGAACGGCAAAACCTTCTGAATAAAGAGTGGTAGCCCTCAACTACACTAGTGTACGTACTAGGTAGTAGGCTTCTCAATATTTTGAATCAAAGAAAGCCATGTCGTCCACTGACTGCTGAGCGTGACGAGATGAAATGCCTGAGGAATTGGGTGACCACTGAACTGCCTGAACTCTGATAGGTTATCGCAGACCATTACATACTGTGCGTTTTATATGCATTCCATCCATGCACATCATAGAGTTTCACCTATCGTGCAGCGACTTAGGATTAGGATTGATCGACTCGCAGCCAATTGGGTGTTTCTAGTTCCATATTAACGAATTAAAAGTATCAAGTGATTGTCACGCTCTTCACAATACATCCTCTAAATTTAATGCTTGAATTTCAACCAAAAATAAAAAATAAAATTTGAAAGGGAATCAAAATTCTTGAAGATTGTTTACTATAAATTTCAAAAGATACTAAAACAAAGTCACTCCCTGTCATCATCATCAGTGTCTTTAGTCTCGTGATTATTACATCAGTCAAATAGTACTGGGATAAAGATTTAAACTGACGGATATGCCCTGCCCAAGATCCGCCGAATTGTAGCAGAGGTCGGCGGTCTTACATTCCGTCTTATGCATGCTAGAGCTCTGCAGTCATGACCGTGATATATAAAATGAAAATGAATAAAATAAACAAAGAATACCAAAACATGACTGTATAATCCAACAAACAGCTGAAAACAAGAAAGAATGAAGAGAAGAAATAAACTGGAAATCACACTGAACTACTTAGTACACGGGATCGGAAAGGAACTACAAATACGGAAATCAGGCATTAATACCGGCATGTAGTTCCATTTGAAAACGCAACATTTCGTTTTTACCAAAAACGGGCCAAAAACGCGCAATGCAGGTTTTCGAACGAGAATCTGTCAGCGGTTTTGCGCATGACAAGTGGTACATGATATCGACCGGTACTGATTCCTCGTGTACTTGAACAAGGTGAATGAACCGATTGTTTACTCGTTGTTCGGGCATTTTATGGATCCTCTCTAACACCAAAAATATAAGTCATCAGACACTCAGTTCTGGGCATTTATTCGTAAAATTTCTGCCTGATCTCCGCTGTATTTGTGACAACGAAATAGTTTACAGTGGAAGAACTTTCACCACAAATCGTAGTAAAAATTTCTTGAAACCCGCTTCTATGGCTGGAAAAGGCGAAGACGTTCTTGCTTCTCTGCGAAAATCCGTGAAAGAACAGGTACAGCACAGCTGGTTTCTATTGTAGTCAATATATTATTGTTTCTAAGTGGGTTAATACAAAAAAAAAGTGAATAATTAGATCCTGTTTAATAGTGTTATTTTCCTTATTTGGGAAAATTCTAATGGGATTTATTTTAAATTTTCACGGGAAAACTAAAAGTATTTTCTAAAGAATTATCATTAGTTTAATGTTAAGTTTGCTGGTGTATTTAGCAGTTCTGATGGTAATGTTGCTAAGGTTTGTAACTTGGAGCAAATATTGTACAATTATTGCATCATACTGCTGCTTAATTGCCCTTATTGAGTCCTTTGATATAAGCTAGACTTAATATATAGCTTACACATCACACCAACAGCTTTGAGCCGCAGCTACACGAGTGATTTTTTGCTTGCACAGGTGATGCGATTTTTTGAAATCACCAACGCGCGGTGGTGGCTACATTTTGAAAAACCAAAGCCTCGATTTCGTTCTTGCACTTTATTGGCTAGATAAGCTTTAGTTGCGTTGCGAGTGCAAGGAAAAAGTTGCAGAGTAGATACACGGACTTTGTCACGAAAAGTTCAACTCATTTAATTCCTTGCGATTTTTTTAACGATTTTTTCAGCTGTTGCATCGCCTGTGCAAGGGTGGCTACACGGGCGATTTTCACAGTGCGTGGTGATTTCAAAAAATCGCATCTCCTGTGCAAGCAAAAAATCGCTCATGTAGCCACGGCTTTAAGCATCACATCTAGATGTTATACAAAATGAAAAGAATAAATATAAAATACAATTAATAATATTGATAAAATCATTTATTATATTTTTTGTCAAAGAACGCACGAAATATGCACAAGAACGCGCGAAATATGGGACCATATTTTGGGTAGTTACTTCAAACTGGCTTTCCAATCATTCATGCAGAATCGTGTGATGAAAATTAACCAATCAGCGTGCGAGAAATTGACAGTTTTGGCTAGCGCGCGCTCGTACAGAAATTTCACTGTAATTTGTTGTTTTTCTTTCACCAAAATAGCTAGTTTCTTTGACAAAAAAATATAATAAACAACTTATTAGTCGGCTAAGCATCTAATACGGCTGTGAATTTTTACTCGTCATGTATTTTGGCTCGCCTAAAGGCTCGCCAAAATACCAAATGACTCGTAAAAATACACAGCCGTATTAGATGCTTAGCCGACTAATAACCTCTATTGATTGCAAAGTGGATGTGCTAATTTGCATATTAAATTAAGTAGTCATTTTGAAATCACTAATGTTCACATACCAATACAATGGATCCCGGGAATTGATTTATCTTTTTTCAAAACATCTCAGAAAAGAAGACTGAATGGCTTTCTATGGCTTTCTTATTAGTATTGAAATTTCAGTGTGCCAAAGACTTGTTTTTTTAATGGTTATTTGTTACTTGTCCATGCATAGAATTGTATATATAATATATTCTATATTTTTCTGTTTAGGGTGATTTGGTGAGAAAACTAAAAGAAAACAATGCTCCCAAAAAAGACGTAGAAGTTGCTGTCAAAGAACTCAAAGCAAGAAAGAAGGTGTTGGAAAAAACAGTAGGTTGCCAAATATTTATAGAGTCATTTTCATATACAGTCAATGTCATTAACGTTGTCCAGTAAATGTCACGTGTCTCATAATATATTCGTTTTGCACTCGTGGAATTTTAATTTCAAAAGCAAACATCACCTCAGTGTGAGAACAGAATTTTAACATTATGCCCGTTTTCACAGGCAGAGGTGATTTATGCTTTTGAAATTAAGATTCCTCGCGCGCAAAACGAATATAGAATGAGACACTTGACATTTATTGTAGTGTTGATCTCTTTTTATCTGGACAACGTTAATGACATTGACTGTATGAGTGGGAAGTAGTTACGGTACGGTTCATGCAGTGATGGTACCGTACCGTGACCATGCTGTCTCCAAGCATTCTGATTGGTTGAGCAATGATTTTACATGCTCTGATTGGTTGAATAGAATGTCTTCAAATCCGTACCATGTCCGTAACTCTGTGCCGTAGGTTTTGCACATATAGTCAGTTTCCCCATGGAGTGGACCCCCATGCTGATCAGTGGGGTATATTGTACTTTGAGAGCTTATAACAACATCCATGACTTGACTCAGAAACCTATTAAAGTTCGTTAGAGTGCATGCCTCCCCCAGGGGAAAATGTTCTACTGTACTTTGCTCAAGTTCTAATCTGAACAGCCTAGGGGTGTACTGTAGGGAGCTGATGGAACTAGTAATTCATATAGATAGTGTATTTGTAATACCATGAGACATATACATGTAGAGTATGTATTTTTGTTTCTAAAGGAAAAAGAAATGGCTCCGCAGGATGAAAAGTTTGACAGAGGGAAACTGGAAGATCTACTGAAGAGAAGGTTCTTCTTTGTCCCCTCTTTTGAGATTTATGGAGGTAAAGCTACAGTATTTGAACTGTTATGTGTTTATAAACTTAAAAAGAATAGAATCAAAACATGCACTATATATTATATGGATTATAAGTGACCAGGGACGAGTTGCATAAAACAGAATGCTGGGTGTGTAACTCCTAACATCAAATGTTCAGCTCAGTCAAAACCACCATTTGAATGTCTGATGTTAGCAGGTACATGTGTACGCCCAGCGTACTGTTTTATGCAACTCTCCTCCGCACTAGCTCAAAGTGTGAAAGTTGCAACAGGTACAGTAATGTAAATTTGCAATAGACTTCCCTCCATCATTAATTTCAAATTTAATTATTCTCTCAAAATGTGTAGAGTCCATTGCAAGCTATAAAACACTACTTTAGTCAGGGGGGGTCACCTAGCACCATTGACTCCTAGGCCATATATTGGTCACCCTTGGGAAAGTCTGTCTGCAATGAGAGTATGTAAAAGAGGGAGTTATTTCAATAGATATATTTGTAACATTTAACCAATTGGACATCTGTCTCTTGTCTGTAATACTCTTAAGTAATAATATTACTATGATATATGACAAGGTGTTGCTGGGCTGTACGACTATGGGCCTTCAGGATGTGCCATGGAATCAAATATGCTTCAGTTGTGGCGATCTCATTTTGTACTGGAAGAACATATGTTGGAAATAAGAACAGCTCTGCTTACAACACATTCAGTTCTGAAGTAAGAGCAATACAATATATCCCTTTGTAATATAATGTCTATTTGTATTTCTTGTGTATTCCGAGAATAAGTTTGCATACCTAATTACTTCCTAGTTGGCTTTTCTTCTTTTTTCTTTATCATTTTTATACGTCAACATTATTGCAATTAGGTGTGTATGTATTTTCCAAAATAAATTATCAACATTTAATATTTTTGTGCTCTGTACTTGCTTACATATGCTAAATCCTAAAGAGTTACTAGGAAACTAATGAAGATCCCATACTCAGCATGGCTTACAATAAAGATTCCACACAGTAGTCATAGTATGGTAGTTCTTGAGAATTCACAATTTATAATAATTAATTAATCTATTATTAATAATTAATTAATCTCTAATAATTAATAATTGTGATGTGGTGTGTTTACAGGGCCTCTGGTCACGTTGAAAGGTTTGCTGATTATATGGTAAAGGATGTGAAAACTGGGGATTGCTACAGAGCAGATCACATTCTAGAAGGTTGGTTTGGGTATCACTTTATTGCAACAATAAAATATATGCTATTGCATTAAAAAAATGAATGGTCAACACTCAGCATGCATCCATTGAGTTATGGATGCAAGCAGGAGGCTGCTAAGCATGAGAGAAGCGTAAGAGTTGCACGAGACGAAGGCGAGTGCAACTCTAGCTTCTTAACCCAAATATCCATGCCAGGGTCAAACCTAGACCCCTCAAATATCCATGGGTCAATCCTAGACCCCCCAAATATCCATGGGTCATACCTAGACCCCCCAAATATCCATGGGTCAAACCTAGACCCCTCAAATATCCATGGGTCAATCCTAGACCCCCCAAATATCCATGGGTCAATCCTAGACCCCCCAAATATCCATGGGTCAATCCTAGACCCCCCAAATATCCATGGGTCAATCCTAGACCCCCAAATATCCATGGGTCAAACCTAGACCCCCCAAATATCCATGGGTCAATCCTAGACCCCCCAAATATCCGTGGGTCAAACCTAGACCCCCCAAATATCCATGGGTCAAGCCTAGACCCCCCAAATATCCATGGGTCAAACCTAGACCCCCCAAATATCCATGGGTCAAACCTAGACCCCCAAATATCCATGGGTCAAACCTAGACCCCCCAAATATCCATGGGTCAAGCCTAGACCCCCAAATATCCATGGGTCAAACCTAGACCCCCCGAATATCCATGGGTCAAACCTAGACCCCCCAAATATCCATGGGTCAAACCTAGACCCCCCAAATATCCATGGATCAAAACCTAGGTCCCCCAAATACCCATGGGTCAATCCTAGACCCCCCAATAGACCCCCCCAAATCCATGGGTCAATCCTAGACCCCCCAAATATCCATGGGTCAAACCTAGATCCCCCAAATATCCATGGGTCAAACCTAGACCCCACCAAATATTCAATAGTCAAACTTAGATCCCCCAAATATCCGTGGGTCAAACCTAGACCCCCAAATATCCATGGGTCAAAACCTAGACCCCCCCCAAATATCCATGGGTCAATCCTAGACCCCCTCAATATCCATGGGTCAAACCTAGACCCCCCAAATATCCATGGTCAATCCTAGACCCCCCCTAGACCCCCCCAAATCACCCAAATATCCATGGTCAAACCTAGACCCCACCAAATATTCATGGGTAAAACCTAGACTCCACCCTCCCAAATATCCATGGGTCAAATCTAGACTCACCCCTGTGACTCCCCCCTGTGACTCCCCCCACCCAAATATCCATGGTCAAACCTAGACCCCACCAAATATTCATGGGTAAAACCTAGACTCCTCCCTGTCACTCCCCCCTGACCAAATATCCATGGGTCAAACCTACTCCCTCCAGATAACCATGCATCAAAACTAGACCCTCAATTATCCAGGGTTCAAACTAAGATTCCCCTAAATATCCATGGACTCTCTCCCCAAATATCCATGGTTCAAACCTAGACCCCACCAAATATTCAATAGTCAAACTTAGATCCCCCAATATCCATGGGTCAAACCTAGACCCCACCAAATATTTATGGGTCAAACCTAGACTCCCCCCTCCCCGTGACTCCCCCCCCCCCCCCCCCCTGCCCAAATATCCATGGGTCAAACCTAGACCCCACCAAATATCCGTGGGTCAAACCTAGACTCCCCCCTCCCCGTGACTCCTCCCCCCCCCTGCCCAAATATCCATGGGTCAAACCTAGACTCCACCCCATGACTCCTCCCCACCCAAATATTCATGGGTCAAACCTAGACTCCCCAATATCCATGGGTCAAACCTAGACCCCCCAATATCCATGGGTCAAACCTAGACCCCCAAATATCCATGGGTCAAACCTAGACCCCCCAAATATCCATGGGTCAAACCTAGACCCCCCAAATATCCATGGGTCAATCCTAGACCCCCAAATATCCATGGGTCAAACCTAGACCCCCCAAATATCCATGGGTCAATCCTAGACCCCCAAATATCCATGGGTCAAACTCCCCCCCCCCAAATATCCATGGGTCAATCCTAGACCCCCTCAAATATCCGTGGGTAAAACCTAGACCCCCCAAATATCCATGGGTCAAATCTAGACTCACCCCTGTGACTCCCCCCTGTGACTCCCCCCACCCAAATATCCATGGTCAAACCTAGACCCCACCAAATATTCATGGGTAAAACCTAGACTCCTCCCTGTCACTCCCCCCTGACCAAATATCCATGGGTCAAACCTACTCCCTCCAGATAACCATGCATCAAAACTAGACCCTCAATTATCCAGGGTTCAAACTAAGATTCCCCTAAATATCCATGGACTCTCTCCCCAAATATCCATGGTTCAAACCTAGACCCCACCAAATATTCAATAGTCAAACTTAGATCCCCCAATATCCATGGGTCAAACCTAGACCCCACCAAATATTTATGGGTCAAACCTAGACTCCCCCCTCCCCGTGACTCCCCCCCCCCCCTGCCCAAATATCCATGGGTCAAACCTAGACCCCACCAAATATCCGTGGGTCAAACCTAGACTCCCCCCTCCCCGTGACTCCTCCCCCCCCCCCCCCCCCCCAAATATCCATGGGTCAAACCTAGACTCCACCCCATGACTCCTCCCCACCCAAATATTCATGGGTCAAACCTAGACTCCCCAATATCCATGGGTCAAACCTAGACCCCCCAATATCCATGGGTCAAACCTAGACCACACCAAATATTCATGGGTAAAACCTAGACCCCCCAAATATCCATGGGTCAATCCTAGACCCCCAAATATCCATGGGTCAAACCTAGACCCCCCAAATATCCATGGGTCAATCCTAGACCCCTCAAATATCCGTGGGTCAAACCTAGACCCCCCAAACCTAGACCCCCCAAATATCCATGGGTCAAATCTAGACTCACCCCTGTGACTCCCCCCTGTGACTCCCCCCACCCAAATATCCATGGTCAAACCTAGACCCCACCAAATATTCATGGGTAAAACCTAGAGTCCTCCCTGTCACTCCCCCCTGACCAAATATCCATGGGTCAAACCTACTCCCTCCAGATAACCATGCATCAAAACTAGACCCTCAATTATCCAGGGTTCAAACTAAGATTCCCCTAAATATCCATGGACTCTCTCCCCAAATATCCATGGTTCAAACCTAGACCCCACCAAATATTCAATAGTCAAACTTAGATCCCCCAATATCCATGGGTCAAACCTAGACCCCACCAAATATTTATGGGTCAAACCTAGACTCCCCCCTCCCCGTGACTCCCCCCCCCCCCCCTGCCCAAATATCCATGGGTCAAACCTAGACCCCACCAAATATCCGTGGGTCAAACCTAGACTCCCCCCTCCCCGCGTGACTCCTCCCCCCCCCCCCCCCCTGCCCAAATATCCATGGGTCAAACCTAGACTCCACCCCATGACTCCTCCCCACCCAAATATTCATGGGTCAAACCTAGACTCCCCAATATCCATGGGTCAAACCTAGACCCCCCAATATCCATGGGTCAAACCTAGACCACCCAAATATCCATGGTCAAACCTAGACCCCCCAAATATTCATGGGTCAACCTAGACCCCCCAAATATCCATGGGTCAATCCTAGACCCCCAAATATCCATGGGTCAAACCTAGACCCCCCAAATATCCATGGGTCAATCCTAGACCCCTCAAATATCCGTGGGTCAAACCTAGACCCCCCAAATATCCATGGGTCAAATCTAGACTCACCCCTGTGACTCCCCCCTGTGACTCCCCCCACCCAAATATCCATGGTCAAACCTAGACCCCACCAAATATTCATGGGTAAAACCTAGAGTCCTCCCTGTCACTCCCCCCTGACCAAATATCCATGGGTCAAACCTACTCCCTCCAGATAACCATGCATCAAAACTAGACCCTCAATTATCCAGGGTTCAAACTAAGATTCCCCTAAATATCCATGGACTCTCTCCCCAAATATCCATGGTTCAAACCTAGACCCCACCAAATATTCAATAGTCAAACTTAGATCCCCCAATATCCATGGGTCAAACCTAGACCCCACCAAATATTTATGGGTCAAACCTAGACTCCCCCCTCCCCGTGACTCCCCCCCCCCCCCCCTGCCCAAATATCCATGGGTCAAACCTAGACCCCACCAAATATCCGTGGGTCAAACCTAGACTCCCCCCTCCCCGCGTGACTCCTCCCCCCCCCCCCCCCCTGCCCAAATATCCATGGGTCAAACCTAGACTCCACCCCATGACTCCTCCCCACCCAAATATTCATGGGTCAAACCTAGACTCCCCAATATCCATGGGTCAAACCTAGACCCCCCAATATCCATGGGTCAAAACCTAGACCCCACCAAATATCCATGGGTAAAACCTAGACCCCCCAAATATCCAATCCTAGACCCCCAAATATCCATGGGTCAAACCTAGACCCCCCAAATATCCCATCCCCCCCCCCCAAATATCCCCCCCCACCCACCCCCCAAATATCCATGGGTCAAATCTAGACTCCCCCCCCACCCAGACCCCCCCCCAAATATCCATGGGTCAAACCTAGACCCCCCAAATATCCATGGGTCAAACCTAGACCCCCCAAATATCCATGGGTCAAACCTAGACCCCCCCAATATCCATGGGTCAAACCTAGACCCCCAATTACCCATGGGTCAAACTAGATCCCCCCTGTGACTCCCCCACCCAAATATCCATGGTCAAACCTAGACCCCACCAAATATTCATGGGTCAAACTTACCCCCCCCCCCCCCTCCCCAAATATCCATGGGTCAAACCTAGACTCCACCCCATGACTCCCCCCTGACTCCCCACCCAAATATCCATGGGTCAAACCTAGACCCCCCCAAAATATCCATGGGTCAAACCTAGAGTCCTCCCTGTCACTCCCCCCTCCCCCAAATATCCATGGGTCAAACCTAACCTACTCCCTCCAGATAACCATGCTAGACTCCCAAAACAGACCCCTCAATTATCCAGGGTTCAAAACTAAGTTTCCCCTAAATATCCATGGACTCTCTCCCCCAAATATCCATGGGTCAAACCTAGACCCCACCAAATATTTATGGGTCAAACTAGAGTTTCTCCCCGTGACTCCCCCCCCCCCCCTGCCCCCCCAATATCCATGGGTCAAACCTAGACCCCACCAAATATCCGTGGGTCAAACCTAGAACCCCCCTCCCCGTGAAGACTCCCCCCCCCCCTGCCCAAAATAGTAATGGGTCAAACCTAGACTATCATTTCCCCCACCCAAATATTCATGGGTCAAACCTAGACCCCCAATTTCCTTCAACCTCGCCAATTTCTTCGTCCGCAAACTTCCATGGGTCAAACCTCAGACTTACCCCACACCCCCATCTCCTCATGATGCTGACCCCCCCCCCCCCCCCCCCATGGGGGATTCCTATTGATTGATGAATAGTTCGGGGGAAAATGTGTTCTAAAAATAGCCTGATCCGGTCACAGGTCGTCTCACAAACCCAGTACGGTAGATGGAGGCTCCTACTCCCCCTCCTATCCATGGGTCAAACCTAGACCCCCCAATATCCATGGGTCAAACCCCCCACCAAAAATATCCATGGGTAAAACCTAGACCCCCCAAATATCCATGGGTCAAACCTAGACCTCCCCAAATATCCATGGGTCAAACCTAGACCCCCCAAATATCCATGGGTCAAACCTAGATCCCCCCCTCCATCCCCGTGACTCCCCCTCTGAATCTCACTCACCCCCAAAAATACTGTTCAAAATTCAACCCCACAAAATTACCAAAATCGGAAATTTTAAACCCAAAAAAAACTTTGTACCTAACTGTCACTTTATCCTGAGTACATTTGCAGTTTGGAGAAGGTACTGAAAGACGATTCAGCAGACATTGTTGTTGTTGTTATGGTAATGTTATTGAAATCTGAATTTCTCGTGTAGGACATATTGAAAAATTGTTGTCAGATAAAAAAATAACTGAAGACAAGCAGACAGAGTTCCAGAGTGTACTGAATAAGGTATATCAATAACTATGTATGTGGTCTTTCATGTTGAGCTTTCTTTGCTTGAATTGAAACTGTCCATGTACGTATACTGTACAGTAATCTCAGATAATATATTACTAAAACAAGCACTTTACATGTGAAAGCTTTTTCAAATATGGGCGGATCCTGCCTAAGATTTTAGCTTAGTACAGTGACAGTGCTAATGACAATTACTGTACAATGTAACTGTTAATCATTCCAGGCGGGATCTCACTTATCCTGTCTCTCCTAGTGGGACTGCAGTTTCACATCTGTTTTGGTGGGATTCCAGGTGGGGTGTTCTTTTTCTCCTAATTGGGAAAAATGGGAGGATACTGACTGGCTTGTTTCAAGTGACCGACACATATGTACATGTACATTACCTGAGGTGGTCACTCAAAGAGTTTATGTGCCTCCTGTGAAATTAAATATTAAAACTGATTTTCAGATTGACAACTACAACATGCAAGACTTGGGCGAACTAATAAAGAAATATGAAGTAAAAGCAACTCTGACTGGAAATGACCTTTCAGACCCAACTGAATTCAATCTAATGTTTGCCACTTCCATTGGTCCAAGTGGATTAATTCCTGGGTAAGAATGTCAAACTGTCTTGTTCTGATTCCTCTCGAACTAAGCTAACAGTTACTGACTTGGCCATAAGTTTCTGTTTTTTCTCCTTTGTCAGCGGCTTAAGTTACACGTGACTTAGGTTACACTGGGTTTAAGTAACAATGATACACATGGAGTATATATACTGTACATGTAGAGTGTTACAGTAGTTACAAGAAGTAGTATTGGGATATATAAAGGACGTCTTCTCCAATCATCGGATTCATTACCTACATGTATACCAGTAGAGTGCTGACTGGAAGGGAACATTTTGGGGGCTCAGACAGGAAAGTCTGGCACAACATAACTCAGTTCTGGGGTGTGGTTCACTCCACTACAACCCTCAGAACTGAGCACTGATGCTCTATCATCTGAGCTACAAGGCCAGACTAGGCGCAGGCCATGGCTAGTTAGGATGGAAATTCTTGAGAAATATAGGAATTGTTCTGAGGTTCTGACCTAATTGTTTTCTTAATTCCATCTCAGTTTCCTAAGACCAGAAACAGCTCAAGGTATTTTTGTCAACTTCAAGCGTCTTCTTGAAGCTAATAATGGCAGGCTTCCCTTTGCTGCTGCTCAAATTGGTCCTGCTTTCAGAAATGAAATTTCTCCAAGAGCCGGTCTTCTAAGAGTCAGGTGAATATCATAACAAATGTATTTATATTAGGAGCAAGGGTGGTTTAGTTGGTTGGTTCAATTCTTCATGACCTCACATCCTTGTTTCAACTCCCCTCTTCCCTCAGTGCAGCTTTAACTACCTGTAGAACAGAGCACTGATGGAGGGAGGGGGTAAAAGGGTGCACAGTCCACCTCCTGGAAGAACACTTTCGAGTGAAGGAGCATGGAAGTTAAATATTGTACCCTTTACCTTATTTTATACAAATATTACAATATTACTAGTTCAGAGAAAGGAAAACTTTATATGCTTACTTGTATTTTACATTTCCATCAGAGAGTTCACCTTAGCAGAGATTGAACACTTTGTTGATCCATCAGACAAGAGTCACCCAAAGTTCCCCAACGTGAGTGACCTTAAAGTGACACTGTACCCAGCGATGCACCAAATGGATGGTGAACCTGCTTTTGAGATAACTCTTGGTGATGCCATCAACAGGGTAATTATTGCCTATCCCTAGTAACCCATGTTAGCTTGTAAACCTTGTAGTGTCTGAAGAGAAGGACACAATCTCTCTGCAGAGACGTGTGGGGCTTGATGTCCATGACCAGTCGAGAAGAAAGTCACGACATGTAGTTTGTAATGATTGCAAATTAATAAAGCCACATTCGGTATTTGATGTTTATGATTGATGGAAGTCTATTACTAACTAATAACGGTCACAATGTTCGTATCGATGGGTCGTGAAGTACCTGTACTACAAATGCAGTGGTAATCACAAATGTGCATGGATGTCACTAGATGTTTAAGTAGCAGGCAGTTGCTACTCAAAGACAGAGGCTGAACAAGCATGGCAACATGTGCTTTAGCATTCAGAGTAGTTGGTGCAGTGTTGATGCAAATCTTGAGTGTCCATGCGGTGGTAACTTCTACATCCACACATCTTGTTCTTGTACATTATAACAGCACCATAAGTGACTGGATTTCTCTTTTGGAGCGCTAAAATACTTGGAAGATAGTGCGACTGGAAGTACATCTATCTCAAGATCAGTTTCGAAACTCTCTTTGATGTAGTTGAAAATGTCACGAGTGAATTGTACAATTTCATGGCAAATATGATGCATGGTTTCAACTACGCTTGGACTTTATATGTACTTATTGACACGATATAATAAGCTTTCATCAATTTACAAGTCCCAAATTGGGCAATTTTAAAAACCTAACTTATTATTCTGGTGGGCACTACATAGTATTGCTATCATTACCTTTCATTTCTCAAGCAACAATGGACTAAAGGTATCATCCAGTACTTCTTGCAACAATTTGCTGTGGATTTGTGCTAAAAACTCTCTTGAACTCTTTGTGGACGCATGAGCTAAATTGTAGGGTAATGTTATTTCTAGAGATTCAACAGCATTTAGTTCTATATTTACTACATTCTTATTCACAGATTTTGTTTTTTGGAACGTTGTGAAAATGTCAGTAGACGCGTTTTTATATCTTATTTCATTTGTTTCGTTCCAGGAAATCATCACTAGTACAACAGTAGCGTACTTCATTGGACGTGTCTGGTTGTTCCTTGCCAAATGCGGTACAGACCAGACCAAGCTCAGATTTAGACAGCACATGTCCAACGAAATGGCTCATTATGCCTGTGACTGCTGGGATGCTGAACTGAGGACCTCCTATGTAAGCATGCCTCTATCACTATTAAAAATTGTATCCAGGGTATGCTGTTTTTTATTGATTTTGGTGTCTTTAATTCCAATAGGGCTGGATTGAATGTGTTGGAATAGCGGACCGTGCTTGCTTTGATTTGGTACAGCACACTAATGCTACAGGAGAGAAACTCGTGGCACAAGTTGATCTCCCAGAACCTGTATCCTTACTGTACATGTATGTATGTACATAAACTTACATAAACTTCATATTCCATGGGAAGGAAGGTAGTTATACTAGTTTTGCTATTTTGCTATGTCTTATATGTAGAAATGGTTATAATATTAGATATCTCAGGTCATGAATTCGTTTGATGGTATTTCATAAGTACAATTTGATGTAGTGTGGTTTATCCTTTACACGCTTGGCCAGATCAAAGTAGATGTTCTGGAGTTAGTACCAGAAAAAGCAGCTCTTGGAAAGGCATTTAAAAAAGAAGCTAAAACTGTCTTGGAGGCTATGGCGAAGTTTGATAATGACAGTGCAGCGAAGATGGAAGAAGATTTCAAGCAGAAAGGGTAAGCAAGAATCCATATAAATAACTAAAATACATCTGCACGTATCCTGTTGAATAGGATGTTATTGATGTTGTACATGTTGTTGCAGCATATTTTATCTCAATAGGATGTTGTTGTTATTGACTGATCTTTACCATTTACTCGGAAAAACCGGAAATTCCGGTTTGAAAAAAAAAAGGTATGCGTCATTCCGATCGGAAAGTTCCGGAAAACTCGGTCTAATGGTACACGCGTCTACGGAAAAAAACCCGAAAAGAGCGGGAAAAGTGGATTACCTCGATCACTAGACCGAGTTTTCCGAAACTTTCCGATCGGAATGACACATACCATTTGTTTTTCCAACTGGAATTTCCGGTTTTTCCGAGTAAATGGTAAGGACCCCAGCTGTTTTATAGTTGATGGGGCAAGCGTGTTTATTATAAATAAAGTTTACTTTCTTATCTACTTACTTACTTACTATTAGAGTCGTTTTCGTATGAGTGGGAAGTAGTTACGGTACGGTTCGTGGCGTGCAGTGACGGTACCGTGCCGTGACCGTGCCGTATCCAAGCATTCTGATTGGTTGAGCAATGTTTTTGCGCGCTGTGATTGGTTGAATACAATGTCTTCGATTCCGTACCGTGACCGTAACTCCGTGCCGTAGGTTTCCCACTCGTACGAAAACGACTCTATGGTCATGGTCGTGCTGCTATCTATCTATGGATGTTATTGATGTTGTTGTTGTTGTTTTGCTGTGTTATTGTTCTACATGTGTTAATAACTAATAGTATTTACCAATCCAGGGAACATACCATCAATGTGGACGGCAAAGACTACAGTATCCAGAAGTCCATGGTAAAGGAAATAAGACGATTCCAGAAAGACGTTCATGGTAACGTTCATTTGTTGAACTGTTTCGTCCTCCTTCTCTCTTTGTCCTCTCCCTACTCTTGAGTAGCATTGGATAGAGCGTGCTTTCAGATTGAATCTAATTCGGACAGAGTGGTATTGCCTCTACTCTCTCCAAGGTCCCGATGATTGTTATATGAGGGATAAGAACTCAGGAAAGAGTACTTTGAAATCCATCATTTCAAAGTCCTTGGACTTTGAAATGCATTCCAAAGTACTCTAGAGCGGACTTTCCGGGGTATCCCGGTCCATCATGTGACCGGATTTCATGCACCGGATTGGCTGGTTACCTCATGAATAATTAATGAGTATGAGAAACAATCTTGAACATGCATCCACATGCATCCCAGTACATGCATCCCATGCATCCCAGTACATGCATCCCATGCATCCCAGTACATGCATCCCAGTACATGCATCCCAGTACATGCATCCCAGTACATGCATCCCAGTACATGCATCCCAGTACATGCATCCCAGTACATGCATCCCAGTACATGCATCCCAGTACATGCATCCCAATACATGCATCCCAGTACATGCATCCCAGATCCCAGTACATGCATCCCAGTACATGCATCCCAATACATGCATCCCAGTACATGCATCCCAGTACATGCATCCCAGTACATGCATCCCAGTACATGCATCCCAGTACATGCATCCCAGTACATGCATCCCAGTACATGCATCCAGTACATGCATCCCAGTACATGCATCCCAGTACATGCATCCCAGTACATGCATCCAGTACATGCATCCAGTACATGCATCCAGTACATGCATCCCAGTACATGCATCCCAGTACATGCATCCCAGTACATGCATCCCAGTACATGCATCCCAGTACATGCATCCCAGTACATGCATCCCAGTACATGCATCCCAGTACATGCATCCCAGTACATGCATCCCAGTACATGCATCCCATACATGCATCCCAGTACATGCATCCCAGTACATGCATCCAGTACATGCATCCAGTACATGCATCCCAGTACATGCATCCCAGTACATGCATCCCAGTACATGCATCCCAGTACATGCATCCCAGTACATGCATCCCAGTACATGCATCCCAGTACATGCATCCCAGTACATGCATCCCAGTACATGCATCCCATGCATCCCAGTACATGCATCCCAGCATACATGCATCCCAGTACATGCATCCCAGTACATGCATGCATCCCAGTACATGCATCCCAGTACATGCATGCATCCCAGTACATGCATCCCAGTACATGCATCCCAGTACATGCATCCCAGTACATGCATCCCAGTACATGCATCCCAGTGCATGCATCCCAGTACATGCATCCCAGTACATGCATCCCAGTACATGCATCCCAGTACATGCATACAGTACATGCATCCCAGTACATGCATCCCAGTACATGCATCCCAGTACATGCATCCCAGTACATGCATCCCAGTACATGCATCCCAGTACAGTATCCCATGCATGCATCCCAGTACATGCATCCCAGTACATGCATCCCAGTACATGCATCCCAGTACATGCATCCCAGTACATGCATCCCAGTACATGCATCCCAGTACATGCATCCCAGTACATGCATCCCAGTACATGCATCCCAGTACATGCATCCCAGTACATGCATCCCAGTACATGCATCCAGTACATGCATCCCAGTACATGCATCCCAGTACATGCATCCCAGTACATGCATCCCAGTACATGCATACCCAGTACATGCATCCAGTACCAGTACATGCATCCAGTACATGCATCCAGTACATGCATCCCAGTACATGCATCCCAGTACATGCATCCAGTACATGCATCCCAGTACATGCATCCAGTACATGCATCCCAGTACATCTGACCAGATTTGATTAACGTTTGACCAATTGCTTTTCTACAGTTCGTGATGTTGAGCCCCACGTGGTAGAACCATCGTTTGGGATTGGACGAATCATGTACTCTATTTTAGAACACAACTGTAGAATTCGGGAAGGAGACGAACAAAGAACGGTATTGTCACTTGTCTGTCCCTGTTCTAATCACTGACTGTCTGTCCCTGTTCTAATCACTGTCTGTTTTTGTTCTAATCACTGACTGTCTGTCCCTGTTCTAATCACTGTCTGTCTGTCCCTGTTCTAATTACTGTCTGTCTGTCCCTGTTCTAATCACTGACTGTCTGTCCCTGTTCTAATCACTGACTGTCTGTCCCTGTTCTAATCACTGTCTGTCTGTCCCTGTTCTAATCACTGTCTGTTTTTGTTCTAATCACTGACTGACTGTCCCTGTTCTAATCACTGTCTGTCTGTCCCTGTTCTAATCACTGTCAGTCTGTCCCTGTTCTAATCACTGACTGTCTGTCCCTGTTCTAATCACTGACTGTCTTTCCCTGTTCTAATCACTGTCTGTCTGTCCCTGTTCTAATCACTGTCTGTCTGTCCCTGTTCTAATCACTGACTGTCTGTCCCTGTTCTAATCACTGTCTGCCTGTCCCTGTTCTAATCACTGTCTGCCTGTCTGTTCTAATCACTGACTGTCTGTCCCTGTTCTAGTGGCTGTCACTTCCACCTGCCGTAGCTCCAGTCAAGTGCTCTGTTCTTCCACTGAGCAGGAACAAGGAATTTGAACCATATGTCAAACAGCTTTGTGAGTATCGCGTCCTGATAGTGTAGTTACACGACGAACACTCTCATTTTCTTGTCAATTTCCAGTAAGGATAGCTATAACAAGCGATTTTTCATGATAATAGAATATGTAAAACGTTCTTTTGAAACAATAAGGTCTTTATTATCATGATGTTAAAATAGTATTTTCCAACTGTGCACAGCTGTGGCTCTGACAGAGTTGGATATATCTCATAAAGTCGACGACTCCAGTGGTTCAATTGGAAGACGTTACGCGAGGACTGACGAGATCGCCATACCCTTTGGCATCACCGTCGACTTTGATACCGTCAATAAAGTTCCGCATACTGTTACTATGCGCGAGAGAAATACTACACGTCAAATTAGAGTCGAGGTGAGTCCATTGATCCCGTGACTCGGGCGAACGCATGCAGTTTGCGGTCGGTCGGTTGGTTGGACTGTCTGTCTGTCTGTCTGTCTGTCTGTCTGTCTGTCTGTCTGTCTGTGTACCTTTGTCTGTGCTTCTATCTGTCTGTCTGTCCGTCTATGTGCCTCCCTCCATACTTCTCTGTCTGTATTTATTCCTGTCTCCGGTAAAGTTTGTCGGAAAAAGTTCGAGCCTACGCGGCATGACCGAAAGGAATCATGGGAAATTTGTTATTGAGTCGTAACTATGGTAGCTTGTAATGATCCCCTAACACTGCCAAAGTAAAGAGTTTAACAAATAATATTACCAGGAGCCCATTTACCCATGGTGCCTTTTGGTTACTTCGTTGAGTGCTTTTCACTGACAACCTCTTGAAACAGCTAAAGGCGGTACATGTGTCATTTTATATTCTAATGCGCATATGAAAATTGTACCTGAGCAATATAAGTTAATTTTA
Organism: Actinostola sp. cb2023; assembly: GCA_033675265.1. Taxonomy (NCBI): domain Eukaryota; kingdom Metazoa; phylum Cnidaria; class Anthozoa; order Actiniaria; family Actinostolidae; genus Actinostola; species Actinostola sp. cb2023. Next base: position 281,451 of record JAUJYZ010001075.1, read on the forward strand.
TTCTTCTTTGATCTTGTCGTATTTCCGTGACACGCCTATCATGTTGTTCTTCAGATCAGTGAGCTTGCTCAGCTTGTTAGTGACTTGGTTCGTGGCAAGACCACGTGGGAAGAAGTAGAGAAGAAATACGGTCTGTTTGAAGGTCAAACAACCAGTAAATGAACCAAAGTTTTTAATTTAACAATTAGTTCTAAATCTGATAAATGACAAATAAATTAACGAAAGACAACCAAAGTGAAACTTTGACTGTAACGTTAAAGAGTGCCTTATTATCGTATTTACCCTAAGTAACTGGCTCAGAAGGCCTGGGGAGGAGAGCCAGCTACGAGTCCTATCCCATAATGCACTATTTTAAATGCTGACTAATTCCGCGAGAAACGTTGAACTTTCACAAATTCATTGGATATTCTTTGTAAATGTCCAAAACTTCAAACGAATTTCCAATGAATTCCCGAGGTTTGAAGAGGGCATGCGCGTTGATTTTCCAACGAATTTGCAAGGTTAGAATGAATTTCCAAGGTTTCAAGAGCTCTACTAATTTCTTTATGAAAGTGCGAGCGAGTTGAAACATCTGCACAATGACTTCACAGTCAGTGGCAGATCCAGGGGTTCCATGTGTTCTATGGGTTCCCGCAGTGACGACTTCATCTATCGGCACAGTGACTTCATCTATCGGCACAGTGACTTCATCTATCGGCACAGTGACTTCATCTATCGGCACAATGACTTCATCTATCGGCACAATGACTTCATCTATCGGCACAGTGACTTCATCTATCGGCACAGTGACTTCATCTATCGGCACAGTGACTTCATCTATCGGCACAGTGACTTCATCTATCGGCACAGTGACTTCATCTATCGGCACAGTGACTTCATCTATCGGCACAGTGACTTCATCTATCGGTCCAGTGACTTCATCTATCAACACAGTGACTTCATCTATCGGCACAGTAACTTCATCTATCGGCACAGTGACTTCATCTATCGGCACAGTGACTTCATCTATCGGTCCAGTGACTTCATCTATCGGTCCAGTGACTTCATCTATCAACACAGTGACTTCATCTATCGGTCCAGTGACTTCATCTATCGGCACAGTGACTTCATCTATCGGTCCAGTGACTTCATCTATCGGCACAGTGACTTCATCTATCGGCACAGTGACTTCATCTATCGACACAGTGACTTCCAAATAGTTGTGGAATTCACTAGAGTTTTCTTCACGTACAAATAAATGTCAAGCGCATAAAAAATTCAACATCGGTGTTTTCTCTAATCAACTCAACCACATGATGTCCCAACTTATAAACAAAGACTGATTGCATACTTTGTAGTATCACCGCCCTAATTATGACTGCATGATCTAAGGGTGAAAAACTGAAGCATTCATACTGTCTTTGAAAGCGGAGTTTTAATGATCTCTTTTCAGACTCTCATTTTATTTTATTGATTTTCAGTAAGGTTCTTCTCTTTCTTTCTTGTTTTAATTTATTCAGTGAGTTTCTTTGTTTTCTTCATTCTTCGTTCTGTCCTTTCTTTTCTCTTTTTACCAGTGTTTTCTGTTACCGATTAACGATGTATTCTATGGAATGACATTGTAAAAGAATATTGCTAGAGTCTTGTATAAACATTGGCCTTCTTTACACTCCGATACTGTGACTGCAGTTTCGAAGTTAACTGTAATTGCCCTATATCACTATGACGTCACATCAAAACAATCTATTGTTTAAAGAGGGGGACAATACTGCAACTGACCTAAAAGGATTTCCCAAATAAATGTATTTTACAGACTGTCTGAAAGCGATAAAAGTCACCAAACACAGTAAATATTGTGGGAAAAGCTTCAATACATTTTATTTTCCTTTGACTTGAGTACTTGTATATCCTTTACCAGTTCACAACGTAAGTTTTGACTCATATAAACAATTCCCTGTCAATCAAATTCAATTAATTATTAACTATGTGACGACGCATTTTCAAAAATGCCAAAATTAGGCGTATTTGAGGCCAAATATCTCCAATGGCAATCCTTGTCATCAAAAACGACTAGCATCACAATTCATATCCACCCTTGATCTCTTTATTTCGCAAATAATAATTTTGGGGTCTCATAAACCCGCATAAATGTTCCGCACAGGCTTTGTTTGAAATCTGCACCTAGATTGAAAAAATCTCTCTTTCGATTGTAACTTTAATGTTCATTATAAGCTTATAATTTAGTGCTTCTGTATAATTTAAACCTAAAACACAATTTATTACTCTTCTCCGACATTCAAGAACGCGATAATTGGAATCAGTTTGACAGATAAGTAGACAATTGCATCAATTTACACCAAACAGAGCTATTTGAAGCAAATAATGAGATTCAAGGAGTTTTAACAGCTGATTGAAAGCCAGCAATTGCCGATCTGATAAATTCAAACAACTTACAGATAGATTTGAAAGCGTAAAGCAAGATACGCTAACTATAAACGACGTATTTTGACTTGGTAATGAGTACATTCCTTGCATTCCCATGAGCTTCACTTTTAGGAGACATCACGTGAATGAAAAGTTCATATTAGTTAATAAAGTCTCTGGACTAGAGAACATTTGTATCACAACGTGTTGTCCCAGGGGTGTGACCGATTTGTAGCCGATTGGCTTGAAAAACAAGGTCTTGGCTTTGTTTAAAGAAAAATCTATTCAATATAAGCTGAATAGTTGGTGGGTTCAGTTTTTGTGATTTGAACCTTGCGTTTATGAGTTATAGAGGTTTGAAATCTCAATATGCAAATTTGATGACGTCTACTAAGGAATTTGCCATAACTTATTTAGACTGGTCGAAAGTAACGCAGGCTCTGGGGACGAGATTGTATCACAACGTGTTGTCCCAGGGGTGTGACCGATTTGTAGCCGATTGGCTTGAAAAACAAGGTCTTGGCTTTGTTTAAAGAAAAATCTATTCAATATAAGCTGAATAGTTGGTGGGTTCAGTATTTTGTGATTTGAACCTTGCGTTTATGAGTTTAGAGGTTTGAAATTTGAAATCTCAATATGCAAATTTGATGACGTCTACTAAGGAATTTGCCATAACTTATTTAGACTTTTTCAAGAAGAGCTTATTTTTTGAAATGGTGAAAAAGTTATAAAATCATTTATAAAGACTGTGAAAATATTCTGCAAGTTTTCAAATGTCAATAATCGGCACAAGGGCGTTTTTGTATAATAAATGAAGTCTTAGTAGACGTCATCAAATTTGCATATTGAGATTTCAAACCTCTATAACTCATAAACGCAAGGTTCAAATCACAAAATACTGAACCCACCAACTATTCAGCTTGTATTGAATAGATTTTTAAAACAATCTCACAGGGGTGATAGGCACTTTAAAGGTATTGATATAATGTATGAAAGACTTCATGATGTTTATGATGTTCTTGTTTTGTCACTGATTATCGATCACACAACTTCGCACAGCAGTAAGCCGCTGACCGTTGACCGTTGACTGCGGATACCGACCATATATATATATTTTTGGAATAATATTACTAGGTTCCTACTGACACCAACAATACCTCTTTCAAATGTGGGACAAGTTGTGGTGTTCAGTGCGCATGATCGCAGTGTCAAAGACTCTTACCTACAAATTTGTGATTTTCTTTAACTTTTTCCATCGGAAATTATTCTTAAAATATCAGTTTAAATGAATGTTGGGTTTTAGAAGTCATTTAATAAACTCGAGAATACAACACGGCCTCTCGTTGATAACACTTATCAAACTCATTAATAATTCATGAGCAATTGGTCCAACCAAGGTTTGTCGAATCGGTCACATGCAAGGATCTATATACATGGATACAGACACTCGTTAATAAAACATTATTGTTTTATTAATCAGTTCTTTTTCAGTGATAAAGACTGATTGCCTGTAACACAGGTCATGCAAAGGTCTCATTTACCGCGGATCATTGGCCTTTGCATAGCATCGACACTGAAGAGTTCGATCGTCCTTTCGAATACAGATCTCTTTGGCATGTGTGCATTCTCGTACCCAGAGCTCCTCGGTCGGTCGTTCCTGCTCTGGGTACGAGAATGGCATGTGTGATGAGATAAACTATGTTCCTGCGCATGACAGTGACGTTAAAAGTACCTTTACAAGAACGCGTTTAATTTCTACTTTTCTTGCATTATTTGCTTAGAATTCATGTAATACTATTTTAGATAAAGGTAAATTGGGATGGAGTTTGATAAGAAGTTTCGGCTCATAAGAAAACATTATACTCGGGCATTATGACAATGACAGTTGCGTGACGAAGGAGACTGTGTGTCGGTGAGCATAGCTAAAGATTTCCCAATCCTCAAGTGAAGACTAGAGGAAGAGAGACTGTGACCAAAATTGGTTTATAATAATAGGATGTTACTCAGCACAGAGGCCGACATACGTATTGCATGCTTGCGCGCTCTACCACAGAAAACCCATCAAGAGAACACGCAGATATAATGATATTAAAATATTCAGTGCCCTCAGAGGCAAGGGTTGGGTTGCCTGTGGTACGAGTCACATAGATAAAGATCTCGACTCAGTGCGTACTTGGTACGTCTTGAGGTTGCATAGGTCAGATGGTTCTGATAACGCTCTTCGTTTCTTCGTTATCATTGAAGGCACGTACAAACGTGGAATAAAATAAACTTCCATCATTATATTTCTCAGAAATGTGTTTCATTTTATTGTCCGATACCTTTTTTAAAAACGGGTTTTCACGGCGCGTGATGGCATGCCGTCATATGCAGCAAGCAAAGCGACATTATCTACCAAAACAAAATCTACTGGAAAATCAAACCGTCACTCTCTAGCTTTAGAGACATAATAATACCGTATGTCACATGTAAAACAATGATTATATGATCGTGTTTAAAAGGAAGTGATCGATGGCTTGCCTTCGATACAACATCATTTCTCTTCTGCATATTAAACACAACTGCTTCTCTCTCGATACAGCACGAGCTCACAGCACTTCTAGTCGGTAGTCGGAAACTAGTTGACCCGTTTGAGCATATAATTACTTCATTAGGCGTTCGGATATCATCGCCCCCGTTTTCAGCCAATCGAAACCCTGAAACAGACATTCCTGACCGATACGATCACATACTTCGCATTTTGTGTACTACGAAGAAAAAGAAAAAAGAAAGCGCATTTTATAACTCGGGCTTCCTACCGAAGTTCCCAAGTAATAATTGGTATTGCGCGCTCTTTGACTGGTCTAGGGCCGTGTGTTACTAGAGAACAGACACACATATGACGTCACGAAATGACTGAAGTCTCAAGTATTATACAAATAGATCCCATTTTGCCGTGCGCCTGTACTCGACTGAGAAGAAGTCAAAATGTGGTGTGATCAACAGTCACGCCACTCGACTTCTTCTCGTGGCGTACCTTTTTGTTCTCACCACATTTTGACGTCATCTGTGCATCTATAAGAGTATAGACGCACAGGAAAATGGAATCTATTTGTTAACTATATGAGATAAATGTTTCAAGAAAGTATGTCGGCAATGGTGTAACTACTGTACTTTGAGATGTATCTACGCATGTCATGATTGTCTCAGTGTAATAGCTTATACTTCAATCAAATCCAGCTGTTCCCCAACCCAACCCAACAACCCATCCCCACAATCGCCCAAAATCCCCGCCCATGAGACACAGGTCCTTACAGGGGGGGGGGGGGGGGGGTGGTTGGTAACAGCTGGAATTGATGCATTGGACACTCATTCAAGAGCGCTTGTGACATCGCTGCTCAAACATTATTAGACAATTCCCGTCTGGGCTCAGTATTTTCTCCGAGTCTTTTTACGCTTGACGAAACCTTACAAACTACATTACTAATTATTAGAATAATTTTGTCACACAATATTTGAACAGTTGAACCTTTTCCTCGTAAGCTGAGCATATATGCTACGTTTCAGTTCAAAACATAGGAATTATGCACAAATAATAACATTTGACCGTCGCAGTAGACAGGTTAGAAACATAGTACATACATATTGCGTACGTCACGCTATCTTATGTAAATACCGCGCTGATACTATAAGCATTGTACGGAATTAGGGAAATATGTCAGTTTAAATGCTCTCAATCTTCTGCAACATGTTATCGTGTCCATTTTTGTTACTCAAAGTTGCGTTTAAAAGAAACAGAGTTGGGAAATTGGAGCATTTGTAGATTCTGATAGAAGTGACCTTCCGTGGTCACGCTTCTTTCACAAGTCAACACGATAATAACTCTTTAAATATGCCAAGTGATTACGAGGGTTAAAAGACCAACTACGAGGCTGAGATAGCAATAACGTTTTGCATTCCGTGTTTTAGATCTTCAGCTTATTTCGGGTCGTTTTGCAGAGAAATGTTCGATTTTGATATGGATTTCCCAGCTCTGTTTGGTGTAAATTGATGCAATTGTCTACTTATCTGTCAAAACATTCCAATTATCGCGTTCGTGAATGTCGGAGAAGAGTAGTAAATTGTGTTTTAGGTTTAAATTATACAGAAGCACTAAATTATAAGCTTATAATGAACATTAAAGTTACAATCGAAAGAGAGATTTTTTCAATCTAGGTGCAGATTTCAAACAAAGCCTGTGCGGAACATTTATGAGACCCCAAAATTTTTATTTGCGAAAAAGGGTGGATATGAATTGTGATGCTAGTCGTTTTTGATGACAAGGATTGCCATTGGAGATATTTGGCCTCAAATACGCCTAATTTTGGCATTTTTGAAAATGCGTCGTCACATAGTTAATAATTAATTGAATTTGATTGACAGGGAATTGTTGATATGAGTCAAAACTTACGTTGTGAACTGGTAAAGGATATACAAGTACTCAAGTCGAAGGAAAATAAAATGTATTGAATTGCATGAATTTGAGAGCTGTTTAGTTTTCTCCCTTGATTTGGCAGCATTTAGAGGTTTTGCCTCGAAAAACGAGGGGGGGGGTGGTCTAACTCCCCCCTGAAAATCCCAAAAAGCAAACCACCTTGGCTACTTGAGTTTTTAGGTGAACCCTTTAATCTGGCCAAGTTTCATCAAAATCGGTGAGATGGCATGTGTCACCACTGCCTGGTCCTCTCATGGACACGCTCTTTTAAGTGTAAGGCCGTACAATTATCAAACATCTGGTGGCAAAAATCACAAAAATGGAATTCGCTCTAACTTTGCATATGGGTAGCCCTTGGTCTGAATATAAACGCTGTGTAGTTTGTTTGGGAAAATATTTATTTGTTTTGGAGAAAATCGAAAAAAACTATTTTGGCTTCAGACGCCATGTAATGACTGTCGGCGGAGTGAAAATGCATCAAATTCATTCCATTCGAAACTAAAAACAACACAAATATTTCAACACCATCGCTGTATTATATAACTCTTCCTTAGTCTCTAGGCTTAATATTATAAACATCGAGCGAGTTTAAGAAGTCCAATAAATTCCAAATCAAAGTGCACTATTTGGAAAATCCAACCGGTGGGTCAAAAATAATAGTTTTTTTAGTCATGTGCCAGTGATCCAAATTTTATAATATTGCAGCTACGTACTAAGAAGATGATATAGTTTTGGAATCTTGAAAGTTTTATTTGGGCAATTGACATTTAGCTTCTGAGAAAACTCTTTTATTCACCACTCGAAAAACATCAAAAACGGTGATTGCGTGACTGCGTGACAATTGGTAAAATAACCGTACAATGTTTCTGTTAACTTCAGAGCCATGTATAACTGTTAAACAACATATATTTTCTCGTTTCTATGCTTGCAATGCATCGGGATATCTTTGCATAACATATTATGCTGTTATGTGTGCATTGAATATTTGGCATTTGGATTCTGAAATACGGTTGAATCATCCAGCCGTCAAAACTGTTCATAACTTGAATATTCCTTTACATTCTTGTTCCTCTACTGTTGTCCTGGCGTAGTCAATAGAATAAAACCGAACAAAAAATAAATCGAATCCAATGGAACCCAATCGTTTGATTGTTTTGCGATTGGCTCGGCCATCGAACAGAATCTAACGCCATCCTCGGAAACCCAGGGGCTACAGGGGGAGGGGGGAGGGGAGGGGAAAAGGATGAATCGAACCGGATCTTTTGGGAGAATGCGATTACCGAACACAAGATCGAACCATTCGAACTCACAATCATTTCGATTAGTTAGATTTTGTTCGGTGAAAATAAAACGCCATAAAAATAAAATATTGATGAGCAGCACTGCAGTCCTAATAAAATCGGAAGATTTCTGCCATCTAATAGCCACGTAAGCCAAGGCTAAAGAACGCAATGTAAAAAGACTAAAAATCCTGGTACAATGGAACTCGGTTAATACGGACACCATCGGGATGAGACGCAGTGTCATTATTAACCGGGTGTCCATATAAACCGGGTCGGTCAATTTACGTCACTTACATTTTTGGCGGAAACAATGACTGCATGACACTGGTAATCTGTTTATTTTTAGTGGGGAAACTATAAATGCACGTAATTAGCGATCAGTTTACAAGTTGAACGTGAGAAAGCACAGAACGTGCGTAATTTTAATTTAAAAGCGATCAATTTACCCATTGTCGTTGTTTTGGGAAAATAAAGTGTCCGTATTATTATTATTATTATTATTATTATTATTATTATTATTATTATTATTATTATTATTATTATTATTATTATTATTATTATTATTATTATTATTATTATTATTATTATTATTATTATTATTATTATTATTATTATTATTATTATTATTATTATTATTATTATTATTATTATTATGATTATGATTATTATTATTATTATTATTATTATTATTTTTATTATTATTATTATTATGAAAATGGGCATATTGGGACAGGAAAAAATGTCCGTTGTCCGTATTATCCGGTGTCCGTATTAAACAGGTATATTTTATAGATATTTGTATGAGTTTTGGCAGGGACAGAACAACGTGTCCGTAATAACCGGGTGTCCGTATTAACCGGGTGTCCGTAAGGCCGGGGTTCTACTGTACAGAATAAAGATGTGTATGTGTGTACGCATGCAATAAATTTAATTTAAACACATTTCAAGGGCAACTCTTAAGGTAATCAGAAACACTATAATAACATCAACAACTGCAAATCAACAAGTGCCTTTACAACAGAGAGTTGGGATATTCTTATACGAATATACTGGGTCTACTACCGGGGGGGGGGGGGGGGGGGGGGGGGGGTTGGTTGGGACTCCCATATATAAAGTGGTTGGGATGCTCGTCGTACCTCACCTTATTATCACTTATTTTCGCGTGTCTTTAATTTCGCGATTTTCACGTTTGAAAAAAAACCGCGAAATTAAAGACTCGCGAATAATAATTACGACGAAAATTAACGAAGCGAAACTTTGTCACGCAGTGATGTCTTGAATTGAATTGTTACAACATTTACCCAATTCAAAACAATATGTTTGTATACTGCACCGGATCATAATTTTAAAAAACGTGAAATTAAGTTCCCTTATACACGTTTTTTTCTGCAAAATCGCGAAATCAAAGCCTCGTGAAATATGTTCGCGAAATTAAGGACGCGCGAAAATAAGTGATACTAAGGTACCTTTTAGGGGTCCAGATCCGCGATTTGGTACCTCTTAGGGTGTCACAAATCTAAAAGGACCACAAAAGACTAAGCCGGTACCTTTTAGGGTGATCTATTTAAAACGTTAAATATATTTCAAAGATCGCAACGTTTCCGATTAATACTGATGAAGGCCATTGATTAATGGCCGAAACGTCTATATATAAAAAACAGAAGTCAGAGACAAACACTGTATAATCAATAATGTACCTTTTAGGGACCGTCGACATATTCACCTTTCCCCGCTTAACGTCCACTGGACGTTTAGGTTAGACCCCCCCCCCCCCCCCCCCCCCCCCCCCCCCCCCTCCTTAACGTCCACCTGGAATTTCCTGTTTTTCGTATTGAAAATGCGTGGGAATGGTTTTGCATTCGGCAACATTACTCTGAAACAAACGGTAACAAACAACAGTCCAAGGTTCTTTATACCGCTGGAAAATCCTTAAAACTGCCCCCATTCCATTTTCATTCTCCTTAATAACAAGCATTCTCGTGCCAAAGCCACCACAAACAGAGGTGGTCATCCAAGATTTTCGATAGTTTTTATGTACTATATACAATATGAGCGGCCGATCTGTATGGGATTTACAAACTCGAGCCGTAGGCGAGAGTTGTAAATCCCATACAGATCGGACGCGAATATTGTATATTACTTATCGAATCCAACGATGTATAAGTGGATGTTTTACTATAATTTGGATGATAGGAAACAGTTTGGCCGAGCAAATCCAAGTTAAAGTTGAATGCAAATGAGGACGAATCTCTTGCCGATTTACAGATGTCATTAATTATTGATGAATTTGATAAAAGAAATCTATTGATATAACACCGAAGTTTGTTGGAACGGACCACCAGTTTGTTCGTTTTATCTTTGCTTTCTTTTTGATTTTTTTTACAACTGAAATGCCCCACACTAACGCCCAATTTTTTTCCTGCCTCACCCCCTCCTCCCCTAAACGTCCAGTGGACGTTAAGCGGGGAAAGGTGAATATGTCGACGGCCCCTTAGGGTGTTTGTCAGTAAATTTGATACCCGAGACAAGATAATGACAACTGGAATGACAGTTATAGCTTTTGTCACTTTAGAGTTGGTACCTTTTAGGGGTAAAAATTATTTGTTGCCACACCCACCTGGACAAGACTCGGATACCTTTTAGGGGATAAATTTCAAAATTTCCGACGAGCATCCCAACCACTTTATATATGGGAGTCCCACCGAGACGTTTGCCGGTCTTTAGCAGGTCATCAGTCAACATAAAACGCGTTAAAATTGTGTAAAAGAAGACAATGTGTATTTTGTCCTTTGTCCTAAACAGGGTCCTAAAATAGAGGGTGTTGTCCTAGACAGGGTAGGTATTTTAGATTTTTTTGTCCTAAACAGGGTCAGGGTTTCAAACCCTCAGCGGCACCCCTATACCCAAACATGGGTCAAGTACCCCCAGGGTGTATATACTGTGTATTTCAATCAATCGCTAGACATCCCGACCCCCACCCCCTTGACCAACATGCTGTTCAAGGTATTATGCAAATTATATTCACAGTGACCCGAGAACGTGTTTAGAAGATATTTCCAGAAATCTTGCTAACCTATTTCGCTTAACAACAGTAGAGGAACAAGAATGTAAAGGAATATTCAAGTTATGAACAGTTTTGACGGCTGGATAATTCAACCGTATTTCAGAACCAAGTGTCAATATTCAACGCACACATATCCCGATGCATTGCAAGCATAGAAACGAGAAAATGTATGTTGTTTAACAGTTATACATGGCTCTGAAGTTAACAGAAACATTGTACGGATATTTTACCAATTGTCACGTGGTCACGCAATCACCGTTTTTGATATTTTTCGAGTGGTGAATAAAAGAGTTTTCTCAGAAGCAAAACGTCAATTGCCCAAATAAAACTTTCAAGATTCCAAAACTACATCATCTTCTTAGTACGTAGCTGCAATATTATAAAATTTGGATCACTGGCACATGACTAAAAAACTATTATTTTTGACCCACCGGTTGGATTTTCCAAATAGTGCACTTTGATTTGGAATTTATTGGACTTCTTAAACTCGCTCAATGTTTATGATATTAAGCCTAGAGATCAAGGAAGAGTTATACAATACAGCGATGGTGTTGAAATATTTCTGTTAACTTTAGTTTTGATATACGAATGGAATGAATTTGATGCATTTTCACTCCGCCGACAGTCATTACTTGGCGTCTGAAGCCAAAATAGTTTTTTTCGATTTTCTCCAAAACAAATAAATATTTTCCCAAACAAACTACACAGCGTTTATATTCAGACCAAGGGCTACTCATATGCAAAGTTAGAGCGAATTCCATTTTTGTGATTTTTGCCACCATATTGGGTTTTTGTTTGATAATTGTACGGCCTTACACTTAACGAGTCTGTATTAATATTGAATGACGAAAGGATTATGCTTAATTAGCACGAAAAACAATTTAGCTTTTTGAGTTACATTTTATTGAAGTTCTTTTTGAACTTTGATTTCAGTCTTTCGGATGCTTGATTTACACATTTAGAAAACTATGAAAGGCCATTGAACTTCCAAGAAAGAATATATCATTTATTATTACCTATTATTAGTACACGCCTATGACCCACAATAACACTTAATCAAGCTGTATTTGAACAAAGCGAATGATATCCATTGATGTCACCGTGGCAATATCTGACGGGGGTCCTTTGTCGTCATCAGAGAAACTTTCTAAAACATTTATTATCGTTCAAATGGCGAAGTTGATGTAGCTTTATCGAAGATTCAAAGTTTGTTGACACGAGAGAAAGGTGCTGATCATGCAGGCATGAAGAGGTAAACCTATTTGTATGGTCTTGTTTCTATTGTCGCTAATGCTCTGTGGAGAAACTATACAACTTTTCTCGGTTAGGCAGGTTTCAATACTTGGCGAAACTATAAAACTTTTCTCGATTTTTTTCTCGGTTACAGGTTTCAAGAGGCTGTGCACGTAAGAACCGACCAGTCGCTTCCAGGGCGAAAAATAGTTCCGGCTGATTTTTACAGCATAGAAAAGGGTTACCGAACCTAGTTCAAAAATGCATTCCTTTTGGTTCAGTTTTGCGGTATTTTCAAAGAAATATCGCCCGTCAAATATTGGTTGTCCGCTAAGGCCGGAAAACGACAATAAAATATGTCAATGAGAAGTCGGCTCAAAATCCTTTCTGGCGAAAGGAAATAATCCAAAATGCTTACCATTACTAAAAAGAGAGATTAAATTTATCTTTCAAGTCCTGGTTGTAGTTTTGTAAAATGTTCGTATGTAAATTTTTTAACGGATTTTTGACTACATGCAGCACACTAAATTTGCAAATTTGCACGTCTGGTACAAAAAGCAGTATTTCGCAAAAGTGGCACCAAATCCAAACTACTGATATCCCTCATTCGAACACAATAGGGGTACACTTACAGTTTGTATCAAAACATTTTGCGGCCCAAGCTAAATGATGTTGCGAGAAGCTCGACAAAGTACCGTTTGTCATGAGGTAAAATCACTTCCGGTTCATGGGATGGCATTACGGTTTTCGGATTTGCAACTCTTCAAAAATCAAACAAGAGGATATTTATTTCAACATCACGTAATATCCGCCAAAAGCGCCAAAAACTAGCACTTTTGAACAGTTTGACTTTCGATTTTCGCTTTGGATTAACACTCTAATTTTATTTTAACTAAGCACAAACTATTAAAAACAAAGTAGTTTGTCTGCCTAAAGCTGTTTTAGCGTTGTACAAAGCCATTTTCCTGCTTTTTGTTTCAAATTTGAGGTAATTAAGGGGAAAATATCAGCAATACCACAGGCAGCCCAACCATTGCTTTTGAGGCTACTAAATAAATCAATAAAATGATATTTGAGTCCGTTATTACACTCCCATCAGTCTTTGCGCTGGTAGACATTTTTTACTATCCCCACTTCCTACCCCTGGGGAAAGACGTTTTGAAAAAAATCCCACAAGAGCCAAGTTTGTCCCGGGGACTGACCGGGGAGAGGGAGTGATTACAGTATGAATTGAACCATGTATAACACATACCTTGTTTTTTCCTCGGGAGTTTCTTTACGAGTTTTTAGTTCATGACGATCAGCTCTTGAAAACATCTCAGCTTTATGCTTTTTTACGACAATTAGAGCATATGGCTAGTAAGAAAATGATGTATATTTCAAATGAAATGAAAGTGAAAGCAAGATAGAAAAAAAGGTTGACTTACGTGAACCCACTAACACATGTTTCCCAAGCAACAGGTGTATTTCTTTTACCATTAGGACATCGCGCCCTTTGTCTTTCGATAATGATATACCGTGGTTATAGGATACTGGCACGATCTCGAAGGCCTCCAATATTTACCAAGACTGTAACGGTGGCGAGGACAGACATGTAACGGTTTTACTTCATCAAGTGAAAGATGATCGAGTCCGCATTTGAGCGTGACAAATGGCATGCAAAAACACAATTTCGGTACGTCCACGAGACGCTCCACAGAACGGAGAAGTAGTTTTAAACAAAGAACAAATATCTGACATTTTGTAGTATGGCTTGAATGTCTTAGTAAAAGCAGCGGTTGCTCAAACAAATTTATATTCATGGCAAAGATAATTTACATGAAATGTACGTGATATGTACGTGATTGTGATACAAGCCGCTAATTTCATTTAGCTCTAGATCTGGTTTAGTAAATCAGGGATTCTATAGTTAATAAGTGTTTTTTAAGTTTTCTCGTTCACTTGTGATGTGATGTGCTAAATTTCGTCACGTCAACATTGAAAATCAAACACTTTTTACCTTTCTACCGCTTCCTTCTGCATTTTATATTTTGTAGGACTCTTATTCTTTGATTAGGTTTAATTGTTTGATTTTTGAATAGAACTTCAAATCCGAAAACCGTAATGCCATCCCATGAACCGGAAGTGATTTTACCTCATGACAAACGGTACTTTGTCGAGCTTCTCGCAACATCATTTAGCTTGGGCCGCAAAATGTTTTGATACAAACTGTAAGTGTACCCCTATTGTGTTCGAATGAGGGGTATGAGTAGTTTGGATTTGGTGCCACTTTTGCGAAATACTGCTTTTTGTACCAGACGTGCAAATTTGCAAATTTAGTGTGCTGCATGTAGTCAAAAATCCGTTAAAAAAATTACATACGAACATTTTACAAAACAACAACCCGGACTTGAAAGATAATTTTAGTAATGGTAAGCATTTTGGATTATTTCCTTTCGCCAGAAAGGATTTTGAGCCGACTTCTCATTGACATATTTTATTGTCGTTTTCCGGCCTTAGCGGACAACCAATATTTGACGGGCGATATTTCTTTGAAAATACAAAACTGAACCAAAAGGAATGCATTTTTGAACTAGGTTCGGTAACCCTTTTCTATGCTGATCAAGCCAGGACTTCAATTGTCGATTGTGAAGACGTAAAATCACAGTGTAAAGGTAATAACGTGTGTACATTCACAGGTATGATAATGTGTGTACATTCACAGGTATGATAACGTGTGTACAATCACAGGTATGATAATGTGTGTACATTCACAGGTATGATAATGTGTGTACAATCACAGGTATGATAATGTGTGTACATTCACAGGTATGATAATGTGTGTACATTCACAGGTATGATAATGTGTGTACAATCACAGGTATGATAATGTGTGTACATTCACAGGTATGATAACGTGTGTACAATCACAGGTATGATAATGTGTGTACATTCACAGGTATGATAATGTGTGTACATTCACAGGTATGATAATGTGTGTACAATCACAGGTATGATAACGTGTGTACAATCACAGGTTTGATAATGTGTGTACATTCACAGGTATGATAATGTGTGTACATTCACAGGTATGATAATGTGTGTACATTCACAGGTATGATAACGTGTGTACAATCACAGGTATGATAATGTGTGTACATTCACAGGTATGATTGTGTGTGTACAATCACAGGTATGATAATGTGTGTACATTCACAGGTATGATAATGTGTGTACATTCACAGGTATGATAATGTGTGTACATACACAGGTATGATAATGTGTGTACATTCACAGCGTATGATAATGTGTGTACATACACAGGTATGATAATGTGTGTACATTCACAGGTATGATCAGTAATGTGTGTACATTCACAGGTTTGATAATGTGTGTACATTCACAGGTATGATTACCGAAGAATCATTTGCAGAAATGTAGGAAATATGATGCAAACGACTCGACATTAGCACTGATATCAGATCTATGTTTCAAATAACGTCCGCAGATAAAACAAGAAAAATAGACTACAGTTTTAGAAAACATCACAACCTGGCATACATACAGCCTCATATGGCCTGACATGACCCGACATAGCCTGTATGACATGACCCGACATAGCCTGTATGACATGACCCGACATAGCCTGTATGACATGACCCGACATAGCCTGTATGACATGACCCGACATAGCCTGTATGATATGACCCGACATAGCCTGTATGACATGACCCGACATAGCCTGTATGACATGACCCGACATAGCCTGTATGACATGACCCGACATAGCCTGTATGACATGACCCGACATAGCCTGTATGACATGACCTTTCATGGCCTGACATGACCTGAAATGGTCTGACATGACCTGACATGACATGACCCGACATAGCCTGTATGACATGACCTGAAATGGTCTGACATGACCTGACATAAATATGACCCGACATAGCCTGTATGACATGACCCGACATAGCCTGTATGACATGACCCGACATAGCCTGTATGACATGACCTTTCATGGCCTGACATGACCTGAAATGGTCTGACATGACCTGACATGACATGACCCGACATAGCCTGTATGACATGACCTGAAATGGTCTGACATGACCCGACATAGCCTGTATGACATGACCCGACATAGCCTGTATGACATGACCCGACATAGCCTGTATGACATGACCCGATATAGCCTGTATGATATGACCCGACATAGCCTGTATGACATGACCCGACATAGCCTGTATGACATGACCCGACATAGCCTGTATGACATGACCCGACATAGCCTGTATGACATGACCTTTCATGGCCTGACATGATCTGACATGTTCCGACATGACCTGGCATGATCCAACATGGCCTGACATGATCCGACATGACCTGACATGATCCGACATGACCTGACATGATCCGACATGACCTGACATGATCCGACATGGCCTGACATGATCCAACATGACATGACATGATCCGACATGATGTGACATGTTCCGACATGACCTGACATGATCCGACATGGCCTGACGTGATCCGACATGACATAACATGATCCAACATGGCCTGACATGATCCGACATGGCCTGACATGATCCAACATGACCTGACATGATCCGACATGATCTGACATGTTCCGACATGACCTGACATGATCCAACATGGCCTGACATGTTCCGACCTGACCTGACATGATCCGACATGGCCTGACGTGATCCGACATGACATAACATGATCCAACATGGCCTGACATGACCTGACATGATTTGACATGGCCTGATCTGACATGACCTGACATGATCCAACATGGTCTGACATGGCCCGACATGGCCTGACATGACCCGTCATGGCTTGACCTGACCTGACATGACCTAACAGAACCTGACATATGTACGGCATGAGATAGGTGTATACGATCTGACACTGATATGTACTGCATGAGATAGGTGTATATGATCTGACATATGTACTGCATGAGATAGGTGTATGATCTGACACTGATATGTACTGCATGAGATAGGTGTATATGATCTGACACTGATATGTACTGCATGAGATAGGTGGTGTATATGATCTGACACTGATATGTCTGACATATGTACTGCATGAGATAGGTGTATATGATCTGACATATGTACTGCATGAGATAGGTGTATATGATCTGACATATGTACTGCATGAGATAGGTGTATATGATCTGACATATGTACTGCATGAGATAGGTGTATATGATCTGACATATGTACTGCATGAGATAGGTGTATATGATCTGACATATGTACTGCATGAGATAGGTGTATATGATCTGACATATGTACTGCATGAGATAGGTGTATATGATCTGACATGTACTGCAGATAGGTGTATATGATCTGATCTGACATGAGATATATATGATCTGACATATGTACTGCATGAGATAGGTGTATATGATCTGACATATGTACTGCATGAGATAGGTGTATATGATCTGACATATGTACTGACATATGAGATAGGTGTATATGATCTGACATATGTACTGCATGAGATAGGTGTATATGATCTGACATATGTACTGCATGAGATAGGTGTATATGATCTGACATATGTACTGCATGAGATAGGTGTATATGATCTGACATATGTACTGCATGAGATAGGTGTATATGATCTGACATATGTACTGCATGATATAGGTGTACTGCATGTACTGCATGAGATAGGTGTATATGATCTGACATATGTACTGCATGAGATAGGTGTATATGATCTGACATATGTACTGCATGAGATAGGTGTATATGATATGACATATGTACTGCATGAGATAGGTGTATATGATCTGACATATGTACTGCATGAGATAGGTGTATATGATCTGACATATGTACTGCATGAGATAGGTGTATATGATCTGACATATGTACTGCATGAGATAGGTGTATATGATCTGACATATGTACTGCATGAGATAGGTGTATATGATCTGACATATGTACTGCATGAGATAGGTGTATATGATCTGACATATGTACTGCATGAGATAGGTGTATATGATCTGACATATGTACTGCATGAGATAGGTGTATATGATCTGACATATGTACTGCATGAGATAGGTGTATATGATCTGACATATGTACTGCATGAGATAGGTGTATATGATCTGACATATGTACTGCATGAGATAGGTGTATATGATCTGACATATGTACTGCATGAGATAGGTGTATATGATCTGACATATGTACTGCATGAGATAGGTGTATATGATCTGACATATGTACTGCATGAGATAGGTGTATATGATCTGACATATGTACTGCATGAGATAGGTGTATATGATCTGACATATGTACTGCATGAGATAGGTGTATATGATCTGACATATGTACTGCATGAGATAGGTGTATATGATCTGACATATGTACTGCATGAGATAGGTGTATATGATCTGACATATGTACTGCATGAGATAGGTGTATATGATCTGACATATGTACTGCATGAGATAGGTGTATATGATCTGATATGATCTGACATATGTACTGCATGAGATAGGTGTATATGATCTGACATATGTACTGCATGAGATAGGTGTATATGATCTGACATATGTACTGTACTGCATGAGATAGGTGTATATGATCTGACATATGTACTGCATGAGATAGGTGTATATGATCTGACTGATATGTACTGCATGAGATAGGTGTATATGATCTGACATATGTACTGCATGAGATAGGTGTATATGATCTGACATATGTACTGCATGAGATAGGTGTATATGATCTGACATATGTACTGCATGAGATAGGTGTATATGATCTGACATATGTACTGCATGAGATAGGTGTATATGATCTGACATATGTACTGCATGAGATAGGTGTATATGATCTGACATATGTACTGCATGAGATAGGTGTATATGATCTGACATATGTACTGCATGAGATAGGTGTATATGATCTGACATATGTACTGCATGAGATAGGTGTATATGATCTGACATATGTACTGCATGAGATAGGTGTATATGATCTGACACATATATACTGCATGAGATAGGTGTATATGATCTGACATATGTACTGCATGAGATAGGTGTATATGATCTGACATATGTACTGCATGAGATAGGTGTATATGATCTGACATGAGATATGTACTGCATATGACTGCATGAGATAGGTGTATATGATCTGACATATGTACTGCATGAGATAGGTGTATATGATCTGACATATGTACTGCATGAGATAGGTGTATATGATCTGACATATGTACTGCATGAGATAGGTGTATATGATCTGACATATGTACTGCATGAGATAGGTGTATATGATCTGACATATGTACTGCATGAGATAGGTGTATATGATCTGACATATGTACTGCATGAGATAGGTGTATATGATCTGACATATGTACTGCATGAGATAGGTGTATATGATCTGACATATGTACTGCATGAGATAGGTGTATATGATCTGACATATGTACTGCATGAGATAGGTGTATATGATCTGACATATGTACTGCATGAGATAGGTGTATATGATCTGACATATGTACTGCATGAGATAGGTGTATATGATCTGACATATGTACTGCATGAGATAGGTGTATATGATCTGACATATGTACTGCATGAGATAGGTGTATATGATCTGACATATGTACTGCATGAGATAGGTGTATATGATCTGACATATGTACTGCATGAGATAGGTGTATATGATCTGACACTGATATGTACTGCATGAGATAGGTGATAGGTGTATATGATCTGACATATGTACTGCATGAGATAGGTGTATATGATCTGACATATGTACTGCATGAGATAGGTGTATATGATCTGACATCTGACATATGTACTGCATGAGATAGGTGTATATGATCTGACATATGTACTGCATGAGATAGGTGTATATGATCTGACATATGTACTGCATGAGATAGGTGTATATGATCTGACATATGTATGTACTGCATGAGATAGGTGTATATGATCTGACTGATATGTACTGCATGAGATAGGTGTATATGATCTGACACTGATATGTACTGCATGAGATAGGTGTATATGATCTGACATATGTACTGCATGAGATAGGTGTATATGATCTGACATATGTACTGCATGAGATAGGTGTATATGATCTGACACTGATATGTACTGCATGAGATAGGTGTATATGATCTGACATATGTACTGCATGAGATAGGTGTATATGATCTGACATATGTACTGCATGAGATAGGTGTATATGATCTGACATATGTACTGCATGAGATAGGTGTATATGATCTGACATATGTACTGCATGAGATAGGTGTATATGATGACATCTGACATGTATACTGACATATGTACTGCATGAGATAGGTGTATATGATCTGACATATGTACTGCATGAGATAGGTGTATATGATCTGACATATGTACTGCATGAGATAGGTGTATATGATCTGACACTGATATGTACTGCATGAGATAGGTGTATATGATCTGACATATGTACTGCATGAGATAGGTGTATATGATCTGACATATGTACTGCATGAGATAGGTGTATATGATCTGACATATGTACTGCATGAGATAGGTGTATATGATCTGACATATGTACTGCATGAGATAGGTGTATATGATCTGACATATGTACTGCATGAGATAGGTGTATATGATCTGACATATGTATGAGATAGGTGTATATGATCTGCATGAGATAGGTGTATATGATCTGACATATGTACTGCATGAGATAGGTGTATATGATCTGACATATGTACTGCATGAGATAGGTGTATATGATCTGACATATGTACTGCATGAGATAGGTGTATATGATCTGACATATGTACTGCATGAGATAGGTGTATATATATGACATATGATCTGACATATGTACTGCATGAGATAGGTGTATATGATCTGACATATGTACTGCATGAGATAGGTGTATATGATCTGACATATGTACTGCATGAGATAGGTGTATATGATCTGACATATGTACTGCATGAGATAGGTGTATATGATCTGACATATGTACTGCATGAGATAGGTGTATATGATCTGACATATGTACTGCATGAGATAGGTGTATATGATCTGACATATGTACTGCATGAGATAGGTGTATATGATCTGACATATGTACTGCATGAGATAGGTGTATATGATCTGACATATGTACTGCATGAGATAGGTGTATATATGATCTGACATATGTACTGCATGAGATAGGTGTATATGATCTGACATATGTACTGCATGAGATAGGTGTATATGATCTGACATATGTACTGCATGAGATAGGTGTATATGATCTGACATATGTACTGCATGAGATAGGTGTATATGATCTGACATATGTACTGCATGAGATAGGTGTATATGATCTGACATATGTACTGCATGAGATAGGTGTATATGATCTGACATATGTACTGCATGAGATAGGTGTATATGATCTGACATATGTACTGCATGAGATAGGTGTATATGATCTGACATATGTACTGCATGAGATAGGTGTATATGATCTGACATATGTACTGCATGCATGAGATATGATCTGTGATATGTACTGCATGAGATAGGTGTATATGATCTGACATATGTACTGCATGAGATAGGTGTATATGATCTGACATATGTACTGCATGAGATAGGTGTATATGATCTGACATATGTACTGCATGAGATAGGTGTATATGATCTGACATATGTACTGCTGCATGAGATAGGTGTATGATCTGACATATGTACTGCATGAGATAGGTGTATATGATCTGACATATGTACTGCATGAGATAGGTGTATATGATCTGACATATGTATATGTACTGCATGAGATAGGTGTATATGATCTGACATATGTACTGCATGAGATAGGTGTATACTGCATGATGATAGGTGTATATGATCTGTACTGCATGAGATAGGTGTATATGATCTGACATATGTACTGCATGAGATAGGTGTATATGATCTGACATATGTACTGCATGAGATAGGTGTATATGATCTGACATATGTACTGCATGAGATAGGTGTATATGATCTGACATATGTACTGCATGAGATAGGTGTATATGATCTGACATATGTACTGCATGAGATAGGTGTATATGATCTGACATATGTACTGCATGAGATAGGTGTATATGATCTGACATATGTACTGCATGAGATAGGTGTATATGATCTGACATATGTACTGCTGAGATAGGTGTATATGATCTGACATATGTACTGCATGAGATAGGTGTATATGATCTGACATATGTACTGCATGAGATAGGTGTATATGATCTGACATATGTACTGCATGAGATAGGTGTATATGATCTGACATATGTACTGCATGAGATAGGTGTATATGTATCTGAGATATGTATGACTGACATGCATGAGTATAGGTGACATATGATCTGACATATCTGTACTGCATGAGATAGGTGTATATGATCTGACATATGTACTGCATGAGATAGGTGTATATGATCTGACATATGTACTGCATGAGATAGGTGTATATGATCTGACATAGGTGTATATATCTGACATATATGTACTGCATGAGATAGGTGTATATGATCTGACATATGTACTGCATGAGATAGGTGTATATGATGACTGTACTGCATGAGATAGGTGTATATATGTACTGCATGAGATAGGTGTATATGATCTGACATATGTACTGCATGAGATAGGTGTATATGATCTGACATATGTACTGCATGAGATAGGTGTATATGATCTGACATATGTACTGCATGAGATAGGTGTATATGATCTGACATATGTACTGCATGAGATCTGATATATGATCTGACATATGTACTGCATGAGATAGGTGTATATGATCTGACACTGATATGTACTGCATGAGATAGGTGTATATGATCTGACATATGTACTGCATGAGATAGGTGTATATGATCTGACTGCATGAGATGTGTACTGCATAGACTGCATGAGGTGTATATGATCTGACATATGTACTGCATGAGATAGGTGTATATGATCTGACATATGTACTGCATGAGATAGGTGTATATGATCTGACATATGTACTGCATGAGATAGGTGTATATGATCTGACATATGTACTGCATGAGATAGGTGTATATGATCTGACATATGTACTGCATGAGATAGGTGTATATGATCTGACATATGTACTGCATGAGATAGGTGTATATGATCTGACATATGTACTGCATGAGATGGTGTATACTGCATGTACTGATACTGTATATGATCTGACATATGTACTGCATGAGATAGGTGTATATGATCTGACATATGTACTGCATGAGATAGGTGTATATGATCTGAGGTGTATATGATCTGATATGTACTGCATGAGATAGGTGTATATGATCTGACATATGACATGATATGTATATGCATGTACTGCATGAGATAGGTGTATATGATCTGACATATGTACTGCATGATGATAGGTGTATATGATCTGACATATGTACTGCATGAGATAGGTGTATATGATCTGATGATATGTACTGCATGAGATAGGTGTATATGATCTGACTGCATGAGATAGGTGTATATGTATATGACTGCATGAGATAGACATATATGACTGCATGTACTGCATGAGATAGGTGTATATGATCTGACATATGTACTGCATGAGATAGGTGTATATGATCTGACATATGTATGTGCATGAGAGATAGTGTATATGATCTGACATATGTACTGCATGAGATAGGTGTATATGATCTGACATGAGATATGTACATATGTACTGCATGAGATAGGTGTATATGATCTGACATATGTACTGCATGAGATAGGTGTATATGATCTGACATATGTACTGCATGAGATAGGTGTATATGATCTGACATATGTACTGCATGAGATAGGTGTATATGATCTGATATGTACTGCATGAGATGATCTGACATATGTACTGCATGAGATAGGTGTATATGATCTGACATATGTACTGCATGAGATAGGTGTATATGATCTGACATATGTACTGCATGAGATAGGTGTATATGATCTGACATATGACTGCATGAGATAGGTGTATATGATCTGACATATGTACTGCATGAGATAGGTGTATATGATCTGACATATGTACTGCATGAGATAGGTGTATATGATCTGACATATGTACTGCATGAGATAGGTGTATATGATCTGACATATGTACTGCATGAGATAGGTGTATATGATCTGATATGTACTGCATGAGATAGGTGTATATGATCTGACATATGTACTGCATGAGATAGGTGTATATGATCTGACATATGTACTGCATGAGATAGGTGTATATGATCTGACATATGTACTGCATGAGATAGGTGACATATATGATCTGACATATGATCTGACTGCATGAGATAGGTGTATATGATCTGACATATGTACTGCATGAGATAGGTGTATATGATCTGACATATGTACTGCATGAGATAGGTGTATATGATCTGACATATGTACTGCATGAGATAGGTGTATATGATCTGACATATGTACTGCATGAGATAGGTGTATATGATCTGACATATGTACTGCATGAGATAGGTGTATATGATCTGACATATGTACTGCATGAGATAGGTGTATATGATCTGACATATGTACTGCATGAGATAGGTGTATATGATCTGACATATGTACTGCATGAGATAGGTGTATATGATCTGACATATGTACTGCATGAGATAGGTGTATATGATCTGACATATGTACTGCATGAGATAGGTGTATATGATCTGACATATGTACTGCATGAGATGTATATGATCTGACATATGTACTGCATGAGATAGGTGTATATGATCTGACATATGTACTGCATGAGATAGGTGTATATGATCTGACATATGTACTGCATGAGATAGGTGTATATGATCTGACATATGTACTGCATGAGATAGGTGTATATGATCTGACATATGTACTGCATGAGATAGGTGTATATGATCTGACACTGTACATATGTACTGCATGAGATAGGTGTATATGATCTGACATATGTACTGCATGAGATAGGTGTATATGATCTGACATATGTACTGCATGAGATAGGTGTATATGATCTGACATATGTACTGCATGAGATAGGTGTATATGATCTGACATATGTACTGCATGAGATAGGTGTATATGATCTGACATATGTACTGCATGAGATAGGTGTATATGATCTGACACTGATATGTACTGCATGAGATAGGTGTATATGATCTGACATATGTACTGCATGAGATATAGGTGTATATGATCTGTATGTACTGCATGAGATAGGTGTATATGATCTGACATATGTACTGCATGAGATAGGTGTATATGATCTGACATATGTACTGCATGAGATAGGTGTATATGATCTGACATATGTACTGATAGGTGTATATGATCTGACATATGTACTGCATGAGATAGGTGTATATGATGATCTGACATATGTACTGCATGAGATAGGTGTATATGATCTGACATATGTACTGCATGAGATAGGTGTATATATGATCTGAGATAGGTGTATATGATCTGACATATGCATGAGATAGGTGTATATGATCTGACATATGTACTGCATGAGATAGGTGTATATGATCTGACATATGTACTGCATGAGATAGGTGTACTGCATATGACTGCATGAGATAGGTGTATATGATCTGACATATGTACTGCATGAGATAGGTGTATATGATCTGACATATGTACTGCATGAGATAGGTGTATATGATCTGACATATGTACTGCATAGGTGTACTGCATGAGATAGGTGTATATATGATCTGACATATGTACTGCATGAGATAGGTGTATATGATCTGACATATGTACTGCATGAGATAGGTGTATATATATGATCTGACATATGTACTGCATGAGATAGGTGTATATGATCTGACATATGTACTGCATGAGATAGGTGTATATGATCTGATGATCTGACATATGTACTGCATGAGATAGGTGTATATGATCTGACATATGTACTGCATGAGATAGGTGTATATGATCTGACATATGTACTGCATGAGATAGGTGTATGATCTGACATATGTACTGCATGAGATAGGTGTATATGATCTGACATATGTACTGCATGAGATAGGTGTATATGATCTGACATATGTACTGCATGAGATAGGTGTATATGATCTGATATGTACTGTGATAGGTGTATGATCTGACATATGTACTGCATGAGATAGGTGTATATGATCTGACATATGTACTGCATGAGATAGGTGTATATGATCTGACATATGTACTGCATGAGATAGGTGTATATGATCTGACATATGTACTGCATGAGATAGGTGTATATGATCTGACATATGTACTGCATGAGATAGGTGTATATGATCTGACATATGTACTGCATGAGATAGGTGTGTATATGATCTGACATATGTACTGCATGAGATAGGTGTATATGATCTGACATATGTACTGCATGAGATAGGTGTATATGATCTGACATATGTACTGCATGAGATAGGTGTATATGATCTGACATATGTACTGCATGAGATAGGTGTATATGATCTGACATATGTACTGCATGAGATAGGTGTATATGATCTGACATATGTACTGCATGAGATAGGTGTATATGATCTGACATATGTACTGCATGAGATAGGTGTATATGATCTGACATATGTACTGCATGAGATAGGTGTATATGATCTGACATATGTACTGCATGAGATAGGTGTATATGATCTGACATATGTACTGCATGAGATAGGTGTATATGATCTGACATATGTACTGCATGAGATAGGTGTATATGATCTGACATATGTACTGCATGAGATAGGTGTATATGATCTGACATTATTTTCTAATTATATTATATTACGCTAACTGAAAGTTCGTTAGAATTGCCTTCATTCCCTGATGATGGGCCAATGGGCCCGAAAGCTCGGATATATTAAATCTTTTACGTAGAAGAAACGTATCTTTATTATATATTAGGAACTGTTTATGAAAAGGCTTTACATTACTGGCCTTTAAAGTCCTCGTCCTCATTGGTCGACGTGATCACGTGTCAGAACGTTCTCAATGTGCATGGTACTGTCTCGACTGTTACGTCATCGGATGGTTTATACGGGATATCTACGAACGGCCGAAGTGGTGTTAAGCTTCCGACTTCAAGTCAAGACCAAGAATGCCTTAAAAGTTTCACAGCCTGTTCTGATGGTAGGTTGGATGGGGTAGGGTGTGGTAGGTAGGGTACGGAACGGTAAGGTATGATAGGGTATAGAGTCGTTTTCGTATGAGTGGGAAACCTACGGCACGGAGTTGCGGTCACGGTACGGGATCGAAGACATTGTATTCAACCAATCACAGCGCGCGAAATCATTTCTCAACCAATCAGAATGCTTGGATATGGCATGATGATAGCGTGATACGGTCACCGCACGGCACGAGCCGTATACCGTAACTACTTTCCACTCATACGAAAACGACTCTAATATGCATAGTAGACGGTTGGGTACAGGGTAGGGTAGGGTAGATCAGAGTGATAAAATAAAATATTATTTGATTATTGTCACTAGGATTGTCCATAGCCTTGTGGATAAACTTACTCGCTTCTACTAAATCGCATGCAAGTAGATTCGACGTGGTCCTAGCAACACAAGACGCTCTAAGCCCCCTGCAGACTGGTCTTGCAATACTCGATAATTACGACCATGGTTTACAAGTATCTGTTCGAACAAACAACTACACTGAAACCAAGACAATACCAATCCAGAGAAACGTGTGGAGTCACGTGGTGATCACGTGGACGGCTGACGATAACATCACATATTACGTCAACAGTAAAACAGTAAGCGTTGCGGCTGGTATCCTCTATTATAAATATTTATTATCTATATTACTGGTCTTTTAAAATCTCGGTATACAGTATATAAATCGTCATTGAATTAAGGTTTCTCGCAAAGGTAACATGGAAGTGGGCGAAAGAGTCATCCATTATTCTCTGCGAACAGCTCGGAGGAGATTAGGAACGAGTGTAACTGTTGTTCTCCCGTCACACCTCGCGGCCTTATTCTAGCCGGCTTCTTGGAGTCCTTAGCGTGGAGAGTGCAACGGCCGAGTGGGGGTCTGTGGAAGAGTCTATGGCTACGCAAGGCTGTGTCAGTGCACGCTCTTATTTCACTACAAGCACAACTCGCACGACTATATAACATATGCGCTTAATGATAAATACATCATTATTATTATTATGGTATATGGTTATTTCTGTGATTAATTGAAGAATGCTGAGACCAATGACACGTCCCTAGAGTACGTAACCAGGACAACAGACAATTCTACGGGTCTTTATCTAGCTTATTCGACGGTAGCAGGCCAATCGTCAGCACGATTTAGAGACCTAGCCATTTGGAATCGACGAATCAGTGAAAAAGAAGTGAGAGACATTTATCATCACACGCCAGGTAAACTATGATTCTACCTCACTTATGTACTAGAGTTATCTGGGTTTTCTTTCAATGAAAATGACGCCCCCCCCCCCCCCCCCCCCCGTGCCCCCCTCCCCCCCCCCCCCCCCCCCCCCCCCCCCCGCCCCCGTACCCCCCCCCCCCCCCTCCCGTACTAACATGGAAATAATAAACATAAAGAAACTGTGAGTCTTTATCAGGGAATGATGTAGACTGGGTGACATGCCTGTGTACTGTAGTACCTGTTGTTGTCCCCGGGGGGATAGGGTATGGTCTTGAGCTCCTAGTTAGCTGATTCTACCGTTTGGTGACTGATCGTTTGCATGCTTATATAGGATGCCAGGAGATTAGTCGCAGCCAATGGAAACTGTCTGCAAGTTCCTATGCAGATCACTATATTCCTGACTCTGCGGGATTTGATTCTACAACAGCGTGGTGTGAAGATCCTTTGTTTAATGGAGGATATCTTGAGATAAGACTGCCTTATGTTTACCAGAGTACGTTAGACTTTAAAAGTAACTAATTAACTGGACTGAACCAATACTAACTGATTAATGGAGGATATCTTGAGATAAGACTGCCTTATGTTTACCAGAGTACGTTAGACTTTAAAAGTAACTAATTAACTGGACTGAACCAATACTAACTGATTAATGGAGGATATCTTGAGATAAGACTGCCTTATGTTTACCAGAGTACGTTAGACTTTAAAAGTAACTAATTAACTGGACTGAACCAATACTAACTGATTAATGGAGGATATCTTGAGATAAGACTGCCTTATGTTTACCAGAGTACGTTAGACTTTAAAAGTAACTAATTAACTGGACTGAACCAATACTAACTGATTAATGGAGGATATCTTGAGATAAGACTGCCTTATGTTTACCACAGTACGTTAGACTTTAAAAGTAACTAACTGGACTGAACCAATACTAACTGATTAATGGAGGATATCTTGAGATAAGACTGCCTTATGTTTACCAGAGTACGTTAGACTTTAAAAGTAACTAATTAACTGGACTGAACCAATACTAACTGATTAATGGAGGATATCTTGAGATAAGACTGCCTTATGTTTACCAGAGTACGTTAGACTTTAAAAGTAACTAATTAACTGGACTGAACCAATACTAACTGATTAATGGAGGATATCTTGAGATAAGACTGCCTTATGTTTACCAGAGTACGTTAGACTTTAAAAGTAACTAATTAACTGGACTGAACCAATACTAACTGATTAATGGAGGATATCTTGAGATAAGACTGCCTTATGTTTACCAGAGTACGTTAGACTTTAAAAGTAACTAATTAACTGGACTGAACCAATACTAACTGATTAATGGAGGATATCTTGAGATAAGACTGCCTTATGTTTACCAGAGTACGTTAGACTTTAAAAGTAACTAATTAACTGGACTGAACCAATACTAACTGATAAATGGAGGATATCTTGAGATAAGACTGCCTTATGTTTACCACAGTACGTTAGACTTTAAAAGTAACTAATTAACTGGACTGAACCAATACTAACTGATTAATGGAGGATATCTTGAGATAAGACTGCCTTATGTTTACCAGAGTACGTTAGACTTTAAAAGTAACTAATTAACTGGACTGAACCAATACTAACTGATTAATGGAGGATATCTTGAGATAAGACTGCCTTATGTTTACCAGAGTACGTTAGACTTTAAAAGTAACTAATTAACTGGACTGAACCAATACTAACTGATTAATGGAGGATATCTTGAGATAAGACTGCCTTATGTTTACCAGAGTACGTTAGACTTTAAAAGTAACTAATTAACTGGACTGAACCAATACTAACTGATTAATGGAGGATATCTTGAGATAAGACTGCCTTATGTTTACCAGAGTACGTTAGACTTTAAAAGTAACTAATTAACTGGACTGAACCAATACTAACTGATTAATGGAGGATATCTTGAGATAAGACTGCCTTATGTTTACCAGAGTACGTTAGACTTTAAAAGTAACTAATTAACTGGACTGAACCAATACTAACTGATTAATGGAGGATATCTTGAGATAAGACTGCCTTATGTTTACCAGAGTACGTTAGACTTTAAAAGTAACTAATTAACTGGACTGAACCAATACTAACTGATTAATGGAGGATATCTTGAGATAAGACTGCCTTATGTTTACCACAGTACGTTAGACTTTAAAAGTAACTAACTGGACTGAACCAATACTAACTGATTAATGGAGGATATCTTGAGATAAGACTGCCTTATGTTTACCAGAGTACGTTAGACTTTAAAAGTAACTAATTAACTGGACTGAACCAATACTAACTGATTAATGGAGGATATCTTGAGATAAGACTGCCTTATTTACCAGAGTACGTTAGACTTTAAAAGTAACTAATTAACTGGACTGAACCAATACTAACTGATTAATGGAGGATATCTTGAGATAAGACTGCCTTATGTTTACCAGAGTACGTTAGACTTTAAAAGTAACTAATTAACTGGACTGAACCAATACTAACTGATTAATGGAGGATATCTTGAGATAAGACTGCCTTATGTTTACCAGAGTACGTTAGACTTTAAAAGTAACTAATTAACTGGACTGAACCAATACTAACTGATTAATGGAGGATATCTTGAGATAAGACTGCCTTATGTTTACCAGAGTACGTTAGACTTTAAAAGTAACTAATTAACTGGACTGAACCAATACTAACTGATAAATGGAGGATATCTTGAGATAAGACTGCCTTATGTTTACCAGAGTACGTTAGACTTTAAAAGTAACTAATTAACTGGACTGAACCAATACTAACTGATTAATGGAGGATATCTTGAGATAAGACTGCCTTATGTTTACCAGAGTACGTTAGACTTTAAAAGTAACTAATTAACTGGACTGAACCAATACTAACTGATTAATGGAGGATATCTTGAGATAAGACTGCCTTATGTTTACCAGAGTACGTTAGACTTTAAAAGTAACTAATTAACTGGACTGAACCAATACTAACTGATTAATGGAGGATATCTTGAGATAAGACTGCCTTATGTTTACCAGAGTACGTTAGACTTTAAAAGTAACTAATTAACTGGACTGAACCAATACTAACTGATTAATGGAGGATATCTTGAGATAAGACTGCCTTATGTTTACCAGAGTACGTTAGACTTTAAAAGTAACTAATTAACTGGACTGAAACAATACTAACTGATTAATGGAGGATATCTTGAGATAAGACTGCCTTATGTTTACCAGAGTACGTTAGACTTTAAAAGTAACTAATTAACTGGACTGAACCAATACTAACTGATTAATGGAGGATATCTTGAGATAAGACTGCCTTATGTTTACCACAGTACGTTAGACTTTAAAAGTAACTAACTGGACTGAAACAATACTAACTGATAAATGGATGAATGAAGGAAGGGATGGATGAATGCATGAAGGGATAAATGAATGAATAAATATATGAATGAAACGAATGGAGGGATGATGTGATAAGAGGGATAGGTGAATAAATGAATAAATGGATGAAGAAGTCATCAATGAATAAATGAATGAAGAGATCAATGAATGGATGAATGAATAAATATATGAATGAAGAGATAAATTAATGAAGGGATGAAGGAATGAAGGGATAGATGAATGAATAAAAAGATGAATAAATAAACGATTGAAAAGATAAATGAATGAAGAAATGAATGAAGAAGATAAATGAATGAATGAATGAACGAATCAATAACGTTAATCTTCAAACATTTTTCAGTCAAAGCCATGGTACTGAGAGGCAAACAGTATGGTACTCAGGAATACGTAAGATCTTTCAAGGTCATGCTTTCTGTTAACGCTATTGAGTGGGATTACTACAAAGTCAATGGAGCCATCAAAGTAAGACATCATTAATGAATCAGTATAGAGGTGTGTGTAATATAGAGGTGTCCGTTATATAGAGGTGTCCGTAATATAGAGGTGTCCGTAATATAGAGGTGTCCGTATATAGGTGTAGTAATATAGAGGTGTCCGTAATGTAGAGGTGTCCGTAATGTAGAGGTGTCCGTAATATAGAGGTGTCCGTAATATAGAGGTGTCCGTAATATAGAGGTGTCCGTAATATAGAGGTGTCCGTAATATAGAGGTGTCCGTAATATAGAGGAGTGTGTAATTTAGAGGTGTCCGTAATATAGAGGTGTCCGTAATATAGAGGTGTCCGTAATGTACAGGTGTCCGTAATGTACAGGTGTCCGTAATGTACAGGTGTCCGTAATATAGAGGTGTCCGTAATATAGAGGTGTCCGTTATATAGAGGTGTCCGTTATATAGAGGTGTCCGTAATATAGAGATGTCCGTAATATAGAGGTGTCGTAATATAGAGGTGTCCGTAATGTACAGGTGTCCGTAATGTACAGGTGTCCGTAATGTACAGGTGTCCGTAATGTACAGGTGTCCGTAATGTACAGGTGTCCGTAATATAGAGGTGTCCGTAATATAGAGGTGTCCGTAATATAGAGGTGTCCGTAATGTACAGGTGTCCGTAATATAGAGGTGTCCGTAATATAGAGGTGTCCGTAATATAGAGGTGTCCGTAATATAGAGGTGTCCGTAATATAGAGGTGTCCGTAATGTACAGGTGTCCGTAAATGTACAGGTGTCCGTAATGTACAGGTGTCCGTAATGTACAGGTGTCCGTAATGTACAGGTGTCCGTAATGTACAGGTGTCCGTAATATACAGGTGTCCGTAATGTACAGGTGTCCGTAATGTACAGGTGTCCGTAATGTACAGGTGTCCGTAATGTACAGGTGTCCGTAATATAGAGGTGTCCGTAATATAGAGGTGTCCGTAATATAGAGGTGTCCGTAATATAGAGGTGTCCGTAATGTACAGGTGTCCGTAATGTACAGGTGTCCGTAATATAGAGGTGTCCGTAATATAGAGGTGTCCGTAATGTACAGGTGTCCGTAATATAGGTGTCCGTAATATAGAGGTGTCCGTAATATAGAGGTGTCCGTAATATAGAGGTGTCCGTAATGTACAGGTGTCCGTAATGTAGAGGTGTCCGTAATGTAGAGGTGTCCGTAATATAGAGGTGTCCGTAATATAGAGGTGTCCGTAATATAGAGGTGTCCGTAATGTACAGGTGTCCGTAATGTACAGGTGTCCGTAATGTACAGGTGTCCGTAATGTACAGGTGTCCGTAATGTACAGGTGTCCGTAATGTACAGGTGTCCGTAATGTACAGGTGTCCGTAATGTACAGGTGTCCGTAATGTAGAGGTGTCCGTAATGTACAGGTGTCCGTAATGTACAGGTGTCCGTAATGTAGAGGTGTCCCGTAATGTCCGTAAGGTGTCCGTAATATAGAGGTGTCCGTAATATAGAGGTGTCCGTAATATAGAGGTGTCCGTAATGTACAGGTGTCCGTAATGTAGAGGTGTCCGTAATATAGAGGTGTCCGTAATATACAGGTGTCCGTAATATAGAGGTGTCCGTAATGTACAGGTGTCCGTAATGTACAGGTGTCCGTAATGTACAGGTGTCCGTAATGTAGAGGTGTCCGTAATATAGAGGTGTCCGTAATGTAGAGGTGTCCGTAATATATATAGGTGTCCGTAATATAGAGGTGTCCGTAATATAGAGGTGTCCGTAATATGTACAGGTGTCCGTAATGTACAGGTGTCCGTAATGTACAGGTGTCCGTAATATAGAGGTGTCCGTAATATAGAGGTGTCCGTAATGTAGAGGTGTCCGTAATGTACAGGTGTCCGTAATGTACAGCTAGGTGTCCGTAATATAGAGGTGTCCGTAATGTACAGGTGTCCGTAATGTACAGGTGTCCATAATGTACAGGTGTCCGTAATGTAGAGGTGTCCGTAATATAGAGGTGTCCGTAATCCAGTATAGATACTCGACTGTATGATATAGAGTTGTTTTCGTATGAGTGGGAAACCTACGGCACGGAGTTACAGTCACGGTACGGAATCGAAGACATCTATTCAACCAATCACAGCGCGCAAAATCATTGCTCAACCAATCACGGTCACCGCACGAACCGTACCGTAACTACTCATACGAAAACGACTCTATTATTTCATTAGAAATATATTACAATTTCTTTGTTACTAAATTACGTTGATCTGTGTTTAGACTTTCACAGGTTTAACAAGCGCCGAGAATTTAAAAAGAATTCCAACTGAAAACCCAACGATTGTGGCTCGATATGTTCGGATTTATCCAACTCAAGCAACTGGAAGAAAGTGTATTCGAATTCGTCTGTGTGGTGTTAAACAAGGTACTGACACATGCATGCTGTCTTGCTAGATTACTGTCTCTGGACCCTCTCCACGGCGGACGGCCAGCCTGGACCCTCTCCACGGCGGACGGCCAGCCTGGACCCTCTCCAAGGCGGACGGCCAGCCTGGACCCTCTCAGTCCAAGGGGGACGGCCAGCCTGGACCCTCTCCAAGGGGGACGGCCTCTGTCCGACTTAGAGAGTTGACTGGATTGCACCAAAGACATCTGTCTACTACGTTCAGTAAATAGCAGCTGCATAAACCATTTGTCCGACTCATTTCTTAACTCCTTTCTTTGTAGACTCACTAAACATATCAGCAGCAATAACAAGAGTTTTAGTTAATGGGACTGCACAGTGCACCATCAAGGTTGGTGGAATTCTTTTTACGGGCGTTTCCCTTCAATCGCGACCTGTGGAGTTTCATTCGCGTTGTTCAAAACGTTAAAAAATAAGCATTGCTTCGGTGAAACATAAAAGAGTTTATCATTTTAGTCTTTCTTCATTCAGTCTACTTTAGCTACTCTGGTAGTACGTGGACCATCGCTCTGTAACTTTCACAGCAACATTGTTGCGCGGCACGTTGCATGCCGGTATGCCTTCCCAATGCATGGATTATTAATGTTACAACTGACTGGTTTAATACATTTCATCCCAGGTCAATACCAAGGAATATTGTCCAGATAAAGACGGCCATAACGTCATCGCATTTAATCACCAAACTGGACGTTTCGTTGGTGCTAAAAACTTTGAAACTAACAAACATGACAACGCGGGACAATTACTCCAACAGTTTATTGACAGTCTTGCTAACGGTACTTTGATTGTGGTGGCGGTGAAGCACTCTGGACATAGGTAACGCATGCATGGTAGACATTTGTGGTGTGAATCACCAGAGGTCTTTTGATTCACTGTGATTGAATGATTCTAGCTGTGTAGGACAGCACAACTTCACTGGGTTTTTTTCTGCAATATTTTTTTACGTTTTTGACAACAGAATATCCCAAAATGGAAGTAAAGCGCTGTACGAGACTGGTGCAAAATCCTTGAATGCTCCTCCTACCAACACGTCGTGGATTCTTATTGGTCATAAAGGCTCCTTGCAAAAATGGATTCAAGAGAAACTTGCCACATCGGCTGGCGGAACGGTCATGGTTGAAGCAGTGATACCGTTTGGTTCAGGTAAATACAGTCAAACCACAGGTAGCCCAACCATTGCTTCTGAGGCTACTAAATTATAAATAAAAATATGTGGGAGTCTTTTTTTTGTTGAGTTTCCTGTGGTAGAGCCGCGCGCGCATTATAATGCTTATGATATTGGGTTCCCTGTGTTGAGTAGTGTATAATGTTGGGCTCCCTGTGCGTATCCCGCAAGACGCGCCCGCAGAAAGTGCATATTAAAACTTTTCACTACCACACTTGTGCGGGCGTGTCATGCGGGACGCGCACAGGGAGCCCAACATCAATCATTTCTATGCACAGGGAACGCAACATATAATACGTATTGCGCGCGCGCTCTACCACAGGAAACCCATCAAAAAAAGACGCAAATATCTTCTTATTTAGTATTTAGTACTCAGAATCAATGATTGGGGCTGCCTGTAGCGCGCCCGCAGAACATGCGCTCTACCACAGGAAACCCATATAAAAATGACGCGCATACAAACATTGAATATAAGTAGCAATGATTGGACTGCATGTATTCAACAGACACCCTCAGGATTCCTCTAGTAGCCGTTTATTTACAATTATCGGCTTCAATATTCTCAGCCACACATTATGGTAAATTATTATTGCTTGGGTTGCCTGTGTCTTTGGTATTTTGTGCAGCAGTGATAAAGCGTGATTTTTGGCTTCATTTGCAGAAATCCAACCAAGTCATTTTTGGCCTCTTGGACAAATTGATTATTATCGACCTTACGGACCTGACCCACTGAAGCCAAGTTACTGGAAAAGCTTCCGTGATATTCCTGGGGGAATGGACCTTTACCATAATTCTGGTGCATTTAAAATCACTATGGGTCTATTACGAGTTGGCCATGTCAGTGCCATGTATTCATTCAGCAAAAGCTATGACTGCTTTCTGAGACCACAGAAGTAAGTACTGTTACGGTATAGGCACCCAGTGCTTGATTGCGCGCAATATTGCTAGCAGTATTGTTACAGCGCCTGGACCCACCCTTGCAACATGTAATATTTACAAACACAGAGGTAGACACACCCTGAAGTGGTGCGGTTGTCGTTGAAGTGGTGCGGTTGTCGCTGAAGTGGTGCGGTTGTCGCTGAAGTGGTGCGGTTGTCGCTGAAGTGGTGCGGTTGTCGCTGAAGTGGTGCGGTTGTCGCTGAAGTGGTGCGGTTGTCGCTGAAGTGGTGCGGTTGTCGTTGAAGTGGTGCGGTTGTCGCTGAAGTGGTGCGGTTGTCGCTGAAGTGGTGCGGTTGTCGCTGAAGTGGTGCGGTTGTCGTTGAAGTGGTGCGGTTGTCGCTGAAGTGGTGCGGTTGTCGCTGAAGTGTTGTCGTTGAAGTGGTGTGCGGTTGTCGCTGAAGTGGTGCGGTTGTCGTTGAAGTGGTGCGGTTGTCGTTGAAGTGGTGCGGTTGTCGCTGAAGTGGTGCGGTTGTCGTTGAAGTGGTGCGGTTGTTGAAGTCGCTGAAGTGCGGTGCTGAAGTTGTCGGTTGTCGCTGAAGTGCGGTGCGGTTGTCGTGCGGTTGTCGAAGTGGTGCGGTTGTCGCTGAAGTGGTGCGGTTGTCGTTGAAGTGTTGTCGTGAAGTGGTGGTTGTCGCTGAAGTGGTGCGGTTGTCGCTGTGCGGTTGTCGCTGAAGTGGTGCGGTTGTCGTTGAAGTGGTGCGGTTGTCGCTGAAGTGGTGCGGTTGTCGCTGAAGTGGTGCTGAAGTGGTTGTGTCGCTGAAGTGGTGCGGTTGTCGCTGAAGTGGTGCGGTTGTCGCTGAAGTGGTGCGGTTGTCGCTGAAGTGGTGCGGTTGTCGTTGAAGTGGTGCGGTTGTCGCTGAAGTGGTGCGGTTGTCGCTGAAGTGGTGCGGTTGTCGCTGAAGTGGTGCGGTTGTCGCTGAAGTGGTGCGGTTGTCGCTGAAGTGGTGCGGTTGTCGCTGAAGTGGTGCGGTTGTCGCTGAAGTGGTGCGGT
The DNA here is from genome assembly GCA_033675265.1 of Actinostola sp. cb2023. Classification (NCBI taxonomy): domain Eukaryota; kingdom Metazoa; phylum Cnidaria; class Anthozoa; order Actiniaria; family Actinostolidae; genus Actinostola; species Actinostola sp. cb2023. The sequence continues at coordinate 319,763 of JAUJYZ010001075.1, forward strand.
TGTCGCTGAAGTGGTGCGGTTGTCGTTGAAGTGGTGCGGTTGTCGCTGAAGTGGTGCGGTTGTCGCTGAAGTGGTGCGGTTGTCGCTGAAGTGGTGTTGTCGCTGAAGTGGTGCGGTTGTCGCTGAAGTGGTGCGGTTGTCGCTGAAGTGGTGCGGTTGTCGCTGAAGTGGTGCGGTTGTCGTTGAAGTGGTGCGGTTGTCGCTGAAGTGGTGCGGTGCGGTGCGGTTGTCGTGCGGTTGTCGCTGAAGTGGTGCGGTTGTCGGTTGTCGCTGAAGTGGTGCGGTTGTCGCTGAAGTGGTGCGGTTGTCGTTGAAGTGGTGCGGTTGTCGCTGAAGTGGTGCGGTTGTCGCTGAAGTGGTGCGGTTGTCGTTGAAGTGTCGCGGTTGTCGCTGAAGTCGTGCGGTTGTCGCTGAAGTCGTGCGGTTGTCGCTGAAGTGGTGCTGGTTGTCGCTGAAGTGTCGTGTGGTGTGTCGTTGAAGTGGTGCGGTTGTCGCTGAAGTGGTGTGGTTGTCGCTGAAGTGGTGTGGTTGTCGCTGAAGTCGTGCGGTTGTCGGTAGTATTGCGCGCAATGCTGTACCGTGTGTCTGGTCATATGATCTTTATGGATTTTCATAAATTGTGTTTTCATGATCACTGTACATGTCTAGCTTACTTTTCGCATACTAATTGTAGATGTGTCGGTGGTGTAACGGTGTCTGTTTGGCTTAAATTCGAACACTTGTGGCTGTTACATGGAGAAAAAGACGAACCCTGGGATCGAATCACTTGTAAGCAAATACTCAAGTTACACGCCACCTTTTCTAGACCTCCATTAATCTTACTTCTACCAAATACATGTAGAATGATTTTGTAAAACTTCATCCATTACATTCAGCAATAATTGATCAAATTGAACATTCATTATTGAATGTGTAGATCATATGCCTGAGGTCATCGTTTCTTCGTGGACTAGTGGATACATACAGATAGAAAGAAAAACGTACACTGCAAATATTGGTCACACAGTTATACTTATGGACTATGCAACGGGTAAGAATGTTGACACGTGTACTATAGGGGGGAATAATATAGAAAATGAACTAGAAGTTCTTGGCACTGATGAAGGGCTATGCCCGAAACGTCTGTTTAAATACAATTGACACTTTAAAGAATTTTGTTGCCATTGTTTTATCTACTATATCGTTCGTTCGTCTGTTCGTCTGTTCGTCTGTTCGTCTGTTCGACTGTTCGTTTGTACGTTTGTCTGTTCGTGTGTTCATGTGTTCGTGTGTTCGTTCGTTTGTTCGTCTGTACGTTTGCCTGTTCGTCTATTCGTGTGTTTGTGTGTTCGCGTGTTCGTGTGTTCGTTCGTTTGTTCATCTATTCGTGTGTTCGCGTGTTCGTGTGTTCGTTCGTTTGTTCGTCTGTTCGCGTGTTCGTCTGTTCGTCTGTTCGTTAGTTCAATAATTCTTGACAAGTGATTTTATTCGAGTTTTCTGTGTCTAGGACAAATAACTGGACAAGCCGTATTTGACATACCAAACGACATCACTGCGCAAGATCGTTTTGCTCACTTCATAAACACAGCTCCAAATGGAACAGTTGTTTTAGTTTGTGCTAGAGTAAGCAGCACTCTGTCCTCTGCAACTCTTATCAATGCTTTGAAAAATCTCGGCGCAAAAGACCCTGCCCTTACGACACAGCAAAGTTACTTATTTGTGGGATATAAAGGTCTTGATACCATGGACTGGGTAGAGGAGCTGAAAGTACCTTTACCGTCATCAATTCTACGCAAGAGGATACCACTTGGGCGTAAGTTATCCTTGGCAGCTTTCATTATATAAATGTTGTTAGAGTGGTTTTCATAAATCCGTGAAACTCTTTTCTCTTTCTTTACGTCTTTCATTTACATTTTACTCTTACGCGTCTCAGCACATTGTAGCTGTGTCTCTCAAGTAGGCTTTTGATTGCTCGGATTTTTTCTTTAAATTTCTATATCTATTATTTTTCCTTTCCTTTTATGCACTTGTGTCTGTGTGTATACATGTGTGAATGACTTATTTATTATGATAATCTCAATGTCTTGCTATCTAGCCCGATTAGCTCTTTTGGTTATTTCTAGGTAGCTATGTTTGTATTATTCTTTCTTCTTAATTAATTATATTATTGTAAATCCTGTGGTATTGAAAATAAATTGAATTGAATTGAGTAGTTTGTTCATTACATATGACATACGCTCTTTATAAACATCATTTTAGCCAAGATAACGCAATTTCATCACTAACTAGTAACGATTTTAAAGTCATTGTGATGTACGTTTTCTCTCTTTAAGCCTGGACATCTGAAGTAGGAATGCAGGATGGTAGAATACAAAACTGGCAAATCACTTCGAATCTCAAGGCTGCGGATGCACAACCTCGCCATGCAAGATTGTATTCCGTTAAAGCTGGATGGCATGGAGAAACTACGATAGGAAATTATCTACAAATCAAGCTACCAACCGTGAAGTTAGTTAGTGGTATTATAACTCAAGGATCCAGCATTGAGTCAGCATGGGTCAAGTCTTATACACTATCCCATAGTAATAGTGGAACTCGAACTTCTTGGCTTATTGTGAAAGATGATGGCATAGCAACGGTAACTAGGGTTTTATAGTTAATTTACCTATTAATAATAATAATAATAATAATAATAATAATAATAATAATAATAATAACTTTATTCCTCAAAACAAATTACAAATAAGAGATAGAAAAAAATAATAATAATAATAATAATAATAATAATAATAATAATAATAATAATAATAATAATAATAATAATAATAATAATAATAATAATAATAATAATAATAATAATAATAATAATAATAATAATAATAATAATAATAATAATAATAATAATAATAATAATAATAATAATAAATCGGTTCTTATATAGCGCATTTCACATTGTCTCAATGCGCTTTACAACCGATGGAGGACTTTTTCGGGCAGCATATATTTATGTTACTACAGTTACTGTCATTACATCCTCCTTTACTCTTTTCCTTCTCATCCCCTTCCGCATTCTCTTCCTTCTTATCTTGGTTTTCCTTTTCTCCCTTCTTGTCTTGTCTTGTTCCTCTGGCTCCACCTTTTTCCACCGTCCTCTTATCCCACCTCCTCCACTTCTTCATCTTCTATTTCCTTTCCCTTCCCACTTAGATTCTTCCTCCTCTTTTTTCGTCCATTCCTCCTCTTCCTTCCCACGCGTCCTCCTCCTTATCTTATGTACCTACTTCCTCTTTCTCGTGTTCTTCTTCCACCTTCCATCTCTTTTCCTCTCATAGTGCAATGTATTTCTTCGTGTTCAGGAATTCGTTGCCAATATTGATCAGCATAGTCCGGTCAGACATACACTTCGCAGACCAATCAACACTAACCGTCTAAGAATCACTCCTGTCACATTCCACACAAAAATGATGATGAGAATTGAAGTTGTACAACTAAACAATGGTATGTCTTCCAGGTGTTGTTTGTTCAGTATTATTCTCCTCATGATATTGATTATCTGGATGATGACAGTGATGATGACAGTGATGATGACAGTGATGACGATGATGACAGTGATGACGATGATGACAGTGATGATGATGGTGGTTCTGTATTCAACATGTTCTCTTAGTTTTAAAAGCACACTTATTTTTGCAGCGTTCACGTGGATGATCGATCAGCCGCAGCCTTTCAAGCAAGAGATCTTGGGTAAAGAGTGCAAACACTAAAACCATGAAACAGTGCTAACTTTAATTAGCACTAAATAGTGGAATGTCTTTTGTTTTCTATTGTTTCATTGGTGCTATTTAGCACTAAATAGTTTGTACTGTTTCACGGTTTTAAGTGTTTGCATTCTACTAAATGGTGGAATGTCTTTTGTTTTCTATTGTTTCATTGGTGCTATTTAGCACTAAATAGTTTGTACTGTTTCACGGTTTTAGTGTTTGCACTCTAATTCATTCAATTGCTGCAACATTTAATTACATTTAATTTATACGCCTTCTAAACTGTTATCAATATTTTTCACAGCTGGCCCCAAAGCCTTGGTATTTCACGACCAAACGGTCAGCAAGTCTGATATTCGAATCGTATCTTCAAGTGTACGTAGTGAGCGGTACAAGACAGAGAATGCTGCTTTATACAATTCTAAATCATTAAACTCGAATGGATGCTGGTGTCCCATGACTGACCAGAACCAGTACCTCTCGGTGTACTTGTCCGAGAGGAGCCTAGTCACAAGTATAGATGTTCAGGGATGTCCTACTAGTAATGAATGGGTCACACAGTTTATTATTAAACATAAGGATGGAGATGGCAGTATCAGTACCTACCTGGAAAACGGTATTACCAAGGTATAATAATAACAATCAATAATAATAATAATAATAATAATAATAATAATAATAATAATAATAATAATAATAATAATAATAATAATAATAATAATAATAATAATAATAATTATAATAATTATAATTATAATAAATATCAAATGATAATAAACATCAAACAAACAAATAAGGGAGGGGAGAGTACGTCAATATGCTATATGACACACCGGATTTGATTGTGTCTCTCGTAGAATTTCAGGGGCAGCGTTGACAGACACACAGTCGTAGTGAATGATTTCAACCACGTGGTCTATGCTACTGTCATTGAGATCCATCCAAGCTCATGGCATGTACACGCCTGTATGAGATTTGAACTCTTTGGTTATCCTCTGCAGTCAGGTAAGCCATCACCATAACAATGAGTAACCATGACATTGGGTAACCATGACAATGAGTAACCATGACAATGAGTAACCATGACAATGAGTAAACATGACAGTGAGTAACCATGACAGTGGGTAACCATGACAGTGGGTAACCATGACAGTGGGTAACCATGACAGTGGGTAACCATGACAGTGGGTAACCATGACAGTGGGTAACCATGACAGTGGGTAACCACGACATTGGGTAACCACGACATTGGGTAACCACGACAATGAGTAACCATGACAATGAGTAACCATGACAATGAATAACCATGACAATGAGTAACCATGACAATGAGTAACCATGACAATGAGTAACCACGACAATGAGTAACCATGACAATGAGTAACCATGACAATGAATAACCACGAAAATGAGTAACCATGACAATGAGTAACCATGACAATGAGTAACCACGACAATGAGTAACCACGACAATGAATAACCATGACAATGAATAACCACGACAATGAATAACCACGACAATGAGTAACCATGACAATGAGTAACCATGACAATGAGTAACCACGACAATGAGTAACCATGACAATGAGTAACCATGACAATGAGTAACCATGACAATGAGTAACCATGACAATGAATAACCACGACAATGAGTAACCACGACGAGTAACCATGAGTAACCACGACAATGAGTAACCATGACAATGAGTAACCACGACAATGAGTAACCACGACAATGAGTAACCACGACAATGAGTAACCACGACAATGAGTAACCACGACAATGAGTAACCACGACAATGAGTAACCACGACAATGAGTAACCACGACAATGAGTAACCATGACAATGAGTAACCATGACAATGAGTAACCATGACAATGAGTAACCATGACAATGAGTAACCATGACAATGAGTAACCATGACAATGAGTAACCATGACAATGAGTAACCATGACAATGAGTAACCATGACAATGAGTAACCATGACAATGAGTAACCACGACAATGAGTAACCACGACAATGAGTAACCACGACAATGAGTAACCACGACAATGAGTAACCATGACAATGAGTAACCATGACAATGAGTAACCACGACAATGAGTAACCACGACAATGAGTAACCACGACAATGAGTAACCACGACAATGAGTAACCATGACAATGAGTAACCATGACAATGAGTAACCATGACAATGAGTAACCATGACAATGAGTAACCATGACAATGAGTAACCATGACAATGAGTAACCACGACAATGAGTAACCACGACAATGAGTAACCACGACAATGAGTAACCACGACAATGAGTAACCATGACAATGAGTAACCATGACATGAGTAACCATGACAATGATAACCATAACAATGAGTAATGACAATGAGTAACCATGACAATGAGTAACCATGAGACCATGATGAGTAACCATGACAATGAGTAACCATGACAATGAGTAACCATGACAATGAATAACCACGACAATGAGTAACCATGACAATGAGTAACCACGACAATGAGTAACCACGACAATGAGTAACCACGACAATGAGTAACCACGACAATGAATAACCACGACAATGAGTAACCATGACAATGAGTAACCATGACAATGAGTAAGCCTTATTTCACTTACACGCAAGCGTTTTTAGTTAGCGAGCTATTTCTTATACATTGTTACACTTGTATGTTACGCAGCATGTTTTGGCCCTCTTGGAATGAGTAATACTATACCTCAGAAGCGAATATCTGCATCTAGTTTTGTTAGTCCGTTTCTAGCCCAGAATGCAAGGCTTGGCGTTCCTACAAGTGCATGGTGTGTTGATCTACATGCTCCAAACTATCTAGAGATTGACTTGGGTGAGCCTACAGTGGTCAGCGGTATTGCAACTCAGGGTTATGACAATGGTACATGGACTAAATCCTTTTATATTGGGTACAGTCATAATAGCTTAGTATGGTTCAATCACACGAGAGATAATGAGCTTGGGGTATGTATTTACTCGTACATTGATTACAGTCGAACCTGTACCAACGGCCACTCGGTCGTAACGACCACCAACCAGCCTTATATTTGTTGAAATAACCTCCACACAACGGCCACAACGGCCACGTACCTCCACACAACGGCCACAACATTTCCCCCCAGCCGAGATGGCCGATGCGATTTTATATTTTACGCCCACTTCAAGATGGCGGATATTTCCGAGATGGCCTGGAATCTACTAATATGAGCAGCTCAACTTCCGGTGAATCGTATTATTTTCTATTTCTATAGCTACGAGTATACACAGAGTTATTCTTGTCATTTTCTTTGTTTTCTTCGATAAATGTTGAAGGTTATACATATTTGGAGGAGAAATCGTCGCAAACAATCCGCAATTGTATGTATTTATTGTCTGAAATAAAACTACCATTGTGATGAAGTTGGAGCTTTATTATTTTCGACTCTCATTTGCTACCGTATTCGTACGCGAGTAGAATTTTAAATGCCAATGCGAAGTCATAAAAGCGGTAAGTATTGAGGACAACTATACATCAAGACAGCGGCATAAGATAACACACGCTTTATCGTGGAAAAATTCGACTCATTACGAATAACAAATGAGATTCGGCGTACGGCAGTCTGATGTGTCGCGCCCGAATTAAATTATTCAGTCTCGTATACTGTGCCCAGCGTAAACCAAAACTTGGAATCGAAATTTATAAAGCTGTTCTGAATCGCTTTGTACGTCTTAACAAAGATAGGATAGTTTGGATTCAATACATTTCTTCAACTTTTCCTAAAATCATAGAAATATTCGACTCACGTACGAATAACAAATGAGTCATTTTCATTTACTTACTGGCTATCTAACGGTTGTTCCCCTCAAAACACTTTAAAGAAGATCCAGCTTTATGTGAAAGTTTCTGCACATCAATCACTGCTGTAAAACGCTTGCTTTTTCAGTAGAGGGCGTAAAGTATGAGCTCACTTCGCATCAGTTACGCCCACTAAAAAGCAAGCGTTTTACAGCAGTGATCGATGAGTAGAAACCTTCATTCTCGTCCCCAGACCCTTCTCAGCTTTCTAACGAAAAATCGTAGGCTCTGGTCATTCTCGTACCCAGAGCCCGCTCGTCATTTGGTTTGTCGCTGGCTCTGGGAATCCCTGAAATTTTAGCGAATTTCATTGGCTGATGAAATCAACAATGACTGATCGTATTTGATTGGTTCATGAGATCAACAAAGATTCAAACTTGCAAGGCGAACGAAAGGAATGACAGCGACGGTTGTATTTTCATACAATGGTATTCCGTTATTGAATTATAAAGCTATGGAAATGAGAGTGACTGTGTAGACATAAATTGATCTGAATTCGTAAAGGGAGATCTAACAATACATAAATTATAAAAGTAAAGTAACGGCTACAGACACAATCGTACTCGCTTTGAGTATTCAAAGGAATATTTTTATAATTCAAGAGAAACAATAACAAAGCGGAAGACAGGAAGGTTCACATGCAAGATTATATTAGAACATGTATTTATCGTCCAGCCTTTACCGCAACAGAGCCAGAGAAGAACCGGTGATGAACGTCGAAGGGATTTTAAACGGCTACACGAAGATAAATGTACAAACTTGTGTACTTGTTAGTTTGAATATTCAAACCAACATAAATACTACGTAGCCAGTAGACTCTTCCACAGTACCCGCTCTCAGCGGTCTTTAGTATGAGCATGCGCTCTGACGACTTGGTCGTCAAAATTTGACGACCGAGCAACAGGGTTTCCCAGAGCCAGCGACAAACCAAATGACGAGCGGGCTCTGGGTACGAGAATGAGGCTCTGGTAAGAGACAAACCGGAAGACCCAGATTCTAGGTCGTCAGATATGCGCATGCTCAATATCTTCAAACTTCCGGTGACCGAATTGATCAGAATTGTCGGACTTCAGCGAAGTACGATGCTCTAGAAACCGACTTTAATAATATACATTTCAGTTTAAAAGAAAAACAGATATCAGCGGCATACATAGTATGAAGAATTTCGAGTTCATTCTACAGCCCGCAACTCCGTGCGTGTCAGTTACATTGTAACTGAATTACACACGGTAAATATAAAAGCAAAAAATATATTTAGCTAGATCTTCCGACGCTTGCGCTGGATATCTCCTCTACAACCATTCCAATTGCAAATAAAGCATTTATTCACTCAACGAACAAGAACAAACTGATCAGTGATCAGACACCGACGGCAAAAAGTGCTTCAGTTTTGAATAATAATTAAGGTTCGTGTTTTACCTTTCACATCACTGAAACTCTACAACGAGTTTGACGAACATAAACAAAGATTGATTTAAGCTTAGTATTCTTCCCACAGGATACGGCCGATACGGCAAATCTTTGATCCATCAAAGCTTATATTAACGGTTCGTTTTGAGTGGTCTTGGAAACGGATCATAGTAATTTCGCCACTTTTACAACACTTCGACAATGGAGGAGCAGATATCCAACTTGGCAAAAACAAGAATCTCATGTGCTGTGTTAATTAAGGATGAATGATGACTTAAAAGTGCCAAAATTCGTATTCTCTTTGCATATTATTGTAGTTGTGCATATTTGTCGCTAATTATGCATGAATTATTTCGACCAATCAAATTGAGGCTTGAGACGTCTCTTACCTACGATTTTTCGTTAGAAAGCTGAGAAGGGTCTGGGGACGAGAATGTAGAAACCTTCACATAAAGCTGGATATTCTTTAGAGTGTTTTGAGGGGAACAATCCGTCGAAAGATAGCCAGTAAGTAAATGAAAATAAGCTCCAACTTCATCACCATTGGATAGTTTTATTTCAGACAATAAATACATACAATTGCGGATTGTTTGACACGATTTCTCCGCCAAATATGTATAACCTTCAACATTTATTGCAATTGCAGTTTAGCCAACAAAGAAAATGCCAAGAATACTCTATGTGAACTCGAAGAAAATACGAAGACCGGAAGTTGAGCTGCTCATATTAGTAGATTCCAGGCCATCTCGGAAATATCCGCCATCTTGAAGTGGGCGTAAAATATAAAATCGCCCGTTGCGGAGAGGTTCGACTGTATCTATATATTGACCATCAGTACTATGTTTGTACTATGCCGCTAAATCAATGATATTTAGATTTACAAAGGAAATCAAGACAGGACTTCAGTAGCAATTAACATGATAGATCCCTCCATGGAGACGCGATATGTGCGTGTCTACCCAATAGAAGGCAGTCAACCATATATGGCATGTCTACGTGTCGAGCTGTACGGGTGCTTTAAAGGTATACCACTTGATCTTCCCGCTCTACATGAACAAACCTCTGGGATACCTTTCATTTATGAAGCAGAGTGGAACTGGATCCCAGTCGAGGAGGTGGTGGTGGGGCGTCAGGGCGCGAAGTCAGTTTAGTTTTTGTTTTCGGTAATTTTGTCGGTATGGCTTTCTTCCGGTCAACAACGACAACAACCCCACAGGAAAAACCAAACAGGAGAAACAAGAGAAGAGGGAAATACTGCTTGGGAAAAGGCTATGTTGAGTTAAAAGAGATTAATAGTTATTAAGAGGAAAGGATTTTAAACTAAATTTAATTAGAAAGGGCGCAGTTATAAATTAAACAGTGGTTCTCTAGTGGTCTGTATTGACGATGTTCTTATGATTTCCACAGAAAACCCAAAGTTTGTACTGACAGGTCCAGTTGAAATAAACGCTGCCAACTCTTCAGATATCACCATTTTTGGTAATTAAAGTGATGATACAATTGCAATTGCTGGAAACAACTCTTTTGGCCGGTGTAGATTCGATGTAAATTTCGTATAGATTGTGTATGTATGTCCAAAACCATGTAAATCTAATTTATACGAAATGTACACGAACTTTACACGATGTGTACACGAACTTTACACGATGTGTACACGAACTTTACACGATGTGTATACGAACTTTACACGATGTATACACGAACTTTACACGATGTGTACACGAACTTTACTTTACACGAACTTTACACGATGTGTACACGAACTTTACACGATGTGTACACGAACTTTACACGATGTATACACGAACTTTACACGATGTGTACACGAACTTTACAGAATGTAAACACGAACTTTACACGATGTGTACACGAACTTTACACGATGTATACACGAACTTTACACGATATATACACGAACATTACACGATGTGAACACGAACTTTACACGATATGTACACGAACTTTACACGATGTATACACGAACTTTACACGATATATACACGAACTTTACACGATGTGTACACGAACTTTACACGATGTATACACGAACTTTACACGATATGTACACGAACTTTACACGATGTATACACGAACTTTACACGATATATACACGAACTTTACACGATGTGAACACGAACTTTTTACACGATATATACACGAACTTTACACGATATATACACGAACATTACACGATATATACACGAACATTACACGATATATACACGAACATTACACGATGTATACACGGACTTTACACACGATGTATACACGAACTTTACACGATATATACACGAACATTACACGATATATACACGAACATTACACGATATATACACGAACATTACACGATGTGAACACGAACTTTACACGATGTATACACGAACTTTACACGATGTGTACACGAACTTTACACGATATATACACGAACTTTACACGATGTGTACACGAACTTTACACGATGTATACACGAACTTTACACGATATGTACACGAACTTTACACGATGTATACACGAACTTTACACGATATATACACGAACATTACACGATGTGAACACGAACTTTACACGATGTATACACGAACTTTACACGATATATACACGAACATTACACGATATATACACGAACATTACACGATATATACACGAACATTACACGATGTGAACACGAACTTTACACCGGCCAAGAGCTTTGCTAACACGTGATGATGTTAACGAGCATTATTCCTCTACAGGTTCATACAGGTTTTGTCCTCGTGGAATTCCTCAGTGTCCAAGATGTAAAAGACAAATCTACACGGACGTATTTGGAACCACTAAATGTGTTGTTAATAAAGTACTTTACGATTGTCGATATCACCAATTTGAAGCTCTTTTCAGAGTACCTTTTGTTCCGAACATTTACAATATCAGGGTACGTTGTCCTATATACATTTACAATATCAGGGTACGTTGTCCTATATACATTTACAATATCAGGGTACGTTGTCCTATATACATTTACAATATCAGGGTACGTTGTCCTATATACATTTACAATATCAGGGTACGTTGTCCTATATACATTTACAATATCAGGGTACGTTGTCCTATATACATTTACAATATCAGGGTACGTTGTCCTATATACATTTACAATATCAGGCGGTACGTTGTCCTATATACATTTACAATATCAGGGTACGTTGTCCTATATACATTTACAATATCAGGGTACGTTGTCCTATATACATTTACAATATCAGGGTACGTTGTCCTATATACATTTACAATATCAGGGTACGTTGTCCTATATACATTTACAATATCAGGGTACGTTGTCCTATATACATTTACAATATCAGGGTACGTTGTCCTATATACATTTACAATATCAGGGTACGTTGTCCTATATACATTTACAATATCAGGGTACGTTGTCCTATATACATTTACAATATCAGGGTACGTTGTCCTATATACATTTACAATATCAGGGTACGTTGTCCTATATACATTTACAATATCAGGGTACGTTGTCCTATATACATTTACAATATCAGGGTACGTTGTCCTATATACATTTACAATATCAGGCGGTACGTTGTCCTATATACATTTACAATATCAGGGTACGTTGTCCTATATACATTTACAATATCAGGGTACGTTGTCCTATATACATTTACAATATCAGGGTACGTTGTCCTATATACATTTACAATATCAGGGGTACGTTGTCCTATATACATTTACAATATCAGGGTACGTTGTCCTATATACATTTACAATATCAGGGGTACGTTGTCCTATATACATTTACAATATCAGGGTACGTTGTCCTATATACATTTACAATATCAGGGTACGTTGTCCTATATACATTTACAATATCAGGGTACGTTGTCCTATATACATTTACAATATCAGGGTACGTTGTCCTATATACATTTACAATATCAGGGTACGTTGTCCTATATACATTTACAATATCAGGGTACGTTGTCCTATATAAACACTAAATGAACACTTTTATATTAATAGTTTTATAGTTATAACATTGGATCTTTATTTTATTTATTTAGTGTTGCTAGTTTTGTAAGAGCATAGAGACAATAGTATTATGCTCCCAATACTTATTTATTATTATTATTATTATTATTACTATATGGACACGATTACTACAACTACCAGAATTCCTTGCCCTTCATCTTCTTTTGTTACTAGATCACTAATGTATTCTTAGACTAATAGAACAAATAAGGGCATCATCTGGATATGTCCTATTATACAGCGACGTGATTGATAAGTTATAAGGGACCCGGTCATTATTAATGTAGGGGGGGTGGGGGGGGGAGAATTTTTATTCCGGATGATAAAGTTTGCCAAGGCCCCCCTCCCCTTAACTCACGAAAATGGCGAGCAGCCCCTCACCCCCCCCCTCATAATTCACATTTTAGTGATGATCCCCCCTCCCCGTACCTAAAAGTCCAGTGTCGTGCGTCCACTTCTGGATGTTGTTTGGGGAGCATTTTCGTCCCCAGACCCTTCTCAGCTTTCTATAACGAAAAATTGATTTTTCGTTAGAAAGCTTAGAAGGGTCTGGGGACGAGAATGGTTTGGGGAGTAGGTGGTTCATTATATTCTAACTAGTAAAACAAGGGTGCTTTGCACTTGCTTCATATGAGCTGATTGGAAACACTATGGAAAGACTGATATAAGATTTGAAAGTATGCAGTATAATATGATGAAGCAAAATGTTAAAATATCAATCTAGATCTTTCCATAGTGTTTCCAATAATGTTTAATTACTTTTACTCTGGTTTTATTATGCCAGTGGCCTGTGTTATTCTCTTTTAGAATCAATTAATCATTCTAATATACTTGTTTGTTCCTCAGTGGCTTTGTTCACATTAAGGCTCCTCAAGGAAAACTCAATAAAAAATCACCTGACCCCCCCTATGATTTCTACCCCCCACCCCCCTACATTAATAATGACCGGTCCCTAAGATGGGTATGAATTAATGTTCTGTTTTTCCAAACACACAGGTTTTTGATTCTATTGGTCAAGGTTGTAACGTCAACATGAAGAGAACAGTTTCTGGTAAAATCGTTGGAAGAGTTTTAGCAAAAGGTGTGGTTTATTTTTATCAGTTTAGTTCATAGTTAGTAATGTCTGTTTTCTTGAATAGCCGGCCTGGTAGGTGCAAGCACAATCGCTAGCATAATGGAAGAACACTCAACAAACCACTGTTCAGCAACGGTCGGTGATTTTGCTTGTATTTTTATAGCTTACAACTCTACAAGTTGCCTTGATGTTTTGCTGAAAGGACACAGAAACAGTGGTGTGTATCGCATCAGACCTACCAAGATCGATGGACCAATGATTTCAGTTTTCTGCGATCAGATGAGACACGGCGGGGGCTGGACTGTCCTGCAAAGACGAATCAATGGTACCGTCGATTTCTTCAAGACATGGCGTGAGTATAAAAACGGTTTTGGTTCTTTAGAAGGAGAGTTCTGGCTGGGAAATGACAACTTCCATCGCCTAGCTTCAAGCCCAGTAGAACTACTGATCGAGATGGAAACATTCTCTGGATTCTACTACTACGCCAAGTACGACTCGTTTCAAATCGAAAACGAGTCGGCAAAATATAAAATTCATGTCAGCGGTTATTCTGGAAGTGCAGGCGATTCGTTGACTTTTCACAATGGCTCAATGTTCTCGACCAAAGATCAAGACAACGATCCTGGAACTGAACATGATTGTCCAAATACGTTAATAAGTGCTTGGTGGTTCAATCAATGTAAACAAGCAGATTTGAATACGATTTACGTGTCACAAGAGAGTGGGACCTCTACTAAAGGATTGAAATGGCATGCGTTACTGGGGAAGAATAAGAACTTGAAATCCGTAGAAATCAAAGTCAGGCCAAAGCAAGGTATACACTTTGTATAGCTGAGATAATTAATCAAAATTAATAAGAATTAATAAGAATTAATAAGAATTAATAAGAATTTATTCATTTATTTAGCACAAAATTCTATCAATATACATATCAAATGCGCATTTATGCATTATGCGCATTATGCAGCTAAAAAGAGATTAACACTACAATAAGTGTCACGTCTCATTCTATATTTCGTTTTGCACGCGTGGAATTAAAATTAAATAAATTTCAGTTTAATTGTAGTCACCGTTGAAGTCTTCAGTTTAGTTCTACAAAGAGTTCTTGATTTGAATAACGTTTTTTAAGCTTATGACGCTTTTTTTTTTCTTTTGAAAATCGATTACATATGAAGTGAATAGTGGGATGGTTCAGTATTTTGTGATTTGAGCTTCGCATTTGCGAGTTATAAAGGTTTGAAATCGTGATATGCTAATTTAGTGACGTCAACGCAGGCATTTGCCGTAACTTATTTATATTTTTTCAAGTAGCATTCTTTTCTGAAATGGAAAAAAAAGTTTTGCATCATTTATATAAGTTATAGAAAAACGTTTTGCCAGATTTAAAATGTCAGTAATTTGCACAAGGGCACTTTTGTATAATAAATGATGCCTGCGTTGACGTCACTGAATTACCATATCACGATTATTGATTATGCAGTGTTTGTCTCTGTCTTCTGTTTTTCTATATAGACGTACGTTTCGACCGGCATTAATCAATGGCCTTCATCAGTATATTAATTCAGTATTAATTAACGTCTTGAAGAAAAACAACGATTTAAAACCTTTATAACTCGCAAATGCGAAGCTCAAATCACAAAATACTGAACCATCCCACTATTCACTTCATATATGTAATCGATTTTCAAAATAAAAAAATAAGCGTCTGATAAGCACTATACTATACCTGACTATATGTCCACTGATAACATGACCGATCAGCCAAACCACCACTTACAGAGCAATGAGGAACAACCGGCAGACAGATGGACGAATTATTTATTTCGATCCCTAATGCGATAACTCCTCTTTTTAATATATTTGCCATTGATGTCAAAACTCAGATATCTATATAGACGCATTGACTAACATATCTCTATTAGCAACAACATTGGTTTTAAAATTTCCGAGTTCTTCAGGAACACCAAGAGTTCATGAGGGAAAATTTCGACTTATTTTTTCTTCTAGATTCGCCCATCAAGTGCTACAACTGGGGTTGCTTCTACTTAATCAACGGACGCCGGTTCAATTTCAACTCAGCCCGACAAGCATGCTGGTCTATGGGAGGTGACTTGGCAACTATAAAGAATGCAAGCGAAGCAAGTGATATTGCTAGTATGATGAAAGCCGCTGGGGTATCGTCAGCAATCATAGGTCAGTCTCTCCAGCTAAATTCCATCTTAGTTATTATCGTATCAATCCGCTAAAGGAAAGGTTTTATTAGATATCATATTGTTCATGTACGCCTTGTATACCATCAGCCCGGGGGGGGGGGGGGGGGGGGGGGGGATACTCCCTTTGTCCAAGTGGTAGGGGTGATCGGCGGTCCTTTAGGGTTGAAAATATTTCCTGTGTGTACCTTTTAGGGTTCCGACTCAAAAGTCAGTTGCGTAACATCACTCCGTGCCTTTTAGGGTCAATTATTATTTATTTTCTTTATTGAACAAACATGAAAGAACAGAAGAAAGATGTTGTCCAGTCACTGATTAAACGATATCACCACAATCACTTTTTTGCCATATATGGTCATATATGGTCGTACCTTTTAGGGGTCGAAATGAACATGGCTTCAACAGCTCTTTTAATTTATGCGTACCTTTTAGGGGTCGTTTTCAAAACCGACCGCCGATCACCCCTACCACTTGGACAAAGGGAGTACCCCCCCCCCCCCCCCCCCCCCCTTCCCGGGACCATCAGACATTCAAAATGAGTTGAGTATATCGCTTCTTGTAACATCCGGGTATTCAAGCCGAGAATGACAACTCCCATGAACCTTTGGGGTCACATCATTTGTATATTGATCTTAGCTTAATGTAATCAATCTGTTCCATAGGCTTGAACGATATAGTCGAAGAAGGAAAAACACAAGGAGTAGATGGAAGTATCAGTGACTATTCCAATTGGGCCTCAAGTACATCATCTGCAAAGGACTGTGTTGTATTGTCCACTGACACTATGCTGCAACCAGCGTCTTGTACTTCAAGTTATTATGGCTGCGTATGCCAACGAGGTAAGTGATACGCGCGTATTGTAATGGTATTCACACAAGTACCCAGTACCCAGGCGACATCAGTGACAACTGCTCAGCTCGGTAAATGACTCCGTCATAATTTCTCCGTCGTTACACCCATGAGTTATTCTCAAGTATGTTAAGGCCTGGTTCAAGCCCAAAAACGAGAAAAAAAATATAAAAAATCATAATGTCACTTCCTTTTTTACCAAACATTACGAAACTTTGCACAGCGTTAGAGTTCGACATCCTTAATTGATTGAAGTCAACAAAATACCCCAAAAAACTGAACACGTGATTAATCACGTGACAACAGTCTTTGAAATTTTATTTTAAAATGCGGTCGCGGTTTTAAGAACAGTGTAAAAACAAACAATTGCGTATGTTGTCAATGCTAGTGCTCTACACAACTGCGTTTGGAAAACTTGTCTCTGATTTCTCTTTTAAAAGAGAGATATTTACGAAAATAGGTCACGTACGAATACAGAATACGTTTTCTCAATTTTCTAGATAACTAAAACTATGGGACAGGTTTTCCAAATGTTATCTTTTTTCATTAGTTGTCCTTAATATTGTAGCACAAAAACTATTTCAGCATAACTTAAATTCACGACCGCATATTTAAAAAAACGAAATTTCACATGCCTAGGTCACGTGACCACTTGACGTCAGTATTTTTAGGACTAAATCATCAAAAATCTTGAATATTATCTTATGCCTAAATATCAATGCCATAGAAATTAATCGTGGGGAATACTAAAAATATGACGTGATTTTGCACGATGTCTTCATGAACCATACTAGCATATTTCAAAATCTAATTTTTCTCCTATACATTTATCAGACATAGAAAATAATAAAAGTGAGTTCATCACTATGTTTCATTCAATCTAGTTATTACAGTATGGACACTCGAACCGTGAACACTTAGGTTTTTTCTAACACATGTATATAAATTATCAATTAAGCAAATTGATCAGAAAAATGATTTATTTTGATCACTAAGTGATTTAAACTCAATGCTGCATTTGAGAGGCTATGAGGCAATAGAAAGTTCGAAAAAAAAAGTTAGAAAAAAAACTTGAAGTGTTCACGGTTCGAGTGTCCACACTGTAACCTCGTTCTATACTTCCCAGCTCGATCATCTATTTGTGGGTATTAAACTTATAAATTTTCTACTACAAGTTTTTAATGAAGAAAAAACTATTTTGATAAATGAATGAACCTGGAATCGAACCCACGACCTTTCGCTTATCTACACAACACTTTACACTGTATACTACATAGCTATCTGATGGAATTGCCCTATACCATTATGACGTAACGGCTTGTTCATGAGGGGGACAGAATCGTGAAGAACAATAGAACTTTGAACTAAATCTGCTCTGCTGAGGTTCGCTTGATTTCAAATTGGCTAGTTTCAGATCTTATGTTCATCTGTGCTTTTCCCACAACATTTACTGGGTTTGGTGACTTTTATCGCTTTCAGACGGTATGTAAAATACATTTATTTGGGAAATCCTTTGTGTTGTTGCTGTTTTGTCCCCTTCTCGCAACCATGATCCTTAGCGTTTAAACAATAGATTGTTTTGATGTGACGTCATAGTGAAATAGGGCAATTAGTTGGACAAAAATTGCATGGTTTTACATCTTTTGATGAAGCTCATTAACATTACAGTATTAATGACGTCCTTTGGGACTATTTTTTGTGTGAAAACCTTGTCAATCAGATAATAAGTCGGCCCTCGGGATGGGCTCCTGATATGGCTTATTGTCTCCGTTCTCGGTAATTAACTCTTACATAGCCCGGGTTAATATCTGTATATTACCCTTGCATTCGTAATGAGCAGGGCAATATGGGATATAAAGCCCTACAAAGAACAAAGAAAACCATGTCAATCAGATAATAATAACAATAAGTTTCGTGACATGATTTAGTTATGGCGGCAAAATGTAAATATTTTGTTTAAATCGGAAATACGACACGCGTCGCCATTTTCCCGCCATTTACCGAGCATGCGCAGTACGTTTTTCACCCGTGTGTACTCAAACTACTTCTCGGTCTGTGCCGCCATTTTGGAAATATAGCTCGATGGAAAGCTAACGGTTATTGATCGAATATTGATCGAATTCCCATCGCGCGATCGAATCCTCACCGACTATTGACCGAATAATTTCCACCGAATATTCACCAAATGTCCACGTTATTCTCTCCAAACACTGGCATGACGTCATGTCTCATGTACCGACTTTCACCGAATGCCGAACTTCCACCGAATATCCACCGAATTTCCACTGAATCTGACATCTACAAACTGTCTAACACGTAAATAAAGTTGATATCAGCTTCATGTACTTAATTTCTCTCTGTATTCTATTTCAACCAGCAATAATGTGCTACAAAGCGTCTTGTTATCAAACAATCAACACGCTCTCATCAAGGGACGATGCACGAACAGCGTGCCAACAACTTGGACTAAAGTTAATCAAAATACCGAGTGCTTCCAAGTCAGAATTCATCCAAAAATATATGATGCCAAATCCTAGAGTTGATCTATGGATGGGTAAGTAGTGCCTTGGCTGTACCATGTAGACGAGGACATTTTATTTACGATCGATTTTCCATAGTTTTCTTGGGATTTTTTTGGAGAGATAGGTGGGGTGGGTAGAGGGAAAAATTATATCTAATACAGATAATTATCTCGTAAACGACCATCCCCAGGCAAGATTGTTTCCTTACGAAATGTAATACAGTAATAATCTGATTTACTGGGGAATTCAACACAAACCAGACTGGCGAAGTGGTCACTTAGAGTAGGTGGTCGGAACGGAGAATTCTGTACTGAGATTGCAAGTATTTTGACAGGGCTTAGCGACGAAAGCAACGAGGGAAGTTTTTTGTGGAATGACAACTCGAAGTTGGAAACCTCTTCTGAAAACTGGAATGCAAATCAACCCAGTAATCAGAATGGCAACAATAAAGACTGTGTTGTCATAACAACCAATGGAAAATGGGACACAAGATCATGTTCAGGGAGTGTCGGTCAAGTTTGTCAAAAACGTAAGACATATACACCGAATGCAATAATGGCGTCCAATTTCAATCGCCATTGTTCTGGACTGACTAGCCTCTCATACAGGTGAAAATGCTTTTGTGTTTCCACATGAACACGAGGTTAGTCAGTCCAGAACAATGGCAATTGAAATTGGACGCCATTATTGCATTCGGTCTATTTCATGCATTTCATTTTGCTCTGGTTTTGTAGAATGACGGACGGACGGACGGACGGACGGACGGACGGACGGACGGACGGACGGACGGATATATAGACGGATAGATAGACGGATAGATAGACGGATAGATAGATATGATCGATGGATGGATGAATGAATTATTCTTTGTCAGAAATCGCTCAAAGCTGCCAAGAACTGCTAGAACTGGGTGAGACTAAGAGTGGCGTCTATTCCATCTACCCGACCACTGATTTCAGTCCTATGAAAGTGTACTGTGACCAAGAGAAGGACGGGGGTGGTTGGGAAGTCCTTCTTCGTCGTAAAGATGGCTCTGTAACATTCCATGATAAATTATGGGATGATTTTGTGGCTGGCTTTGGAAACCTTGATGATGAATTTTACCTGGGACTAGAAAAACATGCAAGATTTCGAGGACGAGAACTTATGCTGAGATTGAACAATTCCGATGGAACAAGCAAATATGATAGATTCGGTTATAGTTCTGTATATAAGCCATCTACATATTATATGCGAATTTCTAGATACAGAGGAGGTTTGTATATGAGCTAGCGCTCGTTTGATTGGTTCGCTACTACGTACTAGGCGCGCTATCAGCTCATAGCTAGTGAGTAGCGAAGTCTGTCATATGTCATTTTTGAATTATCTAGAAAAAAGAAACTATAGGTTCGAATTTATCGTTTATTCAATTCTACAATGACTACCGGAAGTAACTCTATCGTTTCATTTATGTATACTGGCTATCGTTACTAATTCTGACTACACTGACAAGAATATTCGGTCAGTATTAGGAATCATTCGCCAGTCAGGAACTGCATACAAATGCTACTCGTCTACACTAGTTGATCAAAAACTGCCAGATATGAAAAACCGCTAAACCACGGAAAACTGACTGAAACAACTTGGGGTTGTGGCCACAAAACCTTGGATAGTGCAGAAACGTATTCCACGACCTAATGCGGAATTTCAGCGCAACCAGTAATCACTCTCCGAGGGCGCATGGGGGGCTAGAGAGGAAATACTTGTATGAAATATGGACGTGATTCTGTCCTCTGATATAAATGCGGCACCGCGAAAACATCGACCAAAGACTAGAATACACACCTAGACACGGTAGTCAGCCAATCAGAGCGCGCGTGATATCACAAACTAATTTTTATAATACTTAAATACCGAGATCTGTAAAGGTACATGCATATATGCACTGCATGTACATTATGAAAAATGGTGCCATTAGGTGCGTCTTTCCTGACACAGGATCGCTTGGCGGAACGTTTGGAAGAACCAATTCCATGAAGTTTTCCACGATTGACAAGGACAATGATTATGTAACAAACAAAAGTTGCGCGCAAACCTTTGGTCCAGGCTGGCTGTGGACAAGGATATACAAAATGCCAAACGACTGTTATCATATGGGTGTCAATCTATTTGGTCCATACAGTCCAAGTGCTATAGGAAGCGAGAATACCACTCTTTATCACTATGGATTTGATCGTCCTATCACATACATGGAATTGAAGATAAGACGATACCATGGTAAGAACTGTATAATAATAAAAAACCTAATCGAAAACGTTTGTTACTAAAATAAGAAATGTATGTCTTATTAGTATCAAATAGCATAATAGTTTCTATACTTTGAGTCGATTATATAAATGCTAAGCTAAGATCAGTGCAGGGTCATAACCAGGTCAATGTTTCGCATATATATTCCTCTTATATACCTCTTATTACAGTCATTTGCAAAAATTCTGGCCGCCACGATATATCAATATATCAATATATCGGGTGCATCACTAATACTATTAAATGAAGCAAAATTTACAAACAACAAACGTATGACTAAAATAAACATTATATACTAAATATTTCTACCAACTTTGCTGGCGTTAACTTGCTTTAAAGGGAATTTGCTATTATTTAATTACCCATAATGCACCTGATATATTGATATATCGTAGCGGCCAGAATTTTTGCAAATGACTGTATTAACTGAGTGTGAGGTTAGTATATCGTTACCGTAAGTAATTATGTGACGACATTTTTCCACTGACTTATGGCCCAAGCGCGCAAGCATGCGGACCCAAAAAAGAAACAAAGTTAACTTACGGGAAGTTATGGACCGCTAATTGGCCAATCACAGTTCGCCAAGTTTATTTGCCATATAATAAACCTCGTTACCGACCTAATGAAAGGTATTTTGTAGGTTATCAGCGATCTATCTTTGGTACATATTACCCCATGGAACCCAGTCGTTATCAAGGAATCTCATTATTCCACACTCCACATCAGTTGACTCTTCATGCTCTGACAACATCTCAAGCCTGGACACTTTCAATTAGTCCTCACTATGACTGGACACATTACACGTTTACATGGAGCTACAACCACGGCCTGAGATATTATGAAGATGGTCTACTGTCATTACAGACACGAATCTTTAGAAATGTGTCGAGTTCACCGAGATCAAACTTTTACTTTGACGTCGCTGATGTGGGAACGTATGATAAAATGTACACTTTCATATCAAGAATGAAGACTTGGAACAAAGACTTGATGGTAGATGAAATCCAAAGTGACTTTCGTGAAGGTGAAATCCACGTTCTAGCCTCCCTCCTCCTCAGTCTCTCCTCTCTGTCCTCTTTGGGCTTCCGATAGGTCTATTAACCGAGAGAGACTGGAACGTTTTATCATGCCTCCCCCCGTCTGTCTAACTATAAAGACTAGGAATCCCAGAAGGAATATGCGGGTAGAGGTGGCAAACTTCCATGTACTTTTCTCAGCCAAAGTACAACTTTCTACTGATTTATGTACTCAAGAGAAAATGAGGTAAGAGAAGGAATCCCTGGTATTGGGTTCTTGACCCATCATGTGCCCCGTTAATTCTAATTTTAGAATCAATCTATCTTTAGAACGGAACGTGATTGGTCAGATCATATAAGGCGAGGTCGCGCAGGCCGTTACGCACGGTTTTGCCATGAAAAGCGAATGAAATATTCTCAACTTTCTCGAACATTTTACAAATTTTTACTTCGAAAACTCAATAAAGGATTTTACCAAATTATCCTTTTGGGATTTGACTGAAATTAGTGTGAATTTGGGACACTTGAGAGTTTGCCATGTCCTTCGACAGAGAAAACCGACCAAGGAGTAGTTTTGTTGTAGCCGGCGTCTTGTAGGACTGCAGATGGTTGAATTAAATTTTCATGTCCACAATATGGCTGGTGCTTCAAGGTTTTGGTGATGTTGGCTCTTGTAAAGTTTCCTTCGTGTTTTCCAACCTGAGAATAACGCTTGGACTTCGTAATTTTTGAATACAAGTGCCGGTAAGACCACATTAACTTTAGAGTTTGTTTTCGTGATTGCTTTGACTTTGATCGTTGTATAGATTATATTTGTAGCACCTTAATTTTGCTCAATTCGCCTGAGTATTCGTAAAATCCTTCAATGAATCTTAGAGAATTAAATTGTGGCCTTTTCTCAGAGAGTTTACGATATTGTTTCGCTCAGTTTTGTATTTTTATTCAGTGCAGACTTTGCATGTAAACATCATAGAAATCGTGCGACCACTGCTTTGTTATCTTGGAGCAGAAGCTGTGTAGTCTTTTGCTTTTCTTTTTACTGCGGTTCTCAGTATTATGCGAACTCAGACATTCAAACAGTCGGCTGGAACTTGGTTTTTCGCTACCCGTCTATCAAATTCAAAACTCAAACGAATTCAAAACTAAATACATTCTTCGACCAAATGATCCATCATTTAGCTCAAAATCATATTTGGTTTCCATTTGGTGGGTCTTCTGACTTATATTTTTAAGTTTACTGATTTTTTATGTCGATTGACGGCAGCGAAAAACCAAGTTCCAGCCGACTGCTTGAATGTCTGAGTTCGCATAATACTGAGAATCGCAGTAATGGCAAAAAATAAAAAGTTTTTGAAAGGAAAAACCAAGGTAAGGTTGAGTATTTTAAAATTCTACAAGTCAAGAGCGCGGGCATGGTAACTAAAGCTAAAAATAGCTTCGATCTAAAAATAGAATTAACGGGGCACATGATGGGGTACCAGGGATTCCTTCTCTTACCTCATTTTCTATTGATGTACTCTATCAAGAGACCATAACACTAAAGCCGAATTTACACGAGCAAATTTTCCTTGACACGTTTTCCTTGACAAGGAAAACTTAAATGCTCGTGTAGATCACAGGCAGCCCAACCATTGTTTCTGAGGCTACTAATAATAAATAAAAATATATTTGTATGCGCGTCTTTTTTTGATGGGTTTCCTGTGGTAGAGCATGCGCGCGATACGTATTATATTGGGTTCCCTGTGCATAGAAATGTATGATGTTGGGATCCCTGTGTGCATGCCGCGCGTTCCGCAGTACATGTGTATGTTGAAACAAGGTTTCACTATGTTCATTGCTGCGGGCGCGTCCTGCGGGACGCACACAGGGAGCCCAACAGGCCAGCCCAACATATATCATACATTTCTATACACAGGGAACCCAATATAATACGTATCGCGCGCGCGCTCTATCACAGGAAACCCATCAAGAAAAGACGCGCGCATACAAATATATTTATATTTATTAGTAGTAGCCTCAGAAACAATGGTTTGGCTGCCTGTGTGTAGACGACAAAAACATCGTCAATTTTTCCTTGTCAAGGAAAACTTGCTCGTGTAGATGACAAAAAATTGTCAATTTTTCCTTGTCAAAAAATAGATTCATTCCGCGCGATTCGCTCTCTTAGTATTATGGTCTCTTGATTCTATATATTGAATTACCTAGTAGCATGTACTTGGTTTTGAATGTAATGTTCTTATTACTACAGCTGTTTTTACCCTGGAAGGAGATATAACACACTGGAATCAAGACATTACAAATAAATTTAACTGGACTTTGAATTCCAATAGCACACCGAGCAAGAACACTGGGCCTTCTTTTGACCATACATATCATGGCATGCCGCAAGGTAATAAATACGGCCTTCCTTTGACCATACATATCATGGCATACCGCAAGGTAATAAATACGGCCTTCCTTTGACCATACATATTATGGCATGCCGCAAGGTAATAAATACGGCCTTCCTTTGACCATACATATCATGGCATGCCGCAAGGTAATAAATACGGCCTTCCTTTGACCATACATATTATGGCATGCCGCAAGGTAATAAATACGGCCTTCCTTTGACCATACATATTATGGTATGCCGCAAGGTAATAAATACGGCCTTCCTTTGACCATACATATTATGGTATGCCGCAAGGTAATAAATACGGCCTTCCTTTGACCATACATATCATGGCATGCCGCAAGGTAATAAATACGGCCTTCCTTTGACCATACATATTATGGTATGCCGCAAGGTAATAAATACGGCCTTCCTTTGACCATACATATCCTGGCATGCCGCAAGGTAATAAATACGGCCTTCCTTTGACCATACATATCATGGCATGCCGCAAGGTAATAAATACGGCCTTCCTTTGACCATACATATTATGGTATGCCGCAAGGTAATAAATACGGCCTTCCTTTGACCATACATATCATGGTATGCCGCAAGGTATAATAAAATAAATACGGCCTTCCTTTGACCATACATATCATGGCATGCCGCAAGGTAATATATACGGCCTTCCTTTGACCATACATATCATGGCATGCCGCAAGGTAATAAATACGGCCTTCCTTTGACCATACATATTATGGCATGCCGCAAGGTAATATATACGGCCTTCCTTTGACCATACATATCATGGCATGCCGCAAGGTAATATATACGGCCTTCCTTTGACCATACATATTATGGCATGCCGCAAGGTAATAAATACGGCCTTCCTTTGACCATACATATTATGGCATGCCGCAAGGTAATAAATACGGCCTTCCTTTGACACTTGGTGGTTTACTGAAGTAAACGAGTTACCGAACCTTGGTAGAAATAACCTTGGGGTTAACCTTAGTTTTCTGGTTTGTACCTTGGTAAAACGTTCATCAAGCTAAGTGTAAACACGGCCTTAGTCGAGTTCTGTCGTACCATGTGAGATATACCAAAGTTTATACCAACTTACACCAGTTTTATCATATCTTTCAGCTAAGTATTACTACCTAGAAGCTTCATATCCACGATACAAGGGAGAAATCACCAAGTTACTAAGCCCAGTTTTCTTTCCCAATCAACACAAATGCTTTCATTTCTGGTACCATATGTACGGTAAAGGTATGGGTACACTGATGGTGCACGTACTGCTGTACGATAGATCTTCTTATGAATTAACTACCAAACCACACAACCAATTACTCTGGGCGGACCAACAAGGAGGTCAAGGAAACCAGTGGAAATACGCTGTGATAAAGATTAATGTGCATGAAGTATTTATGGTAAGTCTCTCACTAATGTCAGTCTGTTGGAGCTCGACCACTGACAGATCTTGACTGTGAACACCTAACGCAGCTAACAGCCCGTGCAAATGCTCGCAATACTCAGTAGCCAACAACATGCAACACATTACTATTACATTACTAACATCCAACACGTTGGAAGCGTTTGAACACCATGCTGGGCATTGTCAGTTGCATATTTAGCCGGCATCTCACTACATCAGTAAGACTGTATTTGAACAACTACGGTTCTTTTTACAAACTGATTGGTGACAATACTTTGTATATTGTAGTTTTTATCAGTATTTGTAAATTGATAACATTTTGTATTTCTGTACTCTCTCACAAAGTCACGGCCGAGTAGTACAAAGTCACGGCCGAGTAGTACAAAGTCACGGCCGAGTAGTACAAAGTCACGGCCGAGTAGTACAAAGTCACGGCCGAGTAGTACAAAGTCACGGCCGAGTAGTACAAAGTCACGGCCGAGTAGTACTGACTGCATGGAGCTGATCACATGGTCAACTCTTGAATCGTTGAAAAGTTTTAGAACAACAAATGAATATTATTAGAACATATGTTTTACACTTATATTTGTTATTAGTAGCTTTTGTAATTGTAACAGTTGGTAGGTTCTTTAAAATACTGCTTGAAGAAAATATTACTTCCCGCAAAGGATTGTGGTTCAAGCTGTCGTGGCTTAGTTCTATCAATTGTTGTATTTTAGATTGCTATTACTGGAGTGGTTGGTGCAGATTATACAAGTGACATGGCGATAGATGACTTATCAATCACGACGTCAGAATGCTCAGCGAGCAAAAGTGAGTGAATTCTAATAGATAACCTTATCCGGGCCATGCAGACTGAGAGTCATGTGAATGTTAACAAGACGCTCTATATAAGCGTTCACTCGGGCTTCAGCAACGAGCCTTCGGTTTCCTCAACGGCACAGTGCGTGCGCCTTGTACCAAGTTGGCGATTTGTGGCCATAAGAAGAAAGCGGCCATTTTTCAACTCCGCGTGCCATCAGGAAGCCCGGCGAGTATTACACAGGAAGCCCGGCGAGTATTCATACACACGTACTGTGAACGGTTTTCAGATTTCCTTCAGGCTCAATGTTTATCCACAGGGAACCCATATCCAGATCACTTTACCCTCGGCATATTTGGGCTCCCTGTGGTATGGGAAGATTGATGAGCCATATACACCCTAGCCTCCCCCGCAGACTTTTCTTAGGAAAAGTCTGCGGGGGAGGCTATATACACCCGGGAGGTGTACTCCCTTTGTCCAAGTGGTAGGGGTGATCGGTCGGTCCTTTTAGGGTTGAAAATATTTCCTGTGTGTACCTTTTAGGGGTTCCGACTCAAAATCAGTTACGTAACATCACTCCGTGCCTTTTAGGGTCAATTGTTAAATTATTTATTTTCTTTATTGAACAAACATGAAAGAACAGAAAAAAGAAGTTGTCCAGTCACTGATTAAACGATATCAGCACAATCAAGTTTTCGCCATATAAAGTCATATATGGTGGTACCTTTTAGGGGTTAAAATCAACATGGCTTCAGCAGCTCTTTTAATTTATGCGTACCTTTTAGGGGTCGTTTTCAAAACCGGCCGCCGATCACCCCTACAACTTGGACAAAGGGAGTACCCCCCCCCCCCCCCCCCCCCCCCCCCCCCCCGGGCATATACATGATATAGGAGCATTTATTTAGTCTTTATTAAGTGGTTCCTGTTTGATCTAGGTTGTGTCCCCGATTGTAAGGAAGGGTTTGTATGTCTAAAAGACAAGGGTGCTTGTGATTGTCATGGAATGAAGCATGTAGACGCATCGTGTAATTATGGTAAGAAGCCAAATCATGATAATATAATATTTCTGAGCGAATAGACCTTATAATAATGACGTAATATGACTACAACTACCAGAATGCTTTGCGCATCTTCTTTTGTGAGATAATTAGTACCCTTTGTCTTAGTGAATTGTGAACTGTTTATTATACATTACTTGGCAGCTAAAACTGAATTATATAATTTACAATTGAACGAATTACTAGTCACGAGCGAATAAAAATATTGAAAAAAAAAGAAAATTCGCAAAGCATTCTGGTAGTTGTAGTCACATTACATCATTATGCATAAGGTCTATTGAAAGATCCTCACAGTAAATCAAGTTTAACTTAAGCAGTTTCTAGGAAGAAGACTGAGCCTTCAACGGGATTCGAACCCATGAGCCCGCGATACCGGTGCGATACAAAGGAGCACGCCAGAATGGATCGTCTAGTTTTGAAGTCAGAGTCTGTAATTTTATTCGTTTTGTCGAGCGCCATTTTGCGGTTATGTTAGACTAACCGAGGGAGCTCAACAGAGAGACAAACAACATTAGAGACTGACAACAAAACTAGATCAATTCTGGGGTGTTTCCTTGTGCACTGAACGATGCTCTACCAACTGACTGAGTTGCCCAGTCTCGATGAATCCTGGACGATGAGGATTTGTGGTTCCCCACCAGCACCAGTCAGCCCGCCACTTGTGCCAGGGAATCTCTTTAACAGTCCGTCGCTCGCCAACAAACGTAAAATATTTTTCAGTTGCTTAGCTATCGTTCATCGTATTTTATTATTATTATTATTATTATAATTATAATTATTATTATTATTATTATTTTCCGCATCTTTCTTCAAAATTTTTTTTTTTTAGTTCTCAACCAGTCTGTTTTCCAAGATACGGCACACCACTGGCCTCTAGACGACCCTACGAATATTACCAACATACAAGGCACCATCCATGGCTTTACTACTGGAAATGTTGTAGCAGTTCGTGGACCAGTTAACTCTGCGCTCGTCACAGATGGAATCACTGGACGAATTACACTAGCAGACATGAGTACATCCTGTATTTTATCTTCTCCGTCGTGTTCCAGTGGTTTCACCTTGAGATTTTGGCTGAAGTTTCCTGAAAATGACGAAAAACAAAGGCGAATTTACCTTTCTGTTGGTCATGACAAGAAGAAATCACGTGGTTTACAGGTAGGTTTGTTATACACCCCCTATCTGTGTTATAGGACATACGTAGGGTATTCTCAACACGAACTAAAATTACCGATAAAAAGAGTAAATGTGGCGAGCATACATTTGTCTTCAGAATCATTACTTGTAAGATAATGTCCCATGACCTACAACTTATGCCCTATAATAATACTGATAATAATATGATCATCTACGACCTATCCCATGCAGCCTATGCCCTACGACCTATGATCAACTACGACCTATCCCATGCAGCCTATGCCCTACGACCTACGACTGCTTATGGTCTACAGCCTATGATCTACGACCTATGGCCTATTACCTATGACCTATGCCATACAGCCTATGATCTACGACCTATGGCCTATTACCTATGACCTATGCCATACAGCCTATGATCTACGACCTATGGCCTATTACCTATGACCTATGCCATACAGCCTATGATCTACGACCTATGGCCTATTACCTGACCTATACAGACCTATGATCTACGACCTATGGCCTACGACCTATGGCCTATTACCTATGACCTATGCCATACAGCCTATGACGACCTATATAACCTATGACCTATGCCATACAGCCTATGATCTACGACCCTATGACCTATGCCATACAGCCTATGATCTATGACCTACGACCTATGCCCTATGATTACGACCTATGACCTATATACAGCCTATGATCTACTACGCCCTATGATCTACGACCCTATGCCCTATGACTATGACCTATGCCCCTATGATCTACGACCCCTATTACCTGACCTATGCCTACAGCCTATGATCTACGACCTATGGCCTATTACCTATGACCTATGCCATACAGCCTATGATCTACGACCTATGGCCCCTATGACCTATGCCATACAGCCTATGATCTACGACCTATGGCCTATTACCTATGACCTATGCCATACAGCCTATGATCTACGACTATGGCCTATTACCTATGACCTATGCCATACAGCCTATGATCTACGACCTATGGCCTATACCTATGACCTATGCCATACAGCCTATGATCTACGACCTATGGCCTATGATCTACGACCTATGCCATACAGCCTATGATCTACGACCCTATACAGCCTATGATCTACGACTATGCCCTATGACCTATGCCATACAGCCTATGGCCTATGACCTATGACCTATGCCCTATGATCTACTATGGCCTATGACCTATGCCATACAGCCTATGATCTACGACCTATGCCATGCAGCCTATGCCCTACGACCTATGACTGCTATGGTCTACGACCTATGACCTATGACCTATGCCATACAGCCTATGATCTACGACCTATGCCATGCAGCCTATGATCTACGACCTATATATGGCTATTACCTATGATCTACGCCCTATGCCCTATGACCTATGCCATACAGCCTATGATCTACGCCCTATGGCCTATGATCTACGCCCTATGCCCTATGATCTACTATGCCTATGATCTACCCTATGACCTATGCCCTATATACGACCTATGCCCCTATGATCTACGCCCTACGACCTATGGCCTATGACCTACGACCTATGATCTATGATTACGACCTATGCCCTATACCCCTATGACCTATATCTACGCCCTATGACCTATGGCCTACGACCTATGGCCTACCTATGGCCTATTACCTATGATCTACGCCCTATGATCTACGCCCTATGCCCTATACCTGACCTATGCCATACAGCCTATGATCTACGCGGCCTAGCGTGCCCTATCCAATCTACGCCAGAGCTATGCGCCTACGGCGTGACCTATGCCCTATTTTTGATCTACGTCTCTGAAATACCATTTGGCCTATGACCTATGCCCTATGATCTTTGATTTCCCTATTTGACCTTATAATATTTGTATTTTAAGGACCTAAATACGCACCTATGTATATGCACGCTACGCCCCTGTCTACGACCTATGGCCTACGACCTATGGCCTATTACCTATGACCTATGCCTATGCCTATGATCTACGACTCATGGCCTATTACCTATGATCTACGACCTATACCTATACAGCCTATGATCTACGACCTATGACCTATGCCCATACAGCCTATGATCTACGACCTATGGCCTATTACCTATGACCTATGCCATACAGCCTATGATCTACGACCTATGGCCTATTACCTATGACCTATGCCATACAGCCTATGATCTACGACCTATGGCCTATTACCTATGACCTATGCCATACAGCCTATGATCTACGACCTATGGCCTATTACCTGACCTATGCCATACAGCCTATGATCTACGACCTATGGCCTACGACCTATGGCCTATTACCTATGACCTATGCCCTATGATCTACGCCCTATGACCTATGACCTATGGCCTATGACCTACGTCCTTTAGCGCAATAAATCTTTATTGAAACGCAATGTATGCAATACTCGATGTTCCCTTTTTCCCCAGTTTCTCCAAGACTTCAGCATAATCGACAGCTCAAGTCATTTAGTTGTTAACGCAACGATTGACCAGTTGTCGTGTGTTATCGGCTTCCAAGTTTATCCTTCTATTTGGTCAACTATCACTTTATCGTGGGCTAAATCCAGCGGTTTCACTTTGTATCACAACGGCAAAAACGTCACCCGTTTTCTGGTTCATAAATGCGAGTCTGTGATTTCTGTATCTCCAACCAACACGTTGTTTAGGACTGGGTACGAAAGTACTGTACCTGCGCTGCAACTAGATGACGTCACGTTATGGTACAAGGAGTTGAAGGATCCAGAAATCGTGAAAATATTTAGGTTTTTTACAGGTAAATACTAAGTATATGTGTTTTCTTTGCAATTATTTTAAAACACCAGCGCTATCAAAAGCTTTTGTCTGTCTGTCTGTTTCACCTGTTCAGTGTCTGTCTGTCTGTTTGTTTGTCTGTCTATCTAATCTGTCGACAATGACAATTTTTATTTGACACCATTAGTAACATTACCATAAAATATACAAAAATAATAGATCCTTATAATTAGGTGCGAGCTGACTAGAATTAACCTGTCGATCTATCTGTTGGTCTGTCTGTCGTCCTATCTGTCTGTCTATCTATCTATCTATCTGTCTGTCTGTCTGTCTGTCTGTCTGTCTGTCTGTCTGTCTATCTATCTGTCTGTCTGTCGGCCTATCTGTCTATCTATCTGTTTGTTTAATGGTTTAGCTCTGCCTAAATTGTTTGATTTCTTTATCTCAGCTCCACAAAACAGCATCACGTTGTCTGTAAAGTTTTCCGACGAGACTTTCATCGATCGTCTACAAGACAGAGAAAGTGATGAGTTTAAATCATTTAATGCTAAACTTCTACAAAATGTAATTAAAACGATCTTGTTATGTACAACATTGTTATCGAAAAGGAACGCAATCTCGCGCGCTGCACAGGAAGCTCGTCTAAAAGACGCGCACGCGTTTTTTATAATTTATTATTATTTTATACAAATGGCCTTTGAAAAAGCAGCAGTGTTGCCTGAACAAACTAGCGTTCGTTACATATATGGCCGTTCCATGTTTCAGGCGCAGACAATATTCGCAGGGAAATCTAACCATTTTGAGGGCATCTACATTGTACAACTAAGGTATGAACCGAAACATAGGTAACCCAATCCCTGTCATTTCCACAAATGAAGCAAGTAGCTATCCCATAATTAATCGCACTGCATGATGCATATTTTATTTCCATAGCAACGGTAGCGTCATCGCTCGCCTGTCCTTATTGTTTGATGTGATAACCAAAACTGAGTTACAGCTAGTGGGCGTGGCTCTATGTAATCAACGAACCTTTGGTCATATGAGAGCGCAACTTGTTGTCAATGCTGCTACTATTACTGCAAGGATTCTAGGTCAGTATGGTAGAAAACAAAACAGTTCCCGGCTACTTTTTCGCGAAACTCTTTATTGACTGTGTTGGTATTCAGTTTTATTTGGTTTTAAAACGTTCTCATCTTTTACAGGCGAGACTAGAGAACTATCTGTTTGTGGAACTGATAATGAGCTGTATTCATATCCAATAAAAGAACTCCACAAGCTGCCTTGGTGTAACATCACCAACACACACCAAACAGTCTGAAAACTATGTGAACAAAACTGAATAAACACTTCTTAATTGTCACAGCATAGTTTGCACAACAAAGTTTTGAGAGATGAGGGCGGGACGTCAGGGCCGTACACAGCACAGGGGCAGGGGGGGGGGGGGGGGGGGGGGGCAGTTGCCCCTCCCTAGCAAGGCGAAAAAGATACCAAAAAGTACTGAGAACTGTACTATATTGTTATTTATTTATTTTGCTGTTAAATACGTACTGCCCCCTTGAATGTTGGGTTATGTACGGCCCTGATAGCGTCAGTCAATATTTATGCACTATGACCAGCTTCCTCTCTGTAGAATCGCCGTTTCATTAGAGTCGTTTTCGTATGAGTGGGAAACCTACGGTACGGAATTACGTTACGGTCACGGTACGGAATGGAATACATTGTATTCAACCAATCACAGTGCGCGAAATCATTTCTCAACCAATCAGAATGCCTGGATACGGCATGATGATGGCGCGATACGGTCACGATACGGTACGAACCGTACCGTAACTACTTCCCACTCATACGAAAACGACTATATCTACACCTTGCAGTCACATTTCTTATTTTGAAGAAAAATAAAAAATATTTATAAATTAAGAAAGTTCAACTTGATTCACCTCTTCAAATGTGACAGGATTGTAGCGTACCGGTATGATCGTATTACTAGATACCGTGACTTACATCTCGATAACACACCGCTAAAGTCAATTGTGCCGCAATCAGAGCTATTACGTTGACATCCGGAGTTTGACAAGATGTGTGGCCTTCATTTACACTATCAGCGATATGCTGTTAATCATATACTCGACCGAGCATCGTGGAAGCCCTACCGCCTCCACATGTGTTTCTCCTTGTACTCAGCAAAAGCGTATCGAGGAAGCTTCAAGTACCTTAGCAAGACAGCTTTGCAGTTTTCACTGGTTCAAATCCCGTTTCAAAGGCCATGACATCTAAATGTCTTCTTCTGTCAGCTTTATTTATTCTCTGCAATCATTTGGTAACTCTCAAGTCCGAGACCGTGAAGTCGAAGCGAATTGTAAACATTGTGAAGCGATATCTCAATCGAGAAAGCGTAGCTGTAAAGCAAGATGAAGCACCGTGGCATGTCTATCTCCCAACACTTCGATGCAGTGGTGCTTTGGTCGGTAGTCGATGGGTTATCACGGCTGCATCGTGTTTCTCTCAGGCGAGTGATTTACAAACGAACCGTCGTGTTATGAAGATTCGAAGCGATGATGGATTCACCAGTCTTGACATTCCCCTTCTTGTTCGCCTCGGAAATCATCACACTGATGTTTCAAGTCCTGGACAAGATATGATTCCTGTCCTTGAAGTCATTGTTTATCCTCAATTCAACGATAATACTTTAGATGGTGATTTAGCAGTGTTGTATCTAGTACGGGAGCCCATCCTGTCGCAACAGACCAAAGCTAATATGGCTGTACAGGAACTAGTTCTTCCCACAGTAAACGACACTGACTTTCTGCAGTACAGCGAACAATTATCAGTCACAGGATGGGGACACAAGTCTGGAAGTCAGAAACCCTTCCCGGTGCTTCACTCGGACCAAGTCATACTAACCTTTGTAGAAGTTTGTAACAGCACGAGTAACTACAACGGGGTTGTGACGTCAAATATGATATGTTCTGAAGGACTTGCATGCAGTGTTGATGGAGGCAGTCCTTTAGTCGCTCAAGGCACCGAGAAAAAGCCATCTCAACTCGTAGGAGTGTTTTCCTGGGGCCGCAGCTGTGCGCTGGACAAAAAGCAAGCCGTGTACACGCGAATTGATGGAACAATGTTACGGTGGTTGAGAAAACTAATGTCCATTCAAGGTAAGGTTATTTATGGACGTCTACCGGGATTAAACCTTTCCTGCGTATAACGCGAAAATCGAGAAGGAGTAACTGATAATTGTATGCATTTTTAGAATAAGTTTACAACAGGACTATTAA
This sequence comes from Actinostola sp. cb2023, assembly GCA_033675265.1. NCBI lineage: Eukaryota > Metazoa > Cnidaria > Anthozoa > Actiniaria > Actinostolidae > Actinostola > Actinostola sp. cb2023. The sequence goes on from JAUJYZ010001075.1 coordinate 355,624, forward strand.
TCCCCGGCCTTGATAAAACATATTCGGCTTCAGTTGAACCGGCTTCTGTGCCCCACCCGTCCAACTCCAGCATAACTTTGTCCGTGTCTTAATTGGGCTATCAACACATATTGGCTAACATGGCTTGCATATCGTTCATTAATTGGAGTTGTCTCTACGGCCATCTGTTAATCACGTCCTGTATTGCAAACCAGTACTGACATTAATCAGTTACAAGAGTCTTTAAACTGTCTGACGCGTAATTCTATAATGATATCATTGACAAGTTACGATCATTAATACATTCTTCTTCGTCTGTGAAAGCATGTGGTGTTCCTAAGCAATCAATACGCCGCTCGCCCGCTACGGGACACCCCCGCTGTCTCCCCGATATCTCGTTAGGTCCCATCTAGAAGTGAGCAAAGGAACAAATGCAGGCTAACACAATCATAAAATATATTGAGATCTGACACTGCAGTTCGAAGTGGACTGTGAGACAATTTTAATTTCGTTCTCAGGGTGATCCCTAACAACTGAAAGCTTTATCAACTAAATTGTCAGGTTATTTGCAAATCTATAGGTCCGTCTGGTCTTAGAATGACCATTCTCCTATCACCTTTCTCTCTGAGAACCTATTATAGGTGTATGTAGGTGACACACATAGGTGTACTTGGGTGTATATAGATGTACATAGGTGCATATAGGTGGACATGTGCATGTAGGTGGACATAGGTGTAAATAGGTGTACATGGGTGTATATGGATAGACATAGGTGGACATATGTGTATATAGGTGTATATGGATAGACATAGGTGGACATAGGTGTATGGGTATATAGGTGTATATGGTGAACATACAGCAATATGCAGAAATTCTGATCCTTTTGACTAAAATATATATATATATCAAAAACCTACTTAAAATTATGGGATGGCTATGCTGATATTTTTTTTCTAGTTGTCTGCCAGCGAGGCTTTTTGAAAAAAATATCAGCGTAGCCATCCCATTTTATTTATTTATTTATTTTATTTATTTATAAAATCTTTTGACAGACGGCCTACGTCAGCAGAGCTGATTTTCAGAAGGCTTGGTTTAAGTAGATCTTTGATATATGTGTATTTTAGTCAAAAGGATCAGAATTTCTGCATATTGCTGTAGGTGGATATAGGTGTATATAGGTGCATATATATAGGTGTATATGGATAAACTGCACCCAGACACCTACTATTCCCTGCGGTCAATCCAATCAAAATAATTCGTTCCGTGTTTCACTAAGATAAGAATGTCGAAACTACTGCTGATGTACTTTGCTTCTAATATTGCGGTTTGATCTAATTCGTCTAGACAAGAGACCATTATGGTCTGGAGGAGTCGCCCTACCTGTCGCGAAGGCTGTCTGAGTATCACGTGATACTACGGTACATTGTAATAATACAAGACTGAAGAACTCAGAAAAAGCGAAAGGGATCCCAATGGGTTTGCATGCGGAGGAGGCTACTGACTAAGGTGATTTAGTAGAATTACACAGGTGATTATAGAAAATCAAGCGCGCTGATTGGTCGAGAACTTCGGACTATTTCTCGCCGGATAGTTACCTACAGCATTTTGACAAAATGGCTGCCAGCTTTTGAAATATGAAATAAAAATTTATTTTCTTTAAAATGCTTATTTATTTTTATTTTTTCAAATAATCACCTGTGTAATTCTACTAAAACAATTAGTCACCTCAGGCTTAGTGAATAGCAGTGATAATAACCTCGACTTCGTTTCGGTTATTATTCACCGATATTCACCTCGCCTTTGGTGACTAATTGTTAAATAGTCCATCATGGTTTGTTTTCTTTGCTTGCATGCGCGGTGCGCTTATTTTCCCGCCGCGGGTCTTGCTTTCTTATGCTTCATGACGATGTGCCATTGGTACAGAACAGGATTTAGACGGTATTTGTTTCGCGGAATCGTAGCTGGTCAAGTTTTGTATAAAACAATAATAAATGTGCAGTACGAATTAGCGGGTTAACCAATAGCCTAGTGGAACTACTATCCCCGGGGGGGGCACTAAGGGTATTTTTGGGTAGGGGTGTGCCGCGGACACCTCAAAACCCTGACCCTATCCCAGACCTAAAATTTTGATTTTCCATACCCTATTCCAGACTAAAGCTTTAAAATGTATACCCTATCCCAGACTAAAGCTTAAAAATGTATACCCTATCCCAGACTTATCGTTTCAACAATGGAGTGTTTACCAAAGTGGCGTATCGCTGACTTATTGACAAATAACAGACTGTTTAATAAACGTTTCCTTCTATTGAGCTCTTTTGTTTAATTGAAAGCGTGCTAAAGGGATATGTAAACTGATAGCGACTGATAGTGGCGTTATAGCGGAAACCATACCCTATACCAGACCAAAACGTACCCTATCCCAGACTAAAAAGGCAAAAAATGATACCCTATCCCAGACCTGGGAGCTCAAAAACCATACCCTATCCCGTGGCACATACCCGTATAGCATATATAGGGGAGTACCCCCCCCCCCCCCCCCCCCCGGGCTACTATCATGCATGCAACTCTGTCACTAAACGGCCTTATTTATTCAATGACCAGATAAACCTCAGTGTAAACCATCAGGCTACCAAGTGTTAGATAACCCACGACGAAATGTAGCCAATGCTCTCGATCCAGCCAACCCCTTGTGCGACAGTAAACTCAAAAACGCCTGGTACAAAATGGAACTTGGCGGACTTCCAGCAGAGCTACCCACCGAATGTCCACCCGTGGACTCGTGTGGGACTCAGTTTCAAATGTGGTTGAGGCCGGATTCTAAACCTGCCTTCAGCGAAGAGAGAGTTGGCTCGGTATGTGCGACTTGGATGACAAAGGAAAAGAAGCGTATATGTTGTCTATGGGAAATACCTGTCAACATTACTCACTGTGGTGGCTTCGTTGTTTATCATTTGCGTGGCACACAAGAATGCCATGTTGGCTATTGCGCAAAAGGTGTGTACTGGTGGCATAGACGTGAAGTACACGTGACATTGGGACATGTGCGTGATATGAGCGTGTTATACAGCTGTATACGTCAGTGATTTGTGCATTAGCTAGTCGTGTATGCATGTGGCATATATGTGCGCGATGAGTGCGAGATATGTATGTATACGAGATATGATTGTGATGTTTACAAGTGATTTGTGCGTGATATGATCGTGATATGTAAGCCATGTATGTAGGTTATATGTACGTCCGTGCTTGATTCGAGATATGCCATATCGTGATATATAGTTACTACTGCAGGATTACGAATTCCATGTGGACCCTCCAAGATAGGCTACGTACCAAACTGTAAAGGTGAGCGCCCACATATTATCGCATCGTCACCAAACACAAAGCCAGTCTATCCATCCATTCACATGGTTTTTGCTAATGTGTTATTGTTTATAGTACGTGGTCCTCACCCTAACCTTACAGCACCACCCATAAACAACCCATCAGCCCCCATAGATAAACACAAAGCCAGTCTATCCATCCATTCGCATGGTTTTTGCTAATGTGTTATTGTTTTTAGTACGTGGTCCTCACCCTAACCTTACAGCACCACCCATAATCAACCCATCAGCCCCCATAGATAAACACAAAGCCAGTCTATCCATCCATTCACATGGTTTTTGCTAATGTGTTATTGTTTTTAGTACGTGGTCCTCACCCTAACCTTACAGCACCACCCATAATCAACCCATCAGTCCCCATGGATAAACACAAAGCCAGCTCGTCCGTACTGCTCGTGTGCTCGTTTAAAGTCGAAGACACAGCACAATTCGAAACCAAATTTATTGTCACGTGGTTTAAGGTGGTGCGTTTTATTGGTGGAAAATCTGGACGATTAGTTTTGTTTCGTCAAAAGACGAGTCAAATGATGGCATCTATCGACTATGATACAGTCGACTTTAGCTTGGGAGATACGGTTAGTACCAATGGAATATAATGTAGTTTAAAGTTTGTTGAAGTGAAAAACTGATGTGGAATCTGGGTATTATCGGAATCGGAACCATAGCAATTGTTCCTGTTGAAAGACGGGTCCACATATTCTTCCGATTCATGAATACGTCGTATGTTCACCAGATTCCGACTCCATTGATAACCAAGCCTTATAAGGTTCACTGAATCTAGTGGTATTTATTAGTTTAATATTTATAATAATAATACTTTATTATTTATAAAGCGCTTATTAGTTTTTTTCTTTCTGATTTTGTGTCAGGTGACGTGTGAGGTGAGCGCTTTCTACACAGAAACACCAGGGTTCATCAGCCCTGGACAATCGAGTGAAGAATTCTATGTTGGTATTAAGGTGTGTTTTATTTCATTTAGAACCTTTAAATGCTACAATTGTATCGCAATTAGTGCTGACACAGGAATAGCTGCAGCGCAGGACGCGGCGAATTTCGGATCGTGAACTCGTGATATCCTCAGCTTCCTTCTCCTTCGTTAGAAGGTCGTTTATTCGTTGTGTCAACTTGCCTTCAAGCGTCCGACACGCTGTTCAACATTACGTGCAAACTACAATACAATAACTTTTATTTAAACACGATACTGATTGCAGCATGTGTCATTCTCTGCAACTACGATTATTATATTGCAATCACAATGACCGAAATGACCTAAATAAAAGTCTATGTCGATTGTGGCGATTCTATTTTTAAAATATTCCAGCGCGCAATAGAGATGGAAACATGCTCCAGTCTCAACATTGCAATACTGCTCGCAAATATGTTGCACTGTGGGCCACAGGAAGCCCAACCATTCTTCTGAGGCTATTCTTAAAAATAAAAAGGTGGTAGAGCGTGCAGTTTAATATATTTGTCGGGCTCCCTGTGGTAGAGCGTGCAGTTTAATATATTTGTCGGGCTCCCTGTGTTGTTGCGCACGTTATCGCGTAGCTAAGAATCGCGTGCGTTTACGTTCAACATGCATGCGATGCCGTGCGTAGGAATACAGGAAGCCCAATATAATACTTATCACGCACACTCTACCACAGGAAACCCATCAAAGTAAGACGCACGCAATCAAATATATTTTTATTTATTACAATTAGCCTATTAGAAATGATTGGGCTACCTGTGCGTGCGTACTTCTAATATATTTGTACCATTAGGTTGAGCCTAATTACCTCGTGATACAAGAAGATCAAAAGGAGTGGGACATCACCTTTACAGCTACCGTACCCGTACTTTGTCCACCGGTTTTCGCCGCCAATTGTTCGCTGACTGTCCCGCTGTACACTCTCCCTGTTGGTAAGTTTATTCAACGGTATGTTATCGTACATGTGCTGGTCCAGAACTAAACCCTATATGCACCGTCAGTCATAAGTGAAAAGAGAACTGTCTAAATAAATAATTGTTTGACGCGCACTGTGTCAAAAAAAGATATACCAAGTACCAACAGATAAGCCGCACTCGCAGATAAAGCCGTACTCGCAGATAAGCCGCACTAGCAGATAAGCCGCACTCGCAGATAAGGCCGCACTCGCAGAAAGGCCGCACTCGCAGATAAGCCGCACCCATAGATAAGCCGCACTCGCAGATAAGCCGCACTCGCAGATAGGCCGCACTCGCAGAAAGGCCGCACTCGCAGATAAGGCCGCACTCGCAGATAAAGCCGCACTCGCAGATAAGGCCGCACTCGCAGATAAGCCGCACTCGCAGATAAGCCGCACTCGCAGATAAGCCGCACTCGCAGATAAGCCGCACTCGCAGATAAGCCGCACTCGCAGATAAGCCGCACTCGGAGATAAGCCGCACTCGCAGATAAGCCGCACTCGCAGATAAGCCGCACTCGCAGATAAGCCGCACTCGCAGATAAGCCGCACTCGGATAAGCCGCACTCGCAGATAAGTTGCACTCGCAGATAAGGCCGCTCTCGCAGATAATGCCGCACTCGCAGATAAGCCGCACTCGGAGATAAGCCGCACTCGCAGATAAGCCGCACTCGCAGATAAGCCGCGCGCCGCACTCGCAGATAAGCCGCACTCGCAGATAAGGCCGCACTCGCAGATAAGCCGCAATCGCAGATAAGCCGCACTCGCAGATAAGCCGCACTCGCAGATAAGCCGCACTCGGATAAGCCGCACTCGCAGATAAGTCGCACTCGCAGATAAGGCCGCTCTCGCAGATAAGGCCGCACTCGCAGATAAGCCGCACTCGGAGATAAGCCGCACTCGCAGATAAGCCGCACTCGCAGATAAGGCCGCACTCGCAGATAAGCCGCACGTTGTTGCGATCTAGCCTAGTCGCAACCGTACAACAAGATGTTGGCATGCTCGCTAGCGCTAGCAATGTACGTGAACCATGTTGCTACACAAATGTATGAATATAGAGTATAGAATTTCCAAGATGTTCTCGCAGATAACCCGCATGCACCCCAACTTTGAAAGCCGTTTATCTGCTGGTGTTTATGGTAATGGTTACTTGAAGTAATCAAATAATGAATGAATGGGGTTCTTGTTCCCCAGCTATGAATCCAGACGATCCAGTAGGTTCTATGAATGACATCGTCCTATCGTTGTGTCAAGTGGTATTTACGTCCATGCCTTGTAAAGACGGACACTGTGGGAAACACGTGATCAAAGTCAAAGCTACATCTGACTTCGTTAAAGATGGCGACCGCAGTAATCGAATCATCACAGCTCAAGTCAAGGGAAACTCTCCCTTGTGGCTAATGCACGACCCTCCTGATGTATTTGTAAGTAAATGTCCTGTTGTATATAGAAATTGCCACTAACTGGACGGTATGATAGAGTCGTTTTCGTACGAGTGGGAAACCTACGGTACCGTGACACTCAAATGGCTTCCTTTCTGAACCAATCAAAAAGCGTGCAGATGCGTCTCATCCAATCAAACTCTTTCATTACAATAATGACCTTATATGGAAATTTAGGTCACAGTACTTTTACAAGGCAAAGTGTTTTATGTGCGCAAAGGATCATGGTTAGATGGTCACATAGTAATATTTTTATGTCATTTAGTTTTCCTGTAAATGAACCCATATTTCGGGTTGTTTCGTGTTTCTCTAGGTGCTCAGCCAAGATCTTCCAACGCCAAGATGTCAACTATTCTCACAGTCATACATACGATCACTGGATGGCAAGTGAGTCTTACTCATGTCGTTGTAATCGATTAACTACCATCTTGAAGTTCATTTCTTCTTTGTTTAGGTTTTACCACTTTTCTGGTGCTGGTCCTTTTATTCTCTACCGAAACATGGACAAGACATTCGAGGTCAGTCGTTTGACTTACATGACGTTTATTTGTCTTTGCTGTATAAATTGTTCTTGCAACTTACAACGCAGTTGTCGCGCATATTGCGCTTCTGCATGAACTCGTGTCGCAACAGCGATGTGTCGTAAGTTCCAGAAAATGGAGCCAGAGTTCAACATTGCGCGATTCGTTGCAGCATAAAAGCGTTCGCGTTGCAAGCGCTTGGTGAATACACGCGCGTGTAGCCATAGTTGTACGCTCGATGCTTGCAACATCGAGAAAACGCCAGAGATGAGTCGCCAAAACCTCGCCCGTGTAGCCGCATCACAAGTTCGCGCCACTTTTAATAATTTTCTCGCAATTTTCTCGCAATCTTTGAAGACGCAAGCTGTCGTTGTAAGATAAATTGTTTCTTGTAACATATAGCCTTTATAATTCTTGATAGGTTCATACAAGACTTTGGCCTTGTAGCAACACGCCTGCATACTGCCCCTGTGGGATGGCTGTTAGATATATCAATGAAGTTATCGTTATGGACATGTGCGACGGCGAGTTTTCCAAAACTAATTTGCAAATCTCGATTCGATCTCTTCTCCCACTACGTGATGGCATCGAGATTGTTGAGGCCAACAACGGAAAACGTTTTACTGTAAGTACGTCTAAAAAGATTTATTTTAAATATAATTGTCTGCAAAGGAACGAGATTCAAGACAGTACACGCTCGAGAGTCCAGCGGTGCTCTTTTCTATCGAGCCCGCGTCGAAGAGCACCGCTGGACTCTCGAGCGTGCATGAAGACAGTGTCGTTCTGTGGTGTATACTGAGGAAGTAATTTCCGCCGCAATCCTACGATGATGACCCACAGAGGTCTAACGAATACTTCTACCAGGATTTCATTGCTCTCCTCTGTCTAACCTTCCATCACTATCACATTGGATTGATTGGTAAAGCCTACCCACTGGTCAAAACGTTTGCTGTCTTGACGCGTCTTTCTTGTCTTAGGTGTATTTTCCATCAGGTGCTAATGTACGTGTTGACGTATTTCAATGGGGAATCAACGTCTACGTTCAGTCGCCTGGTCAAGACGGAAGGACGGCACAAGGACTATGTAGTTTAGTGACACAGGATCTGCCTAGCGTCGGGAAAAGTTTGCTAATGGAAATAAGTAATGAAAGTGCAGCTTTCAGGTAGTTGTCTGAATTACACTTGTTCGATTTTGAACGATTACACTTGAAATTACACTTGAACGAACTGTGTTTGACTTCCAGGATTGATTACCAACAAAGTCTTTTCAATTTTGTTCCTGAGATGAAAATGGACTCTCACGTACGACCCCCCAGTTCAGTGTGGTGTTCCTGTAATATCAACAAAGCCATGAAAGAACAAAATGGATGCAACCCCAACGCAGTTAACTGTATTTCATCCTGCAAAGAAAAAAGTGACATTAAAAGGCCAAGTTTAATCTTCGAGTGGCCGATAACAATGAGAGTTCTCAGCCAGCAAGCTTTACAGAGAGCTCAGCTACGCATGATGTCACACGTGGACGGCGCCGTCTTTTTCATAGAGAAGGAAATAGCAGTCCGTAGTAGACAGCGAGGAAACTCCTCTATGACTTTCTTGGACTACCTTGCTATTCTTAGCTTTTGCAAAAGGAAGATAGAAACCTCGGTTTTATCAAGCTTGTGTGGAGATATTTTAGGAAAGACTATTATGAGAAATCTTGTGGACATTTGCTTTCGTGATGTCAAGGTATGTCCTCTTTCTCTCTCTCTTTTAAGACATTACCAGAAATTACGGACATCTGACGTCACGGTATTAGTTTTCAGTACGATCGACATTTCAAAATGGCCGCTCAACAACACAAAGAAATGTATGGGACTTCAAATGTAATTTGAAATTTTGACATTTATACAGCTTTGAATTTTAGGTGCCGACTTCCAGACGTAAAATATAGTCTTTATAACATATTCTGTGAACATTTTTGCATCGTTTAATTCATTGCACTGTACGCAAAATGGATCCAAAACAACAACGAATATTGACAATACATGCCCCTTAATCGAGCAAAAAAAGTGTTACCTGCATTACTTTCCGAGCTTTAAACTTTCGATGATTGCATGGATCCATCGGTGCCGACATCTCCAACATTGCCTCAACTCACAGTAAGTCTAAATCCGTCAAAATGATATGATTTCGATGATACAAAAGGCCGCAAACCACAAGTGAAAAAGCACTATTTCTCGGAGGCCTTGAGCAAACATCTGAGCTGTTGAATGTCCTGAAATCACCAAGAAATCACCCAAAATATAGCAATTTTCGCCGTTTGATTCCGACATTTTACAAGAACTTAGTAGCCTGGTAGTTTTATGTGTGATATTGCTGTTCAAAGAAGGTGAAGGCTCCTAAAAGCGGGAAATTCAAACTCATAGTTCATGGATTGGGCTTCCTGTGTTCTTTTTAAAATTTCGAAGTGTCAAGAGTGAGTCGTTCGTACTCTGTGCCGAGCGTAAGCAAGCTCTTCAATATTAAATCTATCAACCACAACACAAACGCTTGGTATTTCTAAACAAACTTAGAGTAGTTTGGTTTTGATGAATTGATTTATTTTGATATAAATTCGAGGAGAATTTCGGACTGCCAGTAGACCGCTGGTCATAATATCGCGGGAGTAAAATGTTCGTAATTTCTGGTAATGAACAGTGTTGTATCCAGAACTATGTCTTACAATTCATCTTTAAAACAGGCCACTGGCGTTTCGTCTCTTGTTCTTGGCTCGTTCAATGTAATGGAGAATATGTGCACGGAGTCAGTGATTACAAATGCCAGCTCCTGGCAGCTGAACAACGTTGGGAAACTGTCGCCGTCTTCAAAGGTTCTTGAGGTCTTGTGTCCTAATCAGTGTAGCGGCCACGGGAAATGCCAACAAGGAACGTGTGTATGCGATATAGGTTGGTGGGTCTAGGTTTCATTATTTGCTGGAGGGCGGGTTTTAAGAATTACAGTATAAGTATAGGACAGGTTTGGCCATGCATTACTCGGGTATACACCAATACAAACACTACACAAAGTCAGGGGAGTCGCTCCACACGGTCGCGAGGCTGATCACCACAAGATGTTCGGTTACGTCATCAGTGATTTCCGAAACGAAGAACTATTCCTTGCTGCAGAGAGCTGGCAAGATTTGGTTAGCTTCTGTAAGGTTCTACGCCTTTATATTCATCTTTCACTCACTTAACTTACATTAGTTTCGTTGATTGAACCTTCTCAGTCCATACAGCGCAAAGTGTTCGCGTAGCTGATATGTAATTCAAGGACGTGGAAGATGTTTTGTTTTATAAATCAACAGGTTTTGTGGCAGAAGACTGTTCCATCCACACAAAGACCTCGCCAGAAGTGTTCAGCATACACCAGAGTGGAGCATGTGATTCTAGGGTCTTCAAATGTACAAGAATACAAGTTGTTGGTAGTGGGTTTTACAACAATAACGAACTAAGTTGTTCATTTCGATCCATCAAAGTAAGTATTCAAATGTTAGAAAAGATTTATCTTGTGGAACAGTCTTTTTCTGGAAAGAGTTTCTGATCGTGAAATCCTTCCTCCGAGAATTGAAATGTTAATGGTACTCCCGTCCCTCCCGTCCCTCCCGTCCCTCCCGTCCCTCCCGTCCCTCCCGTCCCTCCCGTCCCTCCCGTCCCTCCCGTCCCTCCCGTCCCTCCCGTCCCTCCCGTCCCTCCCGTCCCTCCCGTCCCTCCCGTCCCTCCCGTCCCTCCCGTCCCTCCCGTCCCTCCCGTCCCTCCCGTCCCTCCCGTCCCTCCCGTCCCTCCCTCCCGTCCCTCCGTCCCCCTCCCGTCCCTCCCGTCCCTCCCGTCCCTCCCGTCCCTCCCGTCCCTCCCGTCCCTCCCGTCCCTCCCGTCCCTCCCGTCCCTCCCGTCCCTCCTGCTAAAATTTGTAAATCATTGTGATCTCTTCTTGTTAAGTTTAGAAACACCAAAAGAGTGGGATTTCAGAAGGAATCATTTCTTTCTAAAGCCTCTTTCCAGAGTTTTCGTGGCGTGTTTTGCGCTTTGCCTGTTCTGTTGTCCAGGAGTGTGTACAAAGCCTTGAGGGGGTACGCTGTTAGGGTATCTAATGACGGTCTTATGTGGAGCAAAGCTGTCAACTACGTTGTTTACGATGGCTCCTGTTTAGAATGCAACCAAGACAACCAAAATTCTAATGTTAAGGTTGGTAAGTACATTGAATTTACACACAATCTACACACAATTTACCCGCCAAGAGCGTGCGTTATTTCCAGTGGCGCTCCCTACATTTCGCTCAGCTAAATAGTTGAACAACTTATCTTTATTGGTTTCAGAACAAAACATGTTTCATTAATGGACGCTGCTACAACAGTCGAGAAATGCTTTCAATATCCCCTTGCAAACAGTGCCAACCAGAACGAAGCCAACTTTCCTGGACAGTCAAGACCAATTGTAGGAAAGGTAGCTGCCTGGAAAAGAATTGTGGACACGGGAGATGCATGGAACATCTTGATGGTTACTTCGAGTGTATATGTGATAAAGGATACAGTGGTAAAGACTGTAGTGAATCACTTAACAGATGCTCTGCATGCAAACATGGAGTTTGTACAAAGAGTGGCACTTGTAAATGTCTGCCTGGGTATTCAGGTGTAAACTGCGATATTCCATCGCCCTGTATCTTCAATCCTTGCAATAATGGTTCTTGCATCGAGAACAACATCGACTTATTTAGGTGTGTGTGCAATCCAGGATATACTGGCAATACTTGTGACGCGAGACTCTCGCCGTGTCATTCAAGTCCTTGTGGTAATGGCGGCACGTGTACAGAAGTGGACATAGAAAACTACCAATGCCTGTGCAATTCAGGATATACTGGCAATATTTGTGACGTAAGGCTCTCGCCGTGTCATTTCAACCCTTGTCGACATGGTTCTTGTAAGAAACGCTTAAACGGCTCCTTTGAATGCCAGTGCAATCCAGGATATACTGGATCTAGTTGTAATGTTAGGATGTCACCATGTTACTTAAATCCTTGCAATAATGGCGGTACGTGCATAGAAGTGGACATAGAAATGAACTACCAATGCCTGTGCAATCCAGGATATACTGGCAATACTTGTGACACGAGACTCTCGCCGTGTCATTCAAATCCTTGCAATAATGGCGGTACGTGCACAGAAGTGGACAGAGAAAACTACCAATGCCTGTGCAATCCAGGATATACCGGCAATACTTGTGACGCGAGACTCTCGCCGTGTCATTCAAATCCTTGTGGTAATGGCGGTACGTGCACAGAAGTGGACATAGAAAACTACCAATGCCAGTGCAATCCAGGATATACCGGCAATAATTGTGACACGAGACTCTCGCTGTGTCATTCAAATCCTTGTGGTAATGGCGGTACGTGCACAGAAGTGGACATAGAAAACTACCAATGCCTGTGCAATCCAGGATATACCGGCAATACTTGTGACGCGAGACTCTCGCCGTGTCATTCAAATCCTTGTGGTAATGGCGGTACGTGCACAGAAGTGGACAGAGAAAACTACCAATGTCAGTGCAATCCAGGATATACTGGCAATACTTGTGACGCGAGACTCTCGCCGTGTCATTCAAATCCTTGTGGTAATGGCGGTACGTGCACAGAAGTGGACATAGAAAACTACCAATGCCAGTGCAATCCAGGATATACCGGCAATAATTGTGACACGAGACTCTCGCTGTGCCATTCAAATCCTTGTGGTAATGGCGGTACGTGCACAGAAGTGGACATAGAAAACTACCAATGCCAGTGCAATTCAGGATATACTGGCAATACTTGTGACACGAGACTCTCGCCGTGTCATTCAAATCCTTGTGGTAATGGCGGTACGTGCACAGAAGTGGACATAGAAAACTACCAATGCCTGTGCAATCCAGGATATACCGGCAATACTTGTGACGCGAGACTCTCGCCGTGTCATTCAAATCCTTGTGGTAATGGCGGTACGTGCACAGAAGTGGACAGAGAAAACTACCAATGTCAGTGCAATCCAGGATATACTGGCAATACTTGTGACGCGAGACTCTCGCCGTGTCATTCAAATCCTTGTGGTAATGGCGGTACGTGCACAGAAGTGGACAGAGAAAACTACCAATGCCAGTGCAATCCAGGATATACTGGCAATACTTGTGACACGAGACTCTCGCCGTGTCATTCAAATCCTTGTGGTAATGGCGGTACGTGCACAGAAGTGGACATAGAAAACTACCAATGCCTGTGCAATTCAGGATATACCGGCAATACTTGTAACACGAGTCTCTCGCCGTGTCATTCAAATCCTTGTGGTAATGGAACTTGTTTGGAATTCCAAAATAGAACAGATTATCAGTGTCGCTGTAATCGTGGGTATAGCGGTACCAATTGTGCAATCAGGTTATCACCGTGCCGTTACATCCTTGCAAAAATGGCACTTGCACAGATCAAGGGAACGGCCACGGCTACCAATGCCAGTGTAATGCAGGCTTTACTGGCGCAAATTGTGATGTGAAGATGTCGTCATGCTATTTCAACCCTTGTCATAATGGCACATGTCGTGAAAATGGTCATAACGGTTTTGTCTGTCAGTGTGCTAAAGGGTACAAAGGACGTCTTTGTAGCGAGATATCTGATCAATGCCAGTCCTTACCTTGTAGAAATGGAGTTTGTATAACCCACGGTGACTCCTTTCAATGCATTTGTGCTGACGGTTTTTCTGGAACTCTTTGCGACAAAGCCATTCATCCTTGCTCCGAGAATCCGTGTTTCAGTGGGACGTGTGTTGACATCGATGGCGCGGGATTTAAATGCATTTGTCCTGATAGCTTTGGAGGGCATCTTTGTCAAAAAGACCTTCATCTGTGTTCACCAAACCCGTGTGTACATGGAACATGTTTGCCTACAAGAGACTCCTTCACGTGCCAGTGTGACCAGAGCTTTTCTGGGCAGCTTTGCGACCAAGAAGATGTGAGTACTTTAGAAAAAGGAAACTATACCAAGAGCATCACCAAAATAAAGCTCACAAATCAAACAAGTGAGGTCGTCAATGCGTGCCTGCCCAATCCATGTCACTCAGGAAAATGCAGTGTAGGAAATAAAACATTCGTGTGCACATGTCCAGATGGATTTACCGGTACGACATGTAACGAATCGATTGATCATTGTGATCCTAACCCGTGCTCCTATGGAAAGTGCACCAATGCATTAAGTACATATCAATGCATCTGTGAAAGTGGATATGGTGGTCCCCGCTGCAATACAACAGTACTACAAGGTTTGTATTAACGCCCAAGATTGTACTAGAAGAATAAATGAAATGTACTGTACAGGGACAGATGATAGTGTAATTACAACACAATCAAACATCTAGTTCTCAAACGTGCGGATCATCTAAACAATAAGAAGCAGTGAATCCATTTATATTAGCTTATTCCTGAATGCATATAATCTTATACAGTCAATGTCATTAAGGTTGTCCACCTCGGAAAAGCACATTTGCACATTTACACATTTGCACATTTGCACTTTTACAAGCGCTGAAATACAACTGTCCACCTGAAATGTTCTGTATAAGGCCGCGGCATTCTTATGGCAGTCTACTTCTACTTCTACTTCTACTTCTACTTCTACTTCTACTTCTACTTCTACTTCTACTTCTACTTCTACTTCTACTTCTACTTCTACTTCTACTTCTACTTCTACTTCTACTTCTACTTCTACTTCTACTGATGAAGGGCTATGCCCGAAACGTCTGTAAAAATACAATTGACACTTTAAATAATTTTGTTACCATTGTCACGCATCTCAATCAAGAACTTCTAGTTCATTTTCTATACTTCTACTGGATCTATTGACTCTGGGTCCATGCGCGCAAAACGAATATTACACGTCATGTTGCAAATGTGTAAATGTGCAAATGTGTAAATGTGCTTTTCCGAGGTGGACAACCTTAATGACATTGACTGTATATGTTCGTTTTAATTCTATTTATTTTTCACATAATTAACTAAAGACACTAGTATTAGGACTAATACTTTCCCATGCATTTCCATTTGAACCATTGTTTGAAGCTAAAGTCTGTCATCTCTTTCACAGATCCATGTAGAGGTAACCCATGTGCAAATGGACGATGCGAGACTAGCAGCACGTATACATTCAAATGTATTTGTTTTCCTGGCTTTAGTGGCCAACTTTGTGAGAACATCATACGTTCTTGTCAATCAGATCCGTGCCAGTTCGGTAAATGTCTCGATACGAATACGTCCTTTATCTGTGTCTGCAAAGCCAGCTACACTGGTCAACTTTGTGACACGATAATCAATCCTTGTACAAAGAACCCATGTCTTCATGGTGAATGTATAGCAAACACGGTGGGTCTGAGATCTGAGGTACCGCAGTATCAATGCAAATGCAGTGAAGGATTTACAGGACCACTATGTGACACCATGATAGACTACTGTATAAATCACTTGTGCGAACATGGCAAGTGTATAGTACGTGGTACATCGTATTACTGTGCGTGTGATAAACGCTACTCGGGAAAGTTCTGCGATCAAAAAATGGATCCTTGTTTATCCAGCCCTTGTATTTACGGAAAGTGCGTCAATGGAGCCAGTGAGTACTCTTGTGTTTGCGACATTGGGTATACAGGAGCGTTTTGTGAAAGTGCGTACGACAACTGTGTATCTAATCCCTGCTCGAACGGACTTTGTGTCAATCAAGTTGGATCGTTCTCTTGTAGTTGTCAAGCTGGATATACAGGAAGAACTTGCGATGTGTTTATGGACCCTTGTCGACCAAACCCTTGCAGAAATGGCAGGTGCATTGCTTCCAACACGACCTTCGTGTGTTCATGCAATAATGACTACACGGGGACACTTTGTGGAATAAACATCGATCCATGCAGGTCCATGCAGTGTCGAAGAGGAACTTGCATTCCACGAGGTGACTCCTTTAATTGTGTATGTTCTCCAGGAACAACGGGCACATTTTGTGATCGCGATATCAATGAGTGCTTGAAGAAGCCTTGTTTTAGTAATGTCACTTGTACTAATGTTTTGGGAAGCTTCAGATGTGGTTCATGTCCGCCAATGTTTACTGGCAATGGCACTGACTGCAAACGTTTAGACAAACAGGCTTCGTCGTGTGGGCAACTACAGTGTTATGTAGGTGTCAAGTGCCTAGTTTCTGAAGGGAATTATAGATGTGGCGACTGCCCCCCTGGACTTGCAGGGAACGGTACACATTGTTCAAGTAAGTTGTTCTGTTTATCTTGAGGGTAGATAAGAATCACGCACTTTTCCTTCAGTTGTACAGCCCGTAAGAATCATATTCTTTATCGTCTCCTTTATAGCCTCTCTAACTAAACTCCATTGGATTTTGTTTCAAACTTCCCACTACCCCAAAGCTGCATGCGTCGTACTACATACATTCGTTGTCATTACTCCATATTACAAAATCATGCACAATTCCCCTGCATATGGGGATTTAGTTTTCCCCTGTTGACACCCTTTTTGCCCTCTATTTTGCAAATAAAGAATAAAGTTATAAATATTCTCCGTGGTAGCATTAGAAATGCATGATACTTGACTAAAGTTCATTGTTTGTGTTGCATCCCTAGTCGACAAGTGTGCTGCTTTAAACCCTTGTCACCCGTTGGTACAATGCCACAACGATGAGTCATCCGCTCGAGGCTTTAAATGTGGATCTTGTCCCGTGGGATTTACTGGAAATGGTGAGCGATGTGTCAGTATGTGTCCATTCAACTGTCCTTACGGGATGAAGTGCATTGCTCCGTATACATGCAGATGCCGTAAAGGATATTACGGTGTGGGTTGCAAGACACCTTTCTGTAGTAAGGGATGTTTTAATGAAGGGAAGTGCATACGACCTGATGTCTGCAGCTGTCCAAAGGGTTTCAGTGGTCCATCGTGTCTTAACTACGTCTGCACCCCTCGATGCCAAAATGGTGGGCGATGTCTTGCAAACAACAAGTGCTACTGTCAACACGGTTTCGAAGGACTTTATTGTGAGCGTATGAAATGCTTAGTCAAGTGCTTGAACGGAGGAACATGTATTGGACCCTATTTTTGCTCTTGTGAATCTACATTTGCTGGACTACGATGTGAAACACATGTAGGTGAGTTAGTTAACACCAACGCTAAAGGTATCGAACAATTGTAAAGCCAATTACCATACTGGGTGGTGGGTAGCCAAAGTTTAATACGTGAGTTGTTTTCTTTTACAGGTCGATGTACACCTGAGTGCCTTAATGGAGGAAAGTGCTTAGCCAAGAATAAGTGTAGTAGCTGTCGACGAGGATATGTCGGTGATCACTGTCAGACTTCTACTTGCTATAACTCGTGCCTCAACGGTGGGTCGTGCATTAAACCTAACATCTGCTTGTGCAATAACAAATGGTTGGGCGAAAGATGTGAAACACCCATCTGTATGTTCCCTTGTTTGAATAATGGTCGATGCGTAAGCCCTAACACGTGTACATGTCGGTCTGGATATTATGGAAATATGTGCCAAAACGGTGAGTTCAATAATATACAACAGTCTCTGACAGTTAGGAGAATACAACAGTCTCTCTGACAGTTAGACAGAGAGATACAACAGTCTCTGACCGTTAGGAGAATACAACAGTCTCTGACAGCTAGGAGAAAAACACACCCTCTTGGAACCTTGGGAATTTATGTAAAATGGCCATCTCCAACAAGTTCCCAACGGATTTCTAAGACGCTGGAAACAAATCTATATTCTTTAATTTTATCTTCTCTCTTTTGTATCTGCCAAGTAAATTGGGCAACAAAGTCGTGCAACTTGTCGTGCAACTTGCGATGTTGCGTTAACGTTGCAACGGTGTTGTTGCGCGAAATACCGCCCAAGAGCACAAAACAAACATGTGTTGTAGAAAGTAGAAGTCCTGTTGTTACAACTCAGCAGTAATTGTGATGTATTGATTGTCTTCGTATTTAGCTATCTGCAAACGGAATTGTTTCAATGGAGGTCGATGTATTCGTCTTGGTATTTGCGCATGTCCGTTTGGGTTTACTGGACCACGTTGTTTGAGACGATTGTAAGTACTTACAATCCACTGCACTGATTTGAAGGAGTTCACCGTAATAACCTAGTGATTTGTGGTTAAAGCCAAATTCTCCATTTGAATTCAAATAGTCTACAGGAGAACTTAATTTTTGATCAGAGATCACAACGTTGTTTTTACAAGGACCCCTTCATTTAACCACAATCCTTTGTGAAAGGTGTTACAATACCACCAGTCACCATCTTGTTCAGTACAGTATCATGCAGAAAAAAGGCATGGGGATAGTACGGCTGCACCCAGGCTACAGCAAAGTGGATTTAGATACAAAAGGTCTTCATAGTGGGGGAATTTATGATAGCAAAGAAAAAGTAACTACGCAAATTCATGGCATCGAGATGGTCTATTTACATGTAGCACCAAATGAAGACAACTTCATAATACCCAAAGGCAAACCCATCAACATGAAACAAATTATTACTTTCATTTCACTTTTTCTTTTGTAGATAACTGTGATGACAAACCCCCAGAGAAAATTAACTAGATCAATGGAGCTCACAAGCATTATTTAACTTGTTTTAATTGCAATATATAAAAGGACATATCTATTTTACTATTTGTACATCAATTATTATTTAAATATGTTTATGAATTCATATTTGAATCTTTGTTTGCATTAAGTCCACTAAAACTTCACGAAACCCTCAGATATACAGACTCTGTGGAGCGAGTTTCATATGGGGGGGCTGAAGCCTTCAAAACCCCTTAAAATGGCTGGATCTTTGATAGAAAATGTATGGAAAACCTGCTATTATTGAAGGCACTATAGTCCCCCTGCACCCATTGCTCCACAGTGCCTGATGTATGGAAAGGTTTCATAGAAGCCATGATGTGGTTTGTTTTTATTCCTCCAAAAAGGACATCTTGATTGGTAGAATGATGTAATGTTTTATTTAAAACAAGATACACAAATTGTAGCTATACATAATGTTTGCTGTGACTTTACTATGAACATACAATGCATAGAATACTGATACAAAACACAACAGTTTTTACAGCTGATTTGCTTGATATCAGACACAAGCTGAACTGATGCCCAAAGTGGGTGCATAAATTCAGACAGTATTCCTGAGACTGATACCCTTGTTTGAGTAAGTCCAGATACAGACTGCTTGATGAGATGGAAAGCCCAGTGGCCACTAAGGTCATAAACAATACCAAGGGTTGCTACTATGATAGGGGACTGGATTGTGTGCACTGTAATGCAAGTGGTGTAATAACGCTAAATAAATAAAGATTATTATTATTATTGGTGTAAAGAGATGGGTGAACACTGCAAGAATAGTGGTAGCCATGCACAGAATGGCACTGATGGAGACAGAATGTTGTAGCCTTATGCACCTTGTGAGTGATGATGATGATGATATCAATGTTGATGATGATGATGTTGTTGTTGTTGATGATGATGATGATGATGTTGTTGTTGATGATGATGATGATAATGATGATGATGAGAAGTACAACGCATTTCATGCTGAATGTGTCCTAGTCTAGCTTTGCATATATTATGTTAAGATTCTTGGTACTGCTAACTGACTAGTGACGATTCAATTTCTTCTATCTCTACAATGATATCATCTTCGGTATTAAGTTTTTGAATCTGTCAAACAAACAAAAATGATAGTATGAATCTTAGCTTGGTGGACAGGAATGATGAAAAGGACAAGTTTTTGCAAAGATTTTGTCAAAGAAAAGAGAATACAGCTATTTCAAAAAAGGTTGGTGATGGTTTTGTTGCATCTTGCATCTTGCATACCAAGCCCGAAACTGATGTCAGCATGCACATACAGAAGAAAATATGACGGCTCCATATTGCAAAGACAAAGTTTGGGAAAATTCCCAGAGTACACATTGTTGTGACCTTTCGCTGAGTCCATAGTGCATTTCGGGCTTGGTATGCAAGATGCAACAAAACCTTCACCAACCTTTTTTGAAATAGCTGTATAGCAAGATATGTTTTGGTATTATCGTGATAATTAGACCAATGGTAATTCAAAATAATGCTTTAAAAAAAGCAAAAAATAATATTTTGTTGTAAGATACATGTATAACATCAAACTTTTCGCCCAAACTCATCATACATGTACATGTATATGCTATTTAATATTATTATTACATGTAACTCACTCCCAGCCCTGATGAATTATTGTTCAGCTCACCTGTGACTCTTCCAATGATTCTCCTTTGTCTTTCCTTTCCTTCAAATTATGAATTTGCTGTAACTTTTTCTTTAAATTTCTTAACCGTTTATCAATAGGAGTACATGTACTACTCATCTCATCCGTAGGTGAAGGCAAAGTGGGATTCAGAACTTCATTTTGCAACACAGACGGTGAAGGTTTTGCCTCTGATCTTTGTGGCATAACAACATTTTGGCATTCATTTTCTGTTTCTGGTACACTATTTGAAATGAGAAATATGTACTTGTAGAACCTGTTTTACTATATATAATAAGTTCAAAACAAGAAAAAGACTAATCTTCCTACATTTGCCTGATACACGTTATCAAAAGCTTGTGGAATTATAGCATATGTTTGCAAAACTAGAATGGCATTTGAAAGTTGATGGGGTACATTTTAACTTCATTTGAACAGTGCTTTTGATTTCAGTTAAACCCGTAGTGTCTACTAGTGTACCCCTTCAGTCAAGACTATACATGTAGTGTTAGAGAGTGTTAGAGCTCCAGCCAATAAGTAGTGTCCAAGAAAAAAGACGAAAAGAATGTCAAGAGTATGTCAAGATTATCAACCTGTTGGGTTATTATACCACGTACCCTAGCTATCAAAGGCAAGTGCATTAGACTATAGATCAGGTATTATTTCTCTTTCTCCTCTCTTTCTAGGGCTATAATGCTCAGATGAACTTTATGAGTATCTTTATACATGTAGCACTTTACATGTAACTGTCTCTCACTCAGTTTCTATATATCTGTTTCACTAGTGCTACGCAGCCTTCTTTCCTATTAAGATTACTTATAAGCTTATACATTGTACAGTGTACTTCTATATATAAACTGTGAGTTTTACCTGGCAAAAATAGTACTGTATACAACCCAGGTTGGTGAATTATTTTGATGACTGACCTGTATCCAGCTGCTTTGTCTTGGACAATCCATAACTCATGTCTTAGTTCTGCTGCCAGTTTATGATCCTGACAAAACAGAATAAACAAATTATTGTATCTTTTTTATATTTACGAAATAAGAGCGTGAATGCAATCTTGTATGACTATGATATGATCGATTGATGGATACCTTGTTATTCTTAGCTTCCTGGAGTTTGTGTTTCAAGGCTGTGACTGGATCCTGTTGTTCAAGAATGTGGTCTACTACTCCGTCCTGCTTTAGTTTTTCTACTCGCGCATCGAACCGTTTTTGCGCTCTTCTTTTATTCTTCTTGGAACTTTTACTTTCATGATCACCGTCTGAAATAAAATTGTTGACAGTCGCATGTTCTTCACTGCATGGCCCCATAATTAGGAATCGGTGTCCCTTATGCTCTCAGTCAAAATGAGAAAAACAGTCAAGTTTAAATCACTGAGAAATGCGTACTAATGGTATGAACTACAGCCAGTAGCCAGTACGACATTTGGAAGACTACTCACCCGCCATTTTATTTTGTAGCTTAGTAACCATGCCTTTAAAAGAGTGGAGGTTCCTGGTAAAGTTTTCTGCCCTTTTCTGCCAGTCGCGCGCCGAAATTTATAAAATATTCTGCAATAAATAAACGACCAAAGAATTATAACAACTGTATATTTTTCTTAAACTGATGTTAAGGTTTTCATCAAGACAGTGCCTTATTGTAATTCACAGCATCAAGTTTTATCAAGATAATGACTAGAGTTATCAAAATGAATTGAAATTTAAACTCTTCATTAAAACTCTTCTTTTTTTCTTTTTTTCAAGCCGGCTACATTACATTGATTGATTGAATAAACAAGAGTCGTCGTTCAGGGGATCCGGACACGTCGAAATCCAGCCAATCACCGTGCGAGGCTAAGGCCCCGTCCACACGTATTCGGCCGGATATTTTTGAATCCGCAACTTTTTCGATGCGGAGCGGATTAAAACAAATTCACGTCCACACGTAGCGTATTCGAATCGTTTTAGTCCGTCCACACGTACTCGGTTATTTTTAAATCCACAACTTTTTTGATGCGGATTGGCCTCCCGTCCACACCGGTGAATAGGGACCTTAAGCATCCGAAAATTCTACGACGCGAACGTGAGGACGACGGCGCGCGCACTGACGAATAATGTTCGAAACGACCGTTGACGTCCGTGACGGCAATCTACGACGTGAAAACAGGTGAATCCGCGCGGTAAAGACTGGATCCGATACCGTGACATAAACGTATTCAAAAATATACGGACGAGGCCGTATTCACAGCCATTCAAAAAAATCCTCTCTGGAGAGCGTATTCAAAAAGATGCGGATTCAGAATAATCGGATTCATCGACCGTATTCACCGAATCCGCATCGAAAAAGTTGCGGATTCAAAGAGTCCGGGTACGTGTGGACGGGGCCTAAAAATAGTAACACAGGCTATAAATAGCCACAGTGCGGATTATCAGACTTATCATGGGGACATTTGCTTTAATCGACTCTCTTATATAATGGTCTCTTGATATGAGTTGATATGGGCCATGTGGGCTGGTTGCCGAGACGAAAATCTGTGGTCGTTAATGAGAGGTGGTCGTAGTGCGGAGGTACCGCTGAGAGGTTCGATCGCCTGTTCATTCAAATTCAAATATTTTCCTAGTTCTTGATCATGGGGTGATCAAGTAAGGGTCAGAGAGGCCGTCTGCATCAGCTTGCCTGTATGCGATAAAAATGGAGATTCAATCTCAAACCAATATTATTCGTTGTGTGGTAGCGTTTTTTTCCGCATCGGAAAAGATTTGCCTACAAATTGGAACATTTGGTCTTTTCGGTCCTAGCCCCTGCGAATCCCTTCGAATTCGTATTCTTCTTTTTTTTCTGTCAGTTTCTGATTGTTTTTCACTTCGGTATATTAATATTATATATATAATATGCAATATGTACTTCAGTTTAATTTATATTTTCGCTTGACTCCCTCCCCCCCCCCCCCCCCCCACGAAATCCCCAAATCAGTCATAGATTATTGCTTTTATAATTACATGCCGTGATTAATACATCGACATATATAACACTTACTTGTTACATTAATTGTGCATGGAAAAAGGGTTCACCACTGCTTTGCATTGAGTATTTTCACCGCTATCAGTTCCCTCAGATTCATCAGTTTTGTTTGTGCAACGGCGAAGGCACAAGCTGTGATCTTTAACTATGCTGTGATCAATAGTCATACTAACAACACCAGAGAAGCCTGACACATCATAGTTTTGAATGCCCAGGAGTTTACATCGAGTCAAAATAATACAATGATCAATAGATATAAATACTAGGAAGAGCTTCGAGGCTGTTGTGTATATACTCTGTATGGGACTCTATAAAAACTGGCCGAAATACGGTGCGAAAATTTTACGAACTAACATGTATTTGGTATCAAAATGTCCATAAAAGAGCGGGCTATGCTAATCCGTAGTTAATTTCGTGACTAGGCCTGTGTAGTTTCAATAAAAGCTATTTTTGTGGGCTGACAGGCCAGTTTGAGGTCATGTCACGCCAATTCTCTTGTAAGGTAGACCCATTCAACTAAAAAAATACGGTACTTTTTTGCATCGAATTTCAATTATAACCTAATAATATGGTCCACGAAAGATCAAACAAACTAAATCCGTCGTTAACTTTTTAGTTATATGCATTTATACGAGGAAAATTGCAAAAAACCTTGAATTTGAGCCCATGTTTGTATGTACTAGAATGCGGGGGCGTGCCAGAGACTTGTGACAAATCTTTCCCGATGTTTTCAGCTGACACTGTTTGTATATTATTGGTTTAGAACTCAACTGTTTCAAAGTACATCAGTCAGTATGTAAGCGGCACAAACGCCTACGCAACCGAAACTAAACTAGCATGGCTATTACTGATTGTTTGTTTTCTACACAAACAAGGTTTATTTGTACTTTCTTCTTTATTTGCAGTCATCACAAGTCCCCATCATTGATACTCGACAAAAAGTACAACGCATAAACTCTTTCCAATAGTGATTTCCTTGCTTCGGTCCTTTCTCGATAGGCTCTTTAGAAACAACTAGATGGTAGATCGGGGTAGCACGCGTCGTCACAGCTAAATAAGGTAGTATTTTATATAGCGCGCCATTTTCCAACTAGTCCTTAGATTGCAAAACGATCAAGTTTGACGATGCAGTCATTTGATAAGTGATCCTGTCAGTCGATAAACGATCCAGTACTGAAATGACAAACAACTCAGTTTGCGTGGGCGTGAGCTAACTGGTGACCAATACCGTCCAGTCAAGGAGCTGAAAACTGATTCCAACATGCATGCAAGTTTGCTGTAGTCACACCCAGAGAGTCAAAGTCCAATCGATTAGACAGTGTCACGACACCCGTCTAGTTATCAATTGACAACCATTCTTTTGCTAGCAGTTTTGTACTCAAATTTTACCGTGACCTTTAAAATATACAGTGCCAAGTTTCTATCTACTGTCACACGTGCTTGCAAACCATTATGTTGTGCAGGAACAATCTTGAATCAAGGGTGTTTTGATAAATAAATAGAATAGAATATAAAATAGAATACTAGTAAATAGTTACAGTCAGTTGAGAGAGATTTTCCATAAGCTGCAAATGTTGCTCGCATCTTCTTTGGCAACTACCATTGTGTATCAAAGGTCAAAAGGTCGTGATTGGCTTGTTCACGTCGGACGAAAATTTTCATCTCAAATTGCGGAGTAAATTCGTTACCACCCTGTTTCATTATCAATCCAAATATATACAGTATACATTTATATTAATGGCTAAAGATTTCAATAAAAGTTACCAACTATATATTTAACAAACAAATAATGGCATTAGCAGATCGAGTTTCGTTCCATCCGGGCGTCCGGGCGACGACGTCTGATTGTCTGAGGTTTCGTCTAGGAAGTCTGTCACATCGCGGGCGCAGTTCATGCTTGGCTTACTGACTTGTTGGTTGCGCATTTACATGGACGATGAAACTTTGCTAGCTTTTCTTTCTCAAACAAACTCCTTAACTGCTGGGAAATTGAATTAAGTCGTCTCTGAAAAGTGCTAGATATGCAGGTTGATTGTTTTAGCTTCTGTTACAAGGATTCTGCTTCATCGAAAGCGTCCTGTCTTGAAAACGCTTAGCTCCAACATTTCAAACTGCATGATGGCTGAGGTGAACAGCGATTCTAGTGCAAGCAGTGCCGAGAATTCTGGCAACAGTAATTCGTCTGACAAAAGCAAAGCCTCTCGAAAATCAAGAGCTTCGTGGACTGAGAATTGGACTTCAAATCCCAAGACGGGCCAGAATGGTATGGTAGTTTGTGCATGGCTCGTTCAGCTTTCCGCCCACTAAACTTCGAAAACGCTTATCATGCAACTATTCATCACGCCAAGTTGTTTTATGTTCTTTTCTCTATCAATTTCTTTCGGAATAGGAGGTGTCCTTGGTGCTAGAAATGCTTACTACGACCATTTAATGGACAGACAATCAGCTTCTAAAGCTGTTGCTATTGTTGTACACACGGCTAGCAAGCGCGGATACGTTCCTTTGTGCACCGAGTTTGCTTCACTCCTCCGCGAACAAGAGGTAGGCGGAATTGAATTAAAATAGTTACAGGCATTGTTTGAAATCTTTCCATCTACATCATTTAATATCTCTACTTCAGTCGCAATAGATCTGATGCATGAAACGCTGTTGGAAATGCTTCGTAATCGTAAATTCAGATCAGATTTCAGACAAAGTCTAAACTGTCGACCAGAACCGTGCAGAGACAGAAAGAGAGAGAAAACAATTATTTATAAGCTTATCATATGGAATGCGTCCACTTTTCGCGATGCTCATTTTGTGCATAATATATTGGCATTATTTGCATTGATAGAAATCACGATTACCGGTATACAATGTATTTTGGTATACTGAAGACTCTGTTACAGCGAAAATCCTTGTATCGCGACCTTTCGTTTTGAAAACTTCAGTTGGATTTTGGGATTTTCTGTTCCGACAATCACTATATATGTCCATTTCTTGAGTACAAAGTTAACTCAGCATAAACATCATTCTTTAAAGTACTAAATAGTGACATTTCTATTGTTATGTATTGTATTTAGTACTAATTAGTGCAAAAATATATATTGGCGGAACAGAAAAATCCAAAATCCATCTGAAGTTTACAAAACGAAAGGTCGCGATACAAGGATTTTCGCAGTAAGACATGCAGACTGCAGTGCGAAACTCCACAAATGAAAATGTTTGTTTTTTCTTTGTCAAGTTTGGGTTATGCCTTATGGGTGAGGGTGGAACTTAGAGGGTCAATCATAACTTCTCTGTCCTTTTTCCTTTCCTTTTCCTCTCTGTCTATCAGACTGTCTACCCATCCATCAATCAAGAGGTTTTATATGGCATTATATATTTGGCTCTCATCCAACTACCTATCAATAATGTGCATGATGTACATTGATGTACTGTACCTCTAGCTCCCTCTAGCTAGTTTAGGTCATAAAAGACAAAGCAGTGAATAAAAAAGGAAATCCATTTATAGTACTGTATTTTAGTGTATCAGATGGAAGTCCATTGTATTATTCAGTTAATGTTAATTAATATCAGTGTTAAAGTCCAAAAATTAACCAGTCAAGAGTATATATTGAATACAGATGTGAATGGGGGGCCCAGAGCCCTCTCTAGTCTTGACATGTTCCTGCTTGCCTTGTCTTTCTACTAAAGAGAGAACAATGTCATTAATTCTCCAAAGCTCTATGTATTTATATATTTTATTTAGTAATTAGCTTTACTGCTAACTGGTAATGTGAAATTCAATACCAATTGCCAATAGCCCTTCAAGTCATATTGTTGTAGCCGGCTTTTCAGATTTGACTCTTGGCCATATATAAAGTGGTGGGGATGCTCGTTGGAAATTTTAAAAATGACCCCTAAAAGGTACCTGAGTCTGTTCCAAGTTAGGCTCGGTTTTCAGCCCGTTAGGGTGTCGATTTTAAGAGGTACCAAGTCTAAAACAAATAAGTGGTTTATTCATTTGCATTTTACAGTTAATTTTCAATGTCTCAGAAGCTTTATGTAATTTGGTGTTTATTTGCTGACAGACACAGGTACCATATCATGAACTTGGTGTCTTGGTGTTCGGTTTAAATCTAAGACCCCCCAAGCAGTACCAAATCACAGATTTCAAACCCTAAAAGGTACGATGAGTATCCCCACCACTTTATACATAAATGTATATGGAAGTCCTCCAACCGAAAGTTTGATTTCATCGAATCCAATGCTTATCAAATCCAATCGAATGATTGGATTCGGTTGCAGTCGGCAATCAAACGAAATCGAATTCACAAAAAAATTGGAGCAAATCGAACACAATCGAACATTTGCATTGATTACATTTGATTGAAATTTAGGATCGATTGGAGCCATTCAAATGTTTGATTACATTCGATTGTAATTGATTCATTCGGAAATCGAATGCAATTGAATTCACAATTTTTTATCATTCGATTCAATTCGATTACCGAATGCAATCGAATCCAATCGTGATATTGCGTTCGATTGAATTCGATTTCCGAATCCAATCGAATCCAATCATGTGATATTGCGTTCGATTGAATTCGACTTCCGAATCATTCGATTGATTACGTCGGCCTTTTACATCAAAGGAAGACTACAACTATGCATCCAGGTAGAAGTAATAAATCCTATTAAATACTCAGCTCAAAAACATCATATGACTTTTAATCAAGTCTAAGTATTACACTCAAAGCAAATTCTTATCTGTTAACAGTTTATGAAAATGTAAGTGCAGTTTCTCATATTTCAAGTAATACCAATTCAAAGGTTTTACTGCCATTTTTAAATCTATTTATGAATGCAAGTTTGAAGTTATTTAGAGTTCAGTTGAAGGTGAAAGGGTTAGGAACCACGTGTTGTGTTCAGTGCATGCCTTCACGTACAAGGATGCAACATATAAGCATTTTTTTTTATTCGGTAGTACATGTAGAGTACAAGTTGCTCAATCCCTGGAGGATTCAGTGACAATGTTGATAGAGAAGCTAACTAATGAGGAATGCTTTGTTATTCAGCACCAACATGGCCACCATGATGTCAAGTTGTTTTTTACTTTGGCTTGCATCCTGAATATACATGTATGCTGGTGTTGCCATAAATTATGAAAAATCCTACAGTTGACCTTCTGTGCAAGAAATTTTAATGATGCTCATGATGCAAAAATTACAGCACTGTAAATGCACAGCTGCAGACTTCAAAAAGGTCACAAGAAGGTACTTGGATAACAGTCTTACTTGTAGGCTGCCTCAATTTAGCCCACAAAGGATTATTCAATTCTCACCAAATTTGACACAATATACACCAACCTACATGTACATGTAGATCTGCAATATATTAGATTTTTAAAGAAATTCATGGAGAGGTTCTTGAGCAAATGGAATTTAAAAATAGCTTTGAATTGTGTGTCGTCAGCTTGAGACAAACATGAAATTTATTTCTCCCTTTATCATTTTATTTACAGATAAAGCTGAAATTAGAATGTCTTTGGATGAAGTTTTTATTCCAAATTTTGTCCACATGAAGACATAATAATTAAATTATTTGCAGATATACCAAATACATGCCAAAAGAACACTAAAAAGGAGGTTTTACTGTGTAACATCTAGCCAATAATAATATTGCAATTGATTTTGATCAATTAGTACTTCAGAAGAACTGTTTTAGCTCTGAAATTCTCATAAGACAGGTCATACTGTACATGTATATTATAACTAAGTGCTTATTTTTGAGAAAGTTTGGTTAGTTTTAATTTTCAAGAATCTGTATCCAATTACAGGACCTAAAAGTTCATGATGATTTTACAGTATAGCTTCCAACCAACAAAACTTCAAAATAATTTTAATCGAAAAACATTCATGAAAATCAAATACAAATTAATGTGAGTACCTCAGTGTTTTTCAACACCGTTATTAATGAGAACTACCTTTAGTTCACTACATGTGTAACTACGTGATCCATAGCATACATTTTTGAAAAATCTAAGCTAATAATAACTCCAGACTATTGTGTAAGAGTATTGATACTTTGACCCTTCTAAATTTTCAAATTCAAGATAATGAGACCCTTCTAAGTGTAGATTGATAATGATTGACAATGGCATTGACAGACCTTGGGACCGAAAACACTCAAGCCAGATAAATGTTGTTCTACATGTATGATAGTGCAATCCATGAACAGTCTAATTAAACATCTCAAGGACAAGGCTGCTTTTTCTGGCATTCATGTCATTTGTCAGTGATAAATCCAGATACCGTAGCCATTTGTAGACTTTTGAATGCTTTCAAGAATATCTGTACATCTACTGACGGACAGTACATCTACATTTATTTTGTCAGCAAAAAACTATATACATAATGTACAGTTATCGTGCTAACATTACTAGGTGTGCAAATTCAACTTTCAAGATAATACATGCAGGAATAACCCAGCTAGTTATAAGTAAATGAAAAAATAACAAGATAACGAAACATCATTATTTTTGTGAGATGCAAATCATGCTTGAAAGTACCATGTCCCAACATGGCTTGGTTTTATCACGTTTCCTGTCAAAATTTAATGTCTAAGGGCGTGTTCACACTGGGGTTCTATAGGTCAAATGCGAGCTAATTAAGTGTGAACGAAATTTTTTTTTCTAGATCGATCTCAGATCCATCTACAACTCCAGTGTGAACGCTCGATCTCAGATCGATCTCTGATCGATCGATCTCAGATCGATCTCAGATCGATCCAAGTGTGAACGCAATTTTTTTTTCTAGATCGATCTGAGATCGATCTCAGATCGATCCAAGTGTGATTTTTTTCTAGATCGATCTGAGATCGATCTCAGATCGATCCAAGTGTGAACGCAAGCGAGCTAGAAGTGGGCTATGTTTATATAATTAGAAATGTCAGCTATATTTTATAGTAACATTTACATACATATGTTTTATTTAATATTCCCCGTAGGGCTTGTCAGTCACAATTTACATTTATAAAGAAATGCGAAAATAGACGGTCATTTATTGTATCACGGCTCGTACGGTGATGGAAAAGCCGCGTATAGCACAGTTCCGTCAGTGAACGGAACGCCTAAACGTACAACTTTTTGAACGGTTACAAATTCGTCCGGAACCGTGTAGACGGCCGTTAGGTTGGATGTTCAAAGCGCGACAACTGAAACGAGATATAATGGCGCTTTTTGAGCAAACTTGAAATAATCCAAATTATTATTTGTATTTCCTGCGGAGATCGACTCATCAGTTTCTCAATATATCACCGCGTAAACTGCAGCTTATAAGCCCTGGGCTTATACAAGTTCGTAATGGTTTATCAGGGTGGGCTTATAAACGGCAATTGTTGTTGTTTGAAAGTATATGGGCCCGGGGGGGGTACTCCCCTATATACGCTATACGGGTATGTGCCGCGGGATAGGGTATGGTTTTTGAGCTCCCAGGTCTGGGATAGGGTATCATTTTTTGCCTTTTTAGGCTGGGATCGGGTACGTTTTGGTCTGGTATAGGGTATGGTTTCCGCAATAACGCCACTATCAGTCGCTATCAGTTTACATATCCCTTTAGCACGCTTTCAATCTGGATAGGGTATACATTTTTAAGCTTTAGTCTGGGATAGGGTGTACATTTTAAAGCTTTAGTCTGGGATAGGGTATGGAAAATCAAAATTTTAGGTCTGGGATAGGGTCAGGGTTTTGAGGTGTCCGCGGCACACCCCTACCCAAAAATACCCTTAGTGCCCCCCCCGGGTATATGGGCTTATAACCGGGAAGGCTTATAAGCTGGGGGAGGGGGCGGTATGGCCTTATTTTGAGCGTTCACCCAACAGTACCCACGTGCAGGACTTGCGACATTTTGGGCGAGCGCTTAATTGCAAGCACCTTTTCGCAAGACAAGTCACACGATTTTTCTGTTGAAGTCATAAACGGCCTGCACAAACCAAAGCTATGTAGACTACACTAGACAGCGCCATCCAAGCCTGGTCATTTTCAAAAGCAACTGATACGCCACGTTTACAAGCTAGCAGCAAAGGCAAGATTCCAATGATCCCGCAATGTTGTGGTACAACATCACGAATCTCGAGCGTACTGCTCATGAATTACGCGGTTTTCACATGTTCACAACTAATTTACATATAAGCAGAATCATGACCATATAAAAACGAGTTTAATACGAAATCATTCTACTAACATTGAAAATTTTCACCATAGAGCAAATCTAGCTCAGAGAAACAGAAGAAAGAAAGAAAAAAAAAAGAATTATTGATACTACATTTGACTGGGATTCGAACCCGAGACTTCTGCGTCGTAGTCCAACGTCTTACCTATTCTCCCAAAAATAACAACTTTTCAAGTATCCAGTGTGAACGCAAATCCAAAGTGGACTCAGATCGATCTCAGATCGATCTGAGATCGATCTCAGATCGATCCAAGTGTGAACGCAATTGTTTTTTCTAGATCGATCTCAGATCGATCTCAGATCGATCTCAGATCGATCTAGAACCTCAGTGTGAACGCGCCCTAAGTCCTAAATTCCTGAAAATACAGTTGCTGCTAAGCAGCTTGAATCATGCAGTCGCTATATGGTGTATTAAATGCATTCGTCATGCTGTTTTGGCTAAAGTTAGGGTTTGGTTTATTAGTGCTTTCGCTTGAAAGTCCTGGTTCTGAACACACCACTATTAACTTAATATTTATATAGATCATAAATAATTATTGTAAAAAGATGATAATTAAAGACTCTGTCCAACGGCATGTGGGCATAGATGTACATGTATGTTATTGTCTTGATTCCCAGGCCCGTAGCCAGTGTGAGGTGAGCCGAGGCAGTTGCCTCAATAAAACATCATTTATGTGCAGCTATAATTTTTTCAGCTGCACAGTCAAAAGTGCCTTGGAAGAGATTTTGGTCTGGCTACGGGCCTGATACCCATGCAGGAAATATTCAATGGTTAAGGAAATCTATAACACTGTAAAAACAAGTGCTTAACTTAACGGATGTAATTTATGTAAGAAATAAGTAATTAAATATAACAAATAAAATATCGGAAAAAAAAAAAGAATTACCGTATTCACCGGCTTTTTCTGAAAATCGCGATCCAAAATTGGGGGTGCGGCTTATCTGCAAGAACATCAGGAATTGGTACCATAAATTTACATAAAATTAACATAAAAGTATAAAAGAGTACGCACATCATTCGTGTGTTTATTACTATTATGCATGGATCAATTCCAGCTGTTACCATCCCCCCCCCGCTGACCCCCGGGGATTTGTATATTTTTTTTCTTTTTTGCCCCTGAGCCGCCAGAAATAACAAATCCCCGCCCAAAGGGCAACGGAAAAGCAACCAACAATTGAATAGACACCTTTTAGAAATAATTATTGACCATAACAGTAGAGATAAGAAGTCATCTGTGCCGTTAAACACTGCCTTTTTTTCAAAGAAAGCCTTTAACTTTGCAAGACCTTGTTTTTCAAAGCCAATCGGCGAAAAAAAGTAGTCTCTTTACCGACAAATGCCATTATTATGAATTCCTTCATTGATTATACGCTCGGTCAAGTTATCCCCGCCCCCCACCCCGGGGGCAACCACGTTGTTGTACAAAATCCCCGCCCCTGGGACACAGGTCCTTACAAATCCCTGGGGTATGCCCGGGGGGGGGATGGTAACAGCTGGAATTGATCCATGCATTAGTTACTCCTAAAAGCATTGACTGTTGGTTAGACGTTAAACAAGCAAATTAACGGGTGCTAACGCCTTTTCAGACAGTTTAACAATCGTGCTAACGGTTTTACTACAAGACCTAATGGTTTGCTAAAGTGTTTTTCATTGATGAGCGGGTTGGTTCACGTGCTAACACAACATGTGTCAATCAAGTGTGTCTCAACATAACATTCTCACATGCACGCTAATGAACCTTAGATTTTAGAACTGATAATGCCGAAAGTTGGTGGAAAAGACGTTTCGAATCAGTCATAGGATTGTATTGGATCGTGATTTGTGGTAAAGAATGCCATTGAAAAAGTGTCTTTATGATTAGTCTTAAATAGTCTATTACAAAGCTAAGATTATTGGTAAGCCTTTGAAGTATTCTCTGGGAGTTTACGTCCGATAACGCAAAGCATGTAATGTACATGTAGCTTTTTCAAGATTCCACTTAATGTGTGATTTCTATTAATTTTATTTTAAAAAAACCTTTTTTCCAAAATTTGCAATGCCAAACTCGGGGTGCGGCTTATCTGCGAGTGCGGCTTATACGCCGGTGAATACGGTATCCAAAACTCAGCTCAATATCCCCCCCCAAAAAAATATCCAAAACTCAGTTCAAGCTATCAGATACTCTCTCCGAAAGGATATTGTAGAATCTGTATAATACAATGTACAATAAAATATCAAAACTGAACCTTTTTATTTTAGAATGGAGCTGGAAATTAACAGACTAAAGTTTATCATAAACCAGATGAGAAAAAAAGATGTTTGTGGTTGTGTTATAGTTAATCCAAGCAACCAATGCTATTCATCTTCATCTGCAAGCGAGTCTGGATCTGCTGAATCTCAAGCTGTAAAGACAAAGAAACCTCAGACACAGGTAAGAAAAGCTGAGCGAGATGCTGGATTGTGGAAAAATTATGTGAGCTCAGTCAATTTATTAGAAAATGATAGTGGGAAAGCTTTAGTCTAGATTTAGAACACACAATACCATTCCTCGATTATTATTTTTTGCAGACACTTCTTATCTCACAACACTTTTTTGAAATAATGTTTTCCAGGATTTGCATTTTGTTTTTCCTCCAATTAGTAAGCATGCGCAAAGCATTTATATACATTTGTATGTACATGTATTTTAATAATGTTCCAGTAACAGAAGGCTTACAGTATTTTTTAAACTACTCGGAACTTTGTCATTCGTTTTTGGTGATATTTCGGTTTCCCCCAAACAATATTTTGGTTGCAGCAGCAAATGATGTGTAAATGATATTTTGGTTGACCAAGCAATACTTCGCTTGTTGCCAAATGATAGGTTGGTTGACCCGACCAAGTGCAAACTGGATATTTCCGTTGACAATAATTGGATTATTGGAAAAAATAGACATCAAAAGAAATCTTTCCTTGTGAGCTTTCTGTAGGATAATTAAACCATTATTCGCAAAGTTTACATCTATAATATTTAGTTAATATTAAGAAACGATCACGTTATAATTTAAGAACAAACTCATATCTTCTTTTGGTGCTACATGTACCTTGGGTAAGAAAACATTAGGCGACTGCAGGGCGTTCACAGTGGTGGTTCCTCCCCTGTGGAATAAGCTGTCCTCTGCTAGCAACATTTATTAGAGAGGAAATTAATTTTATGCATTTTAAAGATTTTAATTAAAGACCCATCTTGAGTAATCTCACAATCTGATTGGCTGGTTTGCCATTTTCAATAAGAGTATAGACACACAGTGCATGCTTACAACAGCATGACACGACTTGTCACACAATATTTTCCTACCCTGTTATTTTCGGTAAACCTCATGCAAAGCCTTTCCTGCTTTGACAGTAAAAAACAAATTGCAGATGGTTTTGAGTTGTCTGTACTCTTATTGATACACCCTTGATGTCATAAAATGTTCAAATCTTTGCAGTGAAATCACTCGTTGCAGTAGCAAGTGCTCGTGATTCCACTTAATAAGAGTACAGACAACTCAATTTGCAGTTTGTTAATTTTAAGTTACAAGTGTTTGTTTGTTATGGTAGTCTCTAAAGTTTTCTTCATTATATTTTTATTCTTATTGTATACACCGATTCCAAACATGGCGACCAATTTGAATAACCATTGTTCTTTGACTGACTAGCCTTGTGTTCATGTGGAAACACAAAAGCATTCTCACCTGTATGAGAGGATGGTCATGAGTCAAAAACAATCGGAATATAATAGATCGGTGTATTGTAGATCGACATTATCATTGTGCAGGTTTTAGATTTCAAATTCTAGTATTGAGATGTAAAATATTGGTATGCGCATTTGATCATATCCAAATGTTAATTTGTGCGTAAGAAGAAATATTAAATTATTATAATTATTGCTGCGAGCGAAGCGAGCAGCGAAACTAATCCGGACATGGGCTTGGGCTTCCTGTGTTGTGTGTGGACGCGTGTCACTGGGCTCTTTATTATCCAGCTTGATTCGAGATTTGAGGAATCGATCAAGATGATTTCTGAGTATGACGTCAATGGTCCACATCATGCTTCGACTTATGACGTCACTGCTCATGACCTCGTGGTTTATATTGCGAAATCACTGCTCATGTCCTCGTGGTTTATATTGCGAAATCCACATCGTGCTTCGACTGGTTCGTTTCTACATTTACTATATAGCAAGGTAAGTGTTCTTTTCTAAGTTAACAACAATGTCTTTCGCATCTTTATTCGTTGCTGGAAGCAGTCATCAGGGTGACGAACGATTTAATGAAATTTCGAGGGGAGACAATGTGCTTTTATGAGTCTTTCAGCTCTATTATGTGCAAAGTCGTGCCAATTGCCACACTGGAGGAGTCGAACAATCGATGAAATATTAACAGAAGGAGACAGGATGTACCTTAATGCCCTTGAAAACCAACTTATTCCAGATGCAGATACATTGTCGCTAAACTATCTGCCCAATCGTGCTTGCTGGTCCGTAAAATCGCCTATGAAATCGCCTATCGAGGGAGACTTTGCAAATCAATCGTCCATTGTAGTTTCACCTATTAGGGTGACAAATACTGATCTACCCGTTGTGGTAGAGCCCATTGAGGCACAATCACCTATTAGGGTGACAAATATTGATCTACCCGTTGTGGTAGAGCCCATTGAGGCACAAAACTCTGTGTCATATTGACATCAACCATGTCACAGACATTGAAGTCACAGAAGCACTGTTAAGTCTGGAAAATATATTCATAAGTTATGACTCTGTGGTTAACAAACTCACAGACGTAAAAGAAATGGTCTAGATCAATGTCAGATTAGTTCACTACAAAGTCAACCATTGTTACTGTTACTACGGTTACTACCGTTACTAAATGTATATACCGTTACTACCGTTGTTGTTATTGTTAAGTTGTTATTGTTTCAAATACAATTTGCTATTTTCGATCAATAGCCATTAGTTTTATTGAGTTCCTGAAATTGTTTTTATAAATAAAAAATACAACAAAAATATGATCATTTCCATTCATTGTTGTCCAATATAGATTAATACAGTGAAAAGTAGTTCTGACAATGTTATTTTACAATTATAATCCATTTGTTAAACAATTACCACACAATTTCCCCTCACCCCCCCCCCCCCAAAAAAAACCCCAAGGAACACCACAAATAGTAACATTCAAATAATTAAATTATCCACAAATAAACTCCTTGCAAATAAATAATACATTAACAAAGACTACCATTTACTACCTACATGTAGCTTCTACTCGCAGCATTCCACTTGCATATAGCAACGACTAGTTATAATTGTAATTACCAGTAGCCATTCATTCACTATTTAGAGTCAACGAAGTCAGACATGTGCGAGACATGCACAAATTGCGCCTTATTGAAGGTTGGAGGGCTATAAATACCTTATTAGCTATAGCTGGGATCCATATCATAAGTTATGGACTGAGTTTTTGTCACTGACTTATGGCTCATTTGCTCATTTAAATGAGCGATGTACATGTATGTAATGATATATTCCAACACAAAATGTTCCATGTTGCATCCCTGATGAATGCGCTTCTAATGAAGCATACTGTACATGTACATATAGTACGTTGTACAGAATTTATTGACCGATAATATTTCTTTTCTGGTGTGTAGCCAACTGCATCTCCTGTCCATAAATCATCAAGGACTCGTGAACAGTCATTACATTCTTCCTCTTTGAGTGTTGAAGTCCATGCTGGCATGGAACAAACCAGAACAGGTACATGTACATTTCTACTACAATTCTACTACAATTCTACTACAATTCTACTACAAATTATTCTACTACAATTCTACTACAAATTATTCTACT
Organism: Actinostola sp. cb2023; assembly: GCA_033675265.1. NCBI lineage: Eukaryota > Metazoa > Cnidaria > Anthozoa > Actiniaria > Actinostolidae > Actinostola > Actinostola sp. cb2023. Next base: position 393,192 of record JAUJYZ010001075.1, read on the forward strand.
ACAATTCTACTATTTCCTAACGAGTTATAAAGTGCTAATGAACTTTAGGAATCAGCACTATAATTATAAATTATTACATATTATGTACTTATTGACTGAGTGGGAGGGCCGGACGGGAAAATATTTGGCTCGAGGTCATGGAAGTACGGACCGAGCGCAGCGAGGTCCGTACAGAATGACCGAGAGCCAAATATTTTCCCGTCCGGCCCGACCTAACTCAGTCAATAAGCATTTTATCATATGACCCTTTCATATGGACCATTTTGGTACTAAAATCATTCACAGCCAAGGAAAAGTGAACACAAATGCGCGATTACTCCTGATAAGAACCAATTTATTTTTAAAAACTTTTTTTTTCACTTTTCAAGTCGTCCACATTTAAAAAATAACTTTTGCAAAAAAAGTATAACAAATTTCCTGACAACAATCGGGGCCGGGGCCGGATACGGCTTTGTACGGACCAGCTCCAAAAATCCGTATCTGCCCAATCACGTGACTTTCTCCGAAGGTTTTATTAAGAGCGCGCGCACGGGGAAATACGGGTCATATGATAATATTAAGTACAGACTTAGTTTCTGGTTTAATAAATTTTATTGATTTTAACCATTGCTTTTATTTTAAACTATACATGAGTATAAAAAAACTGCAAGTACCGTTAGTATTATATAATAATAATTATAATAATCAATTTATATAGCGCTATTTCTAATTTATCCAATAGCGCTTTACAATAAAAAATAATAAAAATAGAAATAAAAATATAATAATATGGGTGTCTTGAAAAAAATGGGTGTCTTGAGCTCAATTTATTCTGACATCTGTGATTGGAACAGTTTACCCTGATCTACTGATGAAATCTTCACACCATATCTTCAAATAAATGATCCACTGCCCAAATGCTGTCATTAGTAGCTGCATTAGTGTCCTTTTTGTATGGCGATTGAGTGGAAAGTACATGTAGTTACATTTTTGTGCCATGTGGTGACCTTGTCTTACCATGCCAAGCATTCTGATTGGTTGAGCACTGTGATTGGTTGAGTATAGATGGCTCTGATTCCATATCTTGACCGTAATTCTGTGCCATAGGTTTCTCACTCACACGAAAACAACTCTAGTAGCCCTGCATTCATGTGTACATGTCAGGCACTCAGAGGGTGCTCCGATTTGAGAATAACAGCCTGGAGTGGTGCATCAATTAATTCCCATGTCTGAGGGAGGAAAATCAGAGTACCAGGGATCAAACCAGGCACCACAGCAAGTGCTCTCAGCTCTCAGCTTGCTTCCCATGCACTTTGATACCCTTGAAATAACTATAGACCAAAACAAGACCTTCCAAAATACCCACACTGCCAAAACTACTAATGTAGAATCCTAAACTCATTTCTCATTTCAATTTCCCTCAGCCAAAATACAACATGTACCAAAATTTAATGTAACTTTCAAACCCACCAAAAGGCCTTTTAGCCTACCCATCACTTAAATGTACTTACTCACTTTAATCCAAATCCTCCACCTGGGACCAGGCACTCACAAGACTATAGTAGAATGTTATGTACATTATACAACAAATGTCACAATACATTCACAAAATTCTATTCACTTTAAACAAATCTCAGATTGCTCTCGAGAAGAAAATCAATTGACCGTCAAAGAAGAACATCAAAAAGGTGTGAATAATAATATGTTGTATACATTGTACATGTACAGTTGAACCCTATGAAGACGCCACCAATTATAAGCATCCACCCCCTATATATGCAAGCAGCCAGTTATCAAAGTCTCAAAACTATTGTCAGTATGATACTGACAATAAAAACCCGTCACATCTTTTAAGCAGCCACTGCCACCTTTTTTTGCCACACATGATTACTACTAAGTGGCAATCTACATGTACCACTCCCTCTATGCAAATATAGCTGATCCACTATTAAGCAACCACCCTGAGGGGTGCCGAACATTGGTCAAGGCGAGACTTTGTGATACTCCGAGACAAGGCATATTTTTGCAAGACCGAGATTCACCGATTTCCTTTGTTTTCAAAATTTGAGACTCTGAGACGGCTTTTTGCGAAAATACAAGACTTCGAGACCCGTGAAATTTGACCGAAATAAGTGACCACTTGCCATTTCCCTGAGGGTGGTCGCTTAGGGGTTCAACTGTATTACACTTCCATTCCCCTGTGGCAGCCAGGGTAATGTATTACACAATGTAGTGATACTATATACAGGTAATTAAGTACAGCAGTTCAAAGATTTTCCTAAACAATGGTTACTAGAGAGGAACAAATAATATAAGATTGTGTTTTTCTCTTCCAGCAAAGGCACAAATATTAAAACTTGAGAACCAAGTGATTTCTCTCAAAGCTGAAAATCAGGTACAAAAAAATGATACTCTTATCAACAAAGGTACATGTATGCTATTTATAAGATGTAGATACATGGTACAATGTATTATTGAGATTAGGATTGCAGTGTGTGTCCACCTCTGCAGTTATTATCACCGTAGATACATAGTACCAAGCAATTATTGGACGAGGTTGAGCAAAATATCGTGATTTGTCATTGGTGAGCTATCAGTTATTTGCCAATGCCATCCGCGGCAGAGGCAAATAACTGATAGCGAGACACTCACAAATACGATATTTTGCGATAACCGAGTTCAATAATTGTTTTATCATTCGACTCATTGGTCGCTTTTATATTTTTATGCTTGTTTTTAGAGCTAAAAACATCAACCTCTTCTTCTGACAGCTTGGGAAAATGAGTTGCCATGCTTTTACTGTGAATGATCAATAGTGCGGCATGCTCAGAACGTTATTTGTACGCAGTTATTTGCAGGTCTTTCAGCCAATATCACAACTGCGGATAGAAATGAGTCGAATGATAAAATGTATTATTGACAATATGATTGCAGTGTGTGTCTGCAGTTATTATTACCAAGCTTACAAGTGTGTAATTCTAGATGTACATGTACTTGTGTGAAAATTACATAGAATGGTCATCTGTATTAACTGTCAGGGTACAAATAAATAGTTGTCTTTATTGTTGTTGTTGTTATTGTTGTTGTTGTCGTCATGTGAGAGATATTTAGTACCAGATTAGCAAAGTCATGAATTATTGTATAAATAGGTCAAAACAACCTTAGCACAGCCGTACATCCATAAGTCAGAAAAGCTTTAACCTCAGTCTACTGCTGTTTTGATATACATGTTTAATCTTTGTTTGTCTGGGTTCTATACATGTACAGACACTAAAAGCACAAGTAAAACATTCTCAGGTACGAAATGATGATCGTATATTATTATAGATTGCAATTTGTTTTTCTTTACACATGAAATAATGTATATTAAGCACATCTCACCAAAGTCATGTGTGTATGTTTACAAAGTAATAATACAGTAGAAACTCCATTAAAGGACACCCCCCATAAGCAGGACACCCCCCATAAGCAGGACACCCCCCATAAGCAGGACACCCCCCATTAATGGACATTGGTCATTCCCTTAACTCATTGTAGGCATACACCTCCCGCAAGCGAACACCTCCTGAAAGGGGACACCTCCAGTAAGCAGATACCTCCCGTAAGCAGACAACCCCCATAAGCAGACACCTCCAGTAAGCAGACACCTCCCATAAGCAGACACTTCCAGTAAGCAGACACCTCCAGTAAGCAGACACCTCCCAAAAGCAGACACCTCCTGTAAGAAGACACCTCCAGTAAGCAGAGTACCTCCAATAAGCAGACACCTCCCATAAGCAAACACCTCTAGTAAGTGTCCAATAAGCAGACACCTCCCATAAGCAAACACCTCTAGTAAGTGTCCAATAAGCAGACACCTCCCATAAGCAAACACCTCTAGTAAGCGTGCCATAAGTTGACACCTCTCATAAGCAGACACCTCCTGTATGCAGACACCTCCCATAAGCAGACACCTCCTCCCATAAGCAGACACCTCCCATAATCTGACACCTCCAGTAAGCAGACACCTCCCGTAAGCAGACACAGTCTCCAATAAGCAGACACCTCCCATAAGCAGACACCTCCTGTAAGAAGACACCTCCAGTAAGCAGACACCTCCAATAAGCAGACACCTCCCATAAGCAAACACCTCTAGTAAGTGTCCCATAAGCAGACACCTCCCATAAGCAAACACCTCTAGTAAGTGTCCCATAAGCAGACACCTCCCATAAGGCGGCACCCCGATAGGTCCTGAATGTTTACTTTCTACTCAGATTTCCAGATGTTTCACCAAAAATTCAGCATTAGCCTATTTTGATTGTTACTACTTCACTGCAAGACGTTGATGAAAAATACATGTCAGGATTGCACAGTTTTTTTGGTGACTAGCTTATTGACATATTTTTATTACAATCTGCAGATGCCTTCACCTAAAATCGATCACTCAGAAAATATTGAAAACAGAAACATTAAAAGTATCAGGGACAAGGGTAGAATATCTCCTGAAACACCGTAAGTGTATAATTATTGCCTTCACTGCTCATGAAATGATTGAAATTAATCTCCACATAATAATAAAAGTTGAAAAGGCAGATATAATAGGATGTAGTGATGTTAAAAAGTTCTTGTTGTAACTCTAGGTCTACATGTATGCAACCAAGTCTTACCGCAAAGGTACATGCATTCTAGGATTGTGCTGCATTATTATATTTTATAATATAAACTATGCATACCTCCCAAGAACGTGCAATTTGATTGGTTGCTGAGTGTGCATTATTATGTTATAAAAGTACAAAGCAGCGAAAACAAAGCAGAAAGCCTGTTTAAAACTAGTTTTATATTATAAAGCGAATAGAAGATGACTCCAGAAGATGACTCTCCGTGCTTCTATACAAAATTTATGCACTTCTGATGATGATGATGATGATGATGAAGACTTTATTTCAAGAGGGTAACACATAAAAGTGAAATACACTTACAAACTTGTGGCCCTCACTAAACTTAATAAATAACAATATAATATAAATATCTTAAAAGCCTGAGGTCTTGAAAGCTACTGAATGCACTCGCGTTTCGCTCTAGCAGCTTTCACGACCTTAGCATGCATTATTTTTGTATAGAAGCACGGAGATTCATCTTCTATTAGTTAAATAGATATTGCGTTATATACCATCAAGCACTGGTACTTTTTCATATTGTCTGAATCTAACTTGAGTATATCCCTGGGCATTAGCCATACTGTCACATGGTCCTTGCATTACACACCATCCATAATAGATGTGACTACTGTTTTATAGGAGACTATAAACACCAAAGCTGACAACTTAAAACAAGAGGAACACAACTGCTGTCTCCAAAGGCAAGTAGTACCGACACTGTAGCAAGTAGTACCGACACTGTAGCAAGTAGTACCGACACTGTAGCAAGTAGTACCGACACTGTAGCAAGTAGTACCGACACTGTAGCAAGTAGTACCGACACTGTAGCAAGTAGTACCGACACTGTAGCAAGTAGTACCGACACTGTAGCAAGTAGTACCGACACTGTAGCAAGTAGTACCGACACTGTAGCAAGTAGTACCGACACTGTAGCAAGTAGTACCGACACTGTAGCAAGTAGTACCGACACTGTAGCAAGTAGTACCGACACTGTAGCAAGTAGTACCGACACTGTAGCAAGTAGTACCGACACTGTAGCAAGTAGTACCGACACTGTAGCAGGTAGTACCGACACTGTAGCAAGTAGTACCGACACTGTAGCAGGTAGTACCGACACTGTAGCAGGTAGTACCGACACTGTAGCAGGTAGTACCGACACTGTAGCAGGTAGTACCGACACTGTAGCAGGTGGTACCGACACTGTAGCAGGTAGTACCGACACTGTAGCAGGTAGTAGTACCGGTAGTACTGTAGCAAGTAGTACCGACACTGTAGCAAGTATTATTTTAACACTGTAGCAAGTAGTACCGACACTGTAGCAAGTAGTACCGACACTGTAGCAGGTAGTACCGACACTGTAGCAAGTAGTACCGACACTGTAGCAGGTAGTACCGACACTGTAGCAAGTAGTACCGACACTGTAGCAGGTAGTACCGACACTGTAGCAGGTAGTACCGACACTGTAGCAGGTAGTACCGACACTGTAGCAGGTAGTACCGACACTGTAGCAGGTGGTACCGACACTGTAGCAGGTAGTACCGACACTGTAGCAGGTAGTACCGACACTGTAGCAGGTAGTACCGACACTGTAGCAAGTAGTACCGACACTGTAGCAGGTAGTACCGACACTGTAGCAGGTAGTACCGACACTGTAGCAGGTAGTACCGACACTGTAGCAGGTAGTACCGACACTGTAGCAGGTAGTACCGACACTGTAGCAGGTAGTACCGACACTGTAGCAGGTAGTACCGACACTGTAGCAGGTAGTACCGACACTGTAGCAGGTAGTACCGACACTGTAGCAGGTAGTACCGACACTGTAGCAGGTAGTACCGACACTGTAGCAAGTAGTATCGACACTGTAGCAAGTAGTTACCGACACTGTAGCAAGTAGTACCGACACTGTAGCAAGTAGTACCGACACTGTAGCAAGTAGTACCGACACTGTAGCAGGTAGTACCGACACTGTAGCAACTGTAGCAGGTAGTACCGACACTGTAGCAAGTAGTACCGACACTGTAGCAGGTAGTACCGACACTGTAGCAGGTAGTACCGACACTGTAGCAGGTAGTACCGACACTGTAGCAGGTAGTACCGACACTGTAGCAGGTAGTACCGACACTGTAGCAGGTAGTACCGACACTGTAGCAGGTAGTACCGACACTGTAGCAGGTAGTACCGACACTGTAGCAGGTAGTACCGACACTGTAGCAAGTAGTTACCGACACTGTAGCAAGTAGTTACCGACACTGTAGCAAGTAGTACCGACACTGTAGCAAGTAGTACCGACACTGTAGCAAGTAGTACCGACACTGTAGCAAGTAGTACCGACACTGTAGCAGGTAGTACCGACACTGTAGCAGGTAGTACCGACACTGTAGCAAGTAGTACCGACACTGTAGCAAGTAGTACCGACACTGTAGCAAGTAGTACCGACACTGTAGCAGGTAGTACCGACACTGTAGCAGGTAGTACCGACACTGTAGCAAGTAGTTACCGACACTGTAGCAAGTAGTTACCGACACTGTAGCAAGTAGTTACCGACACTGTAGCAAGTAGTACCGACACTGTAGCAAGTAGTACCGACACTGTAGCAAGTAGTACCGACACTGCAGCAAGTAGTACCGACACTGTAGCAGGTAGTACCGACACTGTAGCAGGTAGTACCGACACTGTAGCAAGTAGTACCGACACTGTAGCAAGTAGTACCGACACTGTAGCAAGTAGTACCGACACTGTAGCAAGTAGTACCGACACTGTAGCAAGTAGTACCGACACTGTAGCAAGTAGTACCGACACTGTAGCAAGTAGTACCGACACTGTAGCAAGTAGTACCGACACTGTAGCAAGTAGTACCGACACTGTAGCAAGTAGTTACCGACACTGTAGCAAGTAGTTACTGACACTGTAGCAAGTAGTACCGACACTGTAGCAAGTAGTACAGACACTGTAGCAAGTAGTTACTGACACTGTAGCAAGTAGTACTAACACTGTAGCAAGTAGTACCGACACTGTAGCAAGTAGTTACCGACACTGTAGCAAGTAGTTACCGACACTGTAGCAAGTAGTACCGACACTGTAGCAAGTAGTACCGACACTGTAGCAAGTAGTACTGACACTGTAGCAAGTAGTTACCGACACTGTAGCAAGTAGTACCGACACTGTAGCAAGTAGTACCGACACTGTAGCAAGTAGTACCGACACTGTAGCAAGTAGTTACCGACACTGTAGCAAGTAGTTACCGACACTGTAGCAAGTAGTTACCGACACTGTAGCAAGTAGTTACCGACACTGTAGCAAGTAGTTACCGACACTGTAGCAAGTAGTACCGACACTGTAGCAAGTAGTACCGACACTGTAGCAAGTAGTACCGACACTGTAGCAAGTAGTACCGACACTGTAGCAAGTAGTACCGACACTGTAGCAAGTAGTACCGACACTGTAGCAAGTAGTACCGACACTGTAGCAAGTAGTACCGACACTGTAGCAAGTAGTACCGACACTGTAGCAAGTAGTACTGACACTGTAGCAGGTAGTACCGACACTGTAGCAAGTAGTTACTGACACTGTAGCAGGTAGTACCGACACTGTAGCAAGTAGTTACTGACACTGTAGCAAGTAGTTACCGACACTGTAGCAAGTAGTACCGACACTAGTAAGTAGTTACTGACACTGTAGCAAGTAGTTACCGACACTGTAGCAAGTAGTACCGACACTGTAGCAAGTAGTACCGACACTGTAGCAAGTAGTTACCGACACTGTAGCAAGTAGTACCGACACTGTAGCAAGTAGTACCGACACTGTAGCAAGTAGTAATGACACTGTAGCAAGTAGTACCGACACTGTAGCAAGTAGTACCGACACTGTAGCAAGTAGTACCGACACTGTAGCAAGTAGTACCGACACTGTAGCAAGTAGTACCGACACTGTAGCAAGTAGTACCGACACTGTAGCAAGTAGTACCGACACTGTAGCAAGTAGTACCGACACTGTAGCAAGTAGTTACCGACACTGTAGCAAGTAGTACCGACACTGTAGCAAGTAGTACCGACACTGTAGCAAGTAGTTACTGACACTGTAGCAAGTAGTACTAACACTGTAGCAAGTAGTACCGACACTGTAGCAAGTAGTTACTGACACTGTAGCAGGTAGTACCGACACTGTAGCAAGTAGTTACTGACACTGTAGCAAGTAGTTACCGACACTGTAGCAAGTAGTTACCGACACTGTAGCAAGTAGTACCGACACTGTAGCAAGTAGTTACCGACACTGTAGCAAGTAGTACCGACACTGTGCAAGTAGTACCGACACTGTAGCAAGTAGTACCGACACTGTAGCAAGTAGTACCGACACTGTAGCAGTAGTACCGACACTGTAGCAGGTAGTACCGACACTGTAGCAGGTAGTACCGACACTGTAGCAAGTAGTACCGACACTGTAGCAAGTAGTACCGACACTGTAGCAAGTAGTACCGACACTGTAGCAAGTAGTACCGACACTGTAGCAAGTAGTACCGACACTGTAGCAAGTAGTACTGACACTGTAGCAAGTAGTACCGACACTGTAGCAAGTATTTACCGACACTGTAGCAAGTAGTACCGACACTGTAGCAAGTAGTACTGACACTGTAGCAAGTAGTACTGACACTGTAGCAAGTAGTACCGACACTGTAGCAAGTAGTACCGACACTGTAGCAAGTAGTACTGACACTGTAGCAAGTAGTTACCGACACTGTAGCAAGTAGTACCGACACTGTAGCAAGTAGTACCGACACTGTAGCAAGTAGTACCGACACTGTAGCAAGTAGTTACTGACACTGTAGCAAGTAGTACTAACACTGTAGCAAGTAGTTACCGACACTGTAGCAAGTAGTTACCGACACTGTAGCAAGTAGTTACCGACACTGTAGCAAGTAGTACCGACACTGTAGCAAGTAGTACCGACACTGTAGCAAGTAGTACCGACACTGTAGCAAGTAGTACCGACACTGTAGCAAGTAGTACCGACACTGTAGCAAGTAGTACCGACACTGTAGCAAGTAGTACCGACACTGTAGCAAGTAGTACCGACACTGTAGCAAGTAGTACTGACACTGTAGCAGGTAGTACCGACACTGTAGCAAGTAGTTACTGACACTGTAGCAGGTAGTACCGACACTGTAGCAAGTAGTTACCGACACTGTAGCAAGTAGTTACCGACACTGTAGCAAGTAGTACCGACACTGTAGTAAGTAGGTACTGACACTGTAGCAAGTAGTTACCGACACTGTAGCAAGTAGTACCGACACTGTAGCAAGTAGTACCGACACTGTAGCAAGTAGTTACCGACACTGTAGCAAGTAGTACCGACACTGTAGCAAGTAGTACCGACACTGTAGCAAGTAGTACTGACACTGTAGCAAGTAGTACCGACACTGTAGCAAGTAGTACCGACACTGTAGCAAGTAGTACCGACACTGTAGCAAGTAGTACTGACACTGTAGCAAGTAGTACCGACACTGTAGCAAGTAGTACCGACACTGTAGCAAGTAGTACCGACACTGTAGCAAGTAGTTACCGACACTGTAGCAAGTAGTTACCGACACTGTAGCAAGTAGTACCGACACTGTAGCAAGTAGTACCGACACTGTAGCAAGTAGTACCGACACTGTAGCAAGTAGTTACTGACACTGTAGCAAGTAGTACTAACACTGTAGCAAGTAGTACCGACACTGTAGCAAGTAGTTACCGACACTGTAGCAAGTAGTTACCGACACTGTAGCAAGTAGTACCGACACTGTAGCAAGTAGTACCGACACTGTAGCAAGTAGTACCGACACTGTAGCAAGTAGTACCGACACTGTAGCAAGTAGTACCGACACTGTAGCAAGTAGTACCGACACTGTAGCAAGTAGTACCGACACTGTAGCAAGTAGTACCGACACTGTAGCAAGTAGTACCGACACTGTAGCAGGTAGTACCGACACTGTAGCAAGTAGTTACTGACACTGTAGCAGGTAGTACCGACACTGTAGCAGGTAGTACCGACACTGTAGCAAGTAGTTACCGACACTGTAGCAAGTAGTACCGACACTGTAGCAAGTAGTTACTGACACTGTAGCAAGTAGTTACCGACACTGTAGCAAGTAGTACCGACACTGTAGCAAGTAGTACCGACACTGTAGCAAGTAGTTACCGACACTGTAGCAAGTAGTTACCGACACTGTAGCAAGTAGTTACCGACACTGTAGCAAGTAGTTACCGACACTGTAGCAAGTAGTACCGACACTGTAGCAGGTAGTACCGACACTGTAGCAGGTAGTACCGACACTGTAGCAGGTAGTACCGACACTGTAGCAGGTAGTACCGACACTGTAGCAGGTAGTACCGACACTGTAGCAGGTAGTACCGACACTGTAGCAGGTAGTACCGACACTGTAGCAGGTAGTACCGACACTGTAGCAAGTAGGTACCGACACTGTAGCAAGTAGGTACCGACACTGTAGCAGGTAGTACCGACACTGTAGCAGGTAGTACCGACACTGTAGCAGGTAGTACCGACACTGTAGCAGGTAGTACCGACACTGTAGCAGGTAGTACCGACACTGTAGGTAGCAGGTAGTAGTACCGACACTGTAGCAGGTAGTACCGACACTGTAGCAGGTAGTACCGACACTGTAGCAGGTAGTACCGACACTGTAGCAGGTAGTACCGACACTGTAGCAGGTAGTACCGACACTGTAGCAGGTAGTACCGACACTGTAGCAGGTAGTACCGACACTGTAGCAGGTAGTACCGACACTGTAGCAGGTAGTACCGACACACTGTAGTACCGACAGGTAGTACCGACACTGTAGCAGGTAGTACCGACACTGTAGCAGGTAGTACCGACACTGTAGCAGGTAGTACCGACACTGTAGCAGGTAGTACCGACACTGTAGCAGGTAGTACCGACACTGTAGCAGGTAGTACCGACACTGTAGCAGGTAGTACCGACACTGTAGCAGGTAGTACCGACACTGTAGCAGGTAGTACCGACACTGTAGCAGGTAGTACCGACACTGTAGCAGGTAGTACCGACACTGTAGCAGGTAGTACCGACACTGTAGCAGGTAGTACCGACACTGTAGCAGGTAGTACCGACACTGTAGCAGGTAGTACCGACACTGTAGCAGGTAGTACCGACACTGTAGCAGGTAGTACCGACACTGTAGCAGGTAGTACTGACACTGTAGCAGGTAGTACCGACACTGTAGCAGGTAGTACCGACACTGTAGCAAGTAGTACCGACACTGTAGCAAGTAGTTACTGACACTGTAGCATAGAAATTGATATTGATATTTCAAGGGCTCCCTGCAATAACAGAGTAAGTGATCAAAACTCAAGGAGAATTTAGATTTTGATCATAGATGTGTTGCTCTTGCAGGGAGCACTTTATTTATAACAGGGTAGCAAAGGGGGGGGGGGGGGGGGGGGGGGGGGGTCATGATCACGCTTCACGGGCCATTTTTTTGTAAATTCATGCGTCACGGATCATAATGTCTGAAATTCACGAATCACGAGTGCCAGCAGAAATTTTGGAATTTCACGTGTGAAAATGTTTAGATCCTAACGTTCACGTTTCACAGAGCATGACAGCAGTAAATCACGAATCACAGTCGGTCAAAAGGGACAATGACACATCACGTTGAAACATAAATTCATGCATCACGCTCGAATTTTTATGAATTTCACGATTCACGCTCCATTTTGTGGTGGAATCACGCGTCACACGTAACTCCTTTGCTACCCTGTTATAAATGAATATGCATATTAACGCTGTCTATCTAATGTTGCACTTTTAGCTGTGTCAAACACAGGATAAAAAATGGTTCCAGAACCTTGACAGTTCATGCATGTAGAGTCTATCCCGTAAGTAATGGCATCTTTAATTATAATTAATTTCTTATATCTACAATTTGGGCTTGTTGTTTGCACTTTGCAAACAGACACCTTATTATTTCCAATTATTTGTGAATTTGATGTGTTAATTATTTTACCTTTTCTACAGAAAATGCCTTCTGATCCGATGCCGTCACTTGTTAAGGAAGAAAACACATTATACAAAATAAACCCAAGTTATGACAAGAAACCTCTTGATTTTAAGTATGAATTTAGAGTTTTAGAATTAAAAGAGAAACTAAAGAAGCTCATGTATATTAAATATTTATGTATATTTGCGGGCATATATATTGATAATAAAGGTCAATACGAGAAGTAACTTCATTTTGTTGATTTACTGAATATTTCGGCTGAATATTTCGGCTATTAACTGCAGCCATCAACTGCTAGTGCATGAAATATTCAGTAAATCAACAAAATGAAGTTACTTCTCGTATTGACCTTTTATTATTGTAACCAATCATTATTATTCTATTCTAGGCCTATGGTTTTGCCAAAGTTAGGAGATTTTGTGACTGTACAAGGAGAAATAAAAGGTTTGCATATCTATCTATCTATCTATCTATCTATCTATCTATCTATCTATCTATCTATCTATCTATCTATCTATCTATCTATCTATCTATCTATCTATCTATCTATCTATCTATCTATCTATCTATCTATCTATCTATCTATCTATCTATCTATCTATCTATCTATCTATCTATCTATCTATCTCTCTCTCTCTCTCTCTCTCTCTCTCTCTCTCTCTCTCTCTCTCTCTCTCTCTCTCTCGCTCTCTCTCGCTCTCTCTCGCTCTCTCGCTCTCTCGCGCGCTCACGCTCGCGCCTGCCTGCCTGCCTGCCTGCCTGCCTGCCTCGCCTGCCTCGCCTGCCTCGCCTGCCTCGCCTGCCTCGCCTGCCTCGCCTGCCTCGCCTGCCTCGCCTGCCTCGCCTGCCTCGCCTGCCTCGCCTGCCTCGCCTGCCTCGCCTGCCTCGCCTGCCTGCCTGCCTCGCCTGCCTGCCTGCCTGCCTGCCTGCTTTCTTTCTTTCTTTCTTTCTTTCTTGTTGTGTTGTTTATTTAATCATGTTTTCTTTCAAAGTGAGTAAATCCATTGATTGTTGTTAGCAGGATATGTCAATTATGTTGGACCAGTTAAAGGAGAAAGCTCAAACGTTGTTGGTATACACTTGCCTTCACCAGGTCAGTACCAATACTTTACTTACTGTATATATATTCATGCATGTATTTCTAGTTGATTTTAATACAATCATTAAACAAACAAAAAGGGCCAGAAATTTCACGTGAAGGAGCCTACCCTGAGTTTGGTGATACTGCAAAACTGCAAACAAACGTAATACATGCTTGACCTAGGGAAGAACAATACTCATTCAATTGTTTATTACAGTAGGTAACAATGATGGTACTATTAATGGCGTAAGGTACTTTTCATGTCCTCCAAACTATGGTGCATTTGTTCCTCTTCAGGATATTAAAAAAGTTGATCCAAGAACATGAAAGGTATGTCTTATTTGTATTATTATTATTATTATTATTATTATTATTATTATTATTATTATTATTATTATTATTATTATTATTATTATTATTATTATTATTATTATTATTATTATTATTATTATTATTATTATTATTATTATTATTATTATTATTATTATTATTATTATTATTATTATTATTATTATTATTGTTATTGTTATTGTTGTTGTTATTATTATTATTATTATTATTATTATTATTATTATTGCTGACGCAGCGAGCGAGCCTGAAGCTGACGAAGCGAGCGAGCCTGAAGCGAGCGAGCAAGGAAGCAATTCTAATTCATTCACATAGGCAGAAAAAAATCTCGATTTTTACCCGGCATGCAGTTTCCAATAACCATCATGCAATTCTCAAGAACCATCATGCAATTCTCAAGAACCATCATGCTTTTCGTGCCAACTCCCACATACGCTATAGCCTGAAGCGAGTTGTTTTCCTATTCAAGATTTCGCGTTTCTGATCGGTAAATGTCGTGCCCAAAATCTGTGTCCCTAATTAATTTGTACATGTGTATGTTTCTTTAGCCGGTATATCCTGACTCGTAAGCCCATCAGATACCGTATCTTGTGCTTTTCGTGGGAATTGTGTAGTTCAGAAGATCACCTTATTAATTGAGCTGATTAGTGCCGGCTGACCGTGTGTCAGTTTCAAGTGTGAATATTCGCATTGAAATCTCAATTATAAGTAATACATTAGTTATTCATAAGCTAGAGTGCAATTTAGAAAAGCTTGAAAACTAAATAACTAATTAGTACTAAATAGCACTAATGAAACAGAAAACAATAGAGATAACACAATTTAGTACTAATTAAAGTTAGTACTATTTCACGCTTTTCTAAATTGCACTCTATCCAGTTTTTCAAATAGACAAATACTATTCAAAACAAAGAAAGGTAGACTCGCCTAATAATTTGCATACTTGTCACTTGGCATAAAACAAAACATTTCATAACTACAGTAGTCTAAGCTCTCCGGCACCAACTCTTATCCACAACTACTAACATTGCATTCACCGTCAGCATTCACTGCTGTTAGGAAACCTAGTTATTATTATTATTTAAGCCTAAAAGTTCATATCTCATTCAATGGTGGTTATGATGATCAGGTGACACAAGCCAAAGCACAAAGCACAAGAAATCAAACATTTTTGATCCTTGTGCTTATGCTTACACTTATGGCTCGCATTGCTGGTGTATACCAGGCTTATAGGCTGATGGTGTAAGCATAGGATGCTTGTATCATGTGGTAATGGACATGCTGCAAGCACAAGCACAAGGACACCATTCTTATTCATGTACTTGTTCTGCACCATATTCACAGTGAAATACGATACTTCAAAGTATGTTTGAGATAACAATGCACTTTATATATGCAACACCCTTCATCATCATCATTAAATAATGTTTTCCCTTTCCCAGCCTTTCCAGTCTTAACAAGCTGTCGTGATTGGTCTATCAAGGTGACATTGCCTTGAAGGGTTCTGGTGTGGATTGTTTGTGTTAGGAGGTACATGTCTATACATAATGATCGAATTATCTAGTACGACAAGAACCTAGTGTTCACTAAAATCTGTTGTAGGAATATTGACATCATTTATAAACAGGATTTGTAGTTTTGATTATCAGGCGAAAATCCTGTATAAATATGTTTTATAGCGTTAAACGTCTTTAATCACAGTGATGTTATTTAGGAACGGTGTTTTCCTTGTGGCCTTGTCATCAATTTTATTTGTGTGTCATTCATTGAAGTAAGGTTTTACAAACCAGGCGTTCCGTGGTGACAGAGGAACTAAAAACAGAGTCACGTACTTATAAGTGTAACGCAATTGAAGGGGTCTGCACAAGGCATGACATTGGGTATCGGAGACCAACACTGTTTTTGCAGATACCCCTTCAATTAACACAAGGCTGCATTGAAAACTTTACCACACTGACAGAGGTTAGATAGACTGATAGATAATAACCACAGTGTTGCAATGAAAACCAATAGATGAAGCCAATAGGAAATGATTATGGTAGCATAGCCCCGTTTCCAGACGTCGAACTTTACAACTACATTGTATTGTTTCAAAAGAACTCGCCTCAATGTTGTCCCATTTCAGACCTCTTGGGATTAATATTCTCTGTTCAAAGTATTTCCAGATCAATGTATTTGTTCATGCGTTAAAGTTCCTATGAAACGAAAATGTCGATCCTTGTTTTATTGTACATTATTGTTGTTTGGTCTTTCTCTGAACATTTGCTGTAATTAAACATCGACTTTGAGCGTGCGAACATTTTCTTTTCGCGGTTCGAAAATTATCACTTTCAACCAAAATGTGCGACAAGAGACTGGGCCCTTGACAATGGCTCGGCGACGTCATAAGTTGTGTATGCCTTTGTTTGCACAACTCTTGACGTCACATTTCTATAGTTTGACCGAGCGGGATTGTCGCACTTTGAAACCCAAAATGCCCAACTTCGTGCGCGAAATAAAAAATGTTCCCGTAGCTCAATTCACTTTTTATTAACGCCATGTAAACAAGCAAATAGTAAACTTTCGTAGTAGCAAATAAAAACGGGGTCTGTTTTTTTCGTTTCATAGGCACTTTAACAAGAATACGTTATACTCTAGGAAATGGTCCCTTTGTCTGAAATTGGACAACATTGAAGCAAGCATTGATATCCTCCCCTAGTTAAACTGGGCTGTGTTACCGGGTAACACCATGTTGCAGTGTAGTCAGATGACAATCACTTTTGATTTGAAATAAGAAGATGTCCCATTAAATGGGTCTTAGATAACATGGTCTAAAAGACCCAGAAAAATTATTTTTACAACGCTTCCCATCCAATGGGTCATAGAGTATCTTGAAGATGATAATCATATTTGTCTTTTGTAGAATGATGTCATCAAATGACGTCACCATAGTTTATAATAGTATAATAATAAGCACAAAGACATACCCTGGACTTCTACTATGCTTGCCGGATGTATGGCGACCTTTTGTGTGATGAATGGATGGAGATTGTAGTACCGAAAAGAGGTGAAACTTTCCCCTACCCCCACCCCCCTCCTATTCCAGCTAAGTTCAGACAGCAATGTTCTTCAGCCCGCCAGTCTAAATGCCCTACTGAAAGTTATTATTTAAATAGTGTATTTATATTAGTTATAGTATATTTAAATGTTGGTGATATGCTTAGGGTTTAAGATCGTTACACTAAGCCAATGATAAGACTGGTAGGGCTAAAAGGATAATAAAGCCTGTTCTAAAAACTACGTGTCATATAGTATAGAATGACAATAGTTCCACGTTTCCATATTAATATTTCTAGCTTGCAAAACCATCCTCTCATTTGAGCAGGTTGCCTCCCCTCCCCTTATGCACCCCCCTGGACGTTCCCCAATAGTAAACGAAAGACTAGAGAGAGGAGACTACACCAAGTATGCCGGCTTTTTAGTTATTCCCCTCGATATCTTATCTCCTTCGTAGCCTTTTACTTTCTAGTCACGTGACAAGAAAAAATGCTGCGAAGAAGATTCTGATTTAATTTAAATACTCGGACAGTGTTGTAGTAGGGTGTGTTGTGAATGAGTGCCCGATTAGAGAAGTCTGAAAACTGCGTCACTCTGTTGTGTTCTTTATCCTGCAATATTTCGTCAATTAAATACTAAACTACATTAGAAACTGCATGCGCTACTTGTCATTACTTTGGAATAAACAATATTCAATTTACTTCTACAGGGTACTCATAATGTTGAAAGTGGCTCTTTGTCTCAGCTTATTATGCAATAAAAAATGTTCTGTCTTTTTAAAAATTTGTTCTTATTCCATTGCTCAACTCCCACTCGGTCAACCTTAACCACAGGTAACCCACAGGCCAAAAAAAAACTCTTTTCGCAGATAAAATGCCGTTCTGTACAAACGATTGGAGGACCAGGAGTAGTATTTAGTGTTGCAAAAATCTACGTCTTTTCGAGGGCTCTCGCTTTTTCATTTGCCATCGCAAGTTTCCTGATGTTCAAAAGGCATCCAGCGGCAGCCTCTTGAAGAGCCTCGTCCTTAGAACCCACCATCTGTAGCAGCGACTACAAAAGTAAGATTTTATTAGGGGTTATTGACTTAGTCTCCTATGCACCCGTTCTTAGTTTCGAAATCGTTACGCGACGGAACTAAAAACGGCTGCGAAGGAGACTATTATTGACCAAGCGTGAGGTCAGGATGGGCTTCCTGTGGTAAAGAAGTCTTGCGCCACAGGGAGACCAATATAATTTGTGTGTGGTTAATTACCTTGACAACCCCTTTACTATGCATAAGAATGCAACTCTGTGGGTTTCTGGCCAACTGGTAGAGTGCGCGTACTGCAGAACGCTTTAGAACTGGGTCATTCACCGTTAGGTATTCTACCATTGCTTCTACAGCTCCTTCTTCAGAGAATGTTTCGGCATTTGTTCCCCATTTACTGCACCTAATACAAATACAGTATAATTATGTCTGATGGAAGGCGTACTTGCAGTATAAAGAGCTTAATGGGGTTCGCAGAAGCGACAACTATTACCTGGCTATAGCTTCAGCAAGGTGTCGACGCAAATTCAAGTCACTCTAAAAACAAATTCATTGGTGTTAAAAACAAAACCATCAATTCTTTATTTGTGGGAGGTATTTTGGGAGTGAACAGGTTTCTCCTACCGTATTCGTCATGTGTGTAAGTAGAGGAACCACCCCGTAGTCTGTCAGAACACCAATGTTCTCATAGTCGTTAGCGACATTGGAAATGGCGGCGCATGTACTTGTCAAAACCTACAAAAACAACGAACCAGACTGTGTTCAACCCCAAGCAGCGAGTAGTTTAAGTTATGGGATTCCTGTGGTTGAAAATGTAAAGTTATTCCTGTGGATCTCGTGTCACGTGTCTTACCTCGACGTCATCTGATTTCAACAGGGTTACGATAAGTTCAAGGCCACCGACGAACGATCGTGCGTTTTCCCATGCATCCTAATATATCAAAGACGATAAGGATTAGACTTTTTGCGCAATTACTCCCTGATGTCAGACGTTCAGCCCAGTCACGATTATGACGTCAAGCTGACGTTTAGCAGTTTTTACGTCGTGTGCAACACATCGGCCTGGTCTTCCTAGGAACGGGTGCCGCTTTTTACAGATACCTAAGCCGCTTCTATAAGTAACACTAGGACGGTGGTCATAGAGCCGTTTTCGTATGAGTGGGAAAGTTACGGTACGGTGCCGTATTGAAAGAGTTTGATTGGATAAAATGCATCTGCACGCTTTTTGATTGGTTCAGAAAGGAAGCCATTTGAGTGTCACGGTACCGTAGGTTTCCCACTCATACGAGAACGAATCTATCTTACCGGCGAGTCTTCGGTCAGGCCATATATCCCCCATGCAGCACCTGCAACCACCTAAAGCAAGAAGTGATAGTTATTGTATAATTACTGAGTGTACCTCGAGATAGATAGGCTCTGCCAGTCTTTACCAACAAAGACAGACTAGACCGCGCTACGTACCTTTGGGTTATTAGATTTCAACAAGGACCATAGTAACCGCAACCCATCTAGATAATTGATAAGGCTGTAATAACATATAGAAAGAACTCCTTTTAGGATAACAAACTGACAGTGTGACTTAAAAAGGGGGTCGAGAGGAGGGTATATTTCTTACTTTGCTATTGATTGCTTTATCGTGACTGTAAGGCAAAGAACACGGCTCAACATTGCGCGCAATCATTTTACCGCCAATTAATGGTACTTAACAAAAACTGATTCAGATCGAGGTGGAAGTTAATGCTATATTATTGCGTATAATGTTGCACCGCCGTCTACCTCAGACGCGATGGAATCAGTAGAAACAAGTTAAGGACTGAGGTTGTCCAGCAACTTACTCTCTGCATTCGCGATCTTTTGAGCAAGCAGCGATAGCGTGTGAGACTTGCTCCACCAGTTGCTCGTTTGTGTTGGTCGATAAGTTGACCAGTAGTCTGCAACCTTTACAAGCAAGGATTTCTTTTCGTCCACGATCGACTTTAGCCAGCTCACTTAAGGCACCGAGGATGTGGATCTGAACCTGCAAGGAAACGCAGAACTGTGTTAATCAGTTCTGAAAACGTTTTACAAAAACGCATCAAGCAATTTGACCAACCTCTTCCGGTTGTTGATCATCAGGATTTTGAAGAAGTTTTGTCAATGAATCTACGATGTTGTATTCGAGAAACCTAGAAAAAATAACAATCAAATATTGAGAAAAAATTGATAGCATGTTTGGTACCGTGATGTTGGGGTTTTGATACCTTTTTGCGTTCTCTAAATTGACCGAACATTTCCACAGGGCTCCCGTCACAGCTGCTAAAAGTTTCTTGTTACGTGATCGAGAAAGAAGACCGACAAGCGGTTCTAGGCCACCAAACTGCCTGACTATCTTACACGTTTCATCATCTTCAGCGCACTGCAACAAGACGATAAATGTTGGCCCTAACTTTGACATCAAGTACAACGTGCCGATTTTACCTTGAATATTGCGTTGGCGCAATAAGTTTGAAGTTCTTCGTTTTCTGCAAGCAGATGTTGAACGATTGCTTCAATCATGAGTTCTTGTTGGAAAGCCTGACGGTAACGTGGCTAAATAACAAATCATCCTTATTAATTATCAACTTGAAAATAGTATTCTGCTATGGACCGAATGCAAAAATGGCTCCCAAATTTAAATAGTCATTGTTTTGGACTGACTAACCTCGTGTCAATGTGAAATCTCTTTTGTGCAGCATCATGGACACGAGGCTAGTCAGTACAAAACAATAACTACGTTGGAGAGCCATTTTTGCATTCGGTCTATTGCTTGGAATTCAATCAGCTGTTAAAACTCCTTGAATCTCATTATATGCTTCAAATGACGGGCAAACACTGCCCACCATGTGCTATCAAGCAGAGAGTATTCTATGGAAAAGGTGCAATATATCAGCTGATGAAAATTCCTCACGAGACCGGAAATGACGTCTAATGATTTTCATCGAACAGCACGTAATTAATGCAGGTTTGTACGTGACGTCATGGCGGCCATGTTGGTTGCCGATAACAAAGCCGCATTCCTCATTTGCTTCTCTTGTTTGTACCACTGCCAACATGGCCGCTGCGTCTTTGTACTTTTATCCAGGGATTGATTGCAAAACAGCAATAGCTACTGTAATAATGTAGGATGAGTTAGTCTATAAAGCTTTCGCTGACACCATCGCTAACTCATCCTACATTTTCACAGTAACTATTTGACTACTGAACGACAACTTTCTTCTCATCTTTTTCACAGGTATTGGATACAAATCAATAACGATAATGAGTGGATACCTCGGTCTTAAGTTAGAGAAGTAAATGTAACAAGGAATAGAGGGAGTACAAGAGGTTAGTACACGATAGAAATTGTTTTTGTTTTGAATATTTAATCGACAGTGAGTAAAAACCCTGGGGTTTGTACGTGACGTCATGGCGGCCATGTTGGTGCCCGATAACAAAGCATTCCTCATTAGCTTCTCTTGTTTGTACCACCAACATGGCCGCTACGTCTTTACACTTTAAATCTCCAGGGATTGGTTGCAAACCAGCAATATAATGCACAGTTGTTAGATATTTTTTTGCATGAGTTTACAAAGAAAGATTACAGCTATTTGTTGTTGATAAAGTATTTAGTTCTCCGCTTACAATTTAAAAGTAATACACAGTGTTTGTACTGAATTCTCATATCCTGGTTCACTAGTAAATGTGTGTGCTTGTACTTCATTTGTCTAAATATGTCAGTGTTGTTTATAGATAACGGTGCAACCCTCGATTAAATAAAGTTATTATTATTATTATTATTATTATTACTATTATTATTATTAATTAAATATTGTTGTTATTGTTAATCATTATCATTATTAATATTATTTATAAAAAATATTATTATTATTATTATTATTATTACTACTATTATTATTATTAATTAAATATTGTTGTTATTGTTAATCATTATCATTATTAATATTATTTATAAAAAATATTATTATTATTATTATTATTATTATTATTTATTATTATTATTATTTAAATATTGTTGTTATTGTTAATCATTATCATTATTAATATTATTTATAAAAAATATTATTAATTATTATTATTATTATTATTATTATTATTATTATTAATCATTTGCCGGCTTCTTGATTAAAAAAAAAAGAATAACGTTGTTCTGAGTATGCATATGCGCGCGTTGATGACTTGTATTCCTATTGGGTATTCGATGGGTACATGACGACTATAAACTAACCTCTATAGCGCATTCTTGCATCAGACCAACGATGGGAATCAACATATCTTCCTGACCAACCCTGATTAGCTTGGCCAATAGTGGCACACTGCCTGCTTTATAGATCGCTGTTCGATTATTGCTGCTTTTACTACAGCTCCACAGTGCCAGCGCGGCGCAGCGAGATACTTCCATATCTAGTGTGTGCTGCTCGTATGACTTGGTGTGTTTGCGTCTTCCTTTCTCATCGTCGACACTTAGAAGGTCCACCTTGAGATAAAGCCGGGTTCTTCAGTACACAATTACAACCGATGACAAGGAACTGATCAAGTATATAACATAAATTACCATTTTCTGAATGCCGCCACATCTTCGTAGGATGTTTCTTGCTCTACTTGACCGCGCCAAGTTAGCCAAAGTAGCCGCTGCTAGGCCTTGAATTTCCTTGCCTCCCGTTGTTACTAGCTCAACGATGATTGGTATGCCTATGTCAAATATGGGGTATGTTAAAGTTGATATAAACATGAAATAAATAACCATGAATGGCTCGACAGTATTAATTTTTGCACTGAGATTGCGTAGTCTAGAGAACGTTACCCCATGATTTTTGGAGAGCTTGCTATTCAGTTAGTATTTATCCAAACACTCTCAAACTTGGTAAACTTATAAGTTTTATTTTATTCTTTTTATTTTAATTATTTTTTTATAAACTTCGCCACATGGGCAGAGAAACCCCACAGAGCAAAGCTGCACTCCATTTTAGTGTGATCTTTCTTGTGATGGGATTCATTTCTTAATCAAATTAATAGTTCTACATTCGGTCCCAGTCCCTTCAGCAACTTCGGAATGGCTAATACATGTAACAGTTCGAAACTATGAAACTGTTACCATGGTGATGATATATAGTCGGTCTATGCCGGCAACGTTGTGCAGTTGGTTGCACGAGATACCGATGTGGACGCGCAAGGTTGGTTACTTGGTTGGTTGAACGGTGCAGGTGGATTGTTTCGATTGTTTCGATTCAGTTTGCAAGAGCATCGCACCGGAATTTAAGTTACTTTATTTACGGTGAGCGCGGGGTCTTTCGTTTCTTTCAACTGTCTTACAATACTTCATGATGCTCTTTATACTCACCTCCCAGTTTTATGATGGTGTTGATGTTGTATTTACTGTTTGTAGTGAGAGGTAAAAGCAGTTGTAACGATCCTATCTTACACCTGTATTCAGTTGTTTTTAGTAGGTTTAACAACACGTGTAAACCATTCGCTTCTCGAATGGCCATTTGACTCATTTCCTGTGTTAAATTAAAGTCTTTCAGCGCACAAAGGCAAAGAACCGTTGCTGTTGGGTTTCCAATCTGATTTTAAAACAAAACGCGACAAAGCATTAACTGAGTGCCACAGAGTCGTTATATCCATGTGATACTTCTAGAGTCGATAATCGCTCGTAAGTTACTCGGCACGTACAAAACGTTTCCGTACACTGTTTGGCTTACTTTGAGAAACTTGACCATTCTCTGTATTTGCCAGTATTCAGATGGTAGGTCAGCGGCATTCTATATAAACAATTACAGTAATATTCAATCACTAATAGTCGATCATATATCGATTGTTTCAGTGTCGTTCAGCTCTTACAATTTTCCCGTCCATCACCCGATCGTCGTCCTCGTCACTCGGCGTGGAGCTCTCGCTGTACTCGGTTTCTGGTCGTGTAACCATAGTAACCACAGATCTTCGGTCAGACGTCGTAGTGTGTCTACGACTAAGAAAGAAACGTTAGACTTTATGTAGAAACGTAGTAATCAGCCGAACTACATCCATACCTATCATTACTTCTTGATTTAATCCTGGTGATCTGTTGCTTTGGTTTGGACTCTTCTTCGCTGCGAGGTGATAATTCAGTACAATGATTGTATAGTCAGTGCTATGATAAAATAAATGAGGTCCATCTCTACATGGTTTGTTTACCTGTCATTGTCGAAGAGCCTCAAGTTTTTCCATTTCGTCGATGGCTCACGTCTTGTAGTCCTTCTCGTTTCTAATTTGTTCTTGTCGTCATTTGTTTTCTTTCTGGAACCATTTTCCTGTTTGTTGTTGGTTTTGTTTTCATCTGTCTGGGGTCTAAAGCATAAGATAGTAATACACTAAAAACTGTTCGGCAAACTTATACTGATACACGGTATTACACTGAACCAGATTATTCAGATCTTGAAACTTCGAGGACTGAAAATTGAAAATTGTAATCCCGGCGCGCAGCTAACCGCTAATTAGGGAAGCCAGAAAGTGTGGTCGAATGGCGAATTCCTGGACCCGGTGTTTCACTGTGAGTTGAGTTTGTTTACGTTAGTTCTTCGAGGCGGTTTTTCTCCGGGCCGGTACTTCAGTTTTGCGCTTCCTCAGTAAAAACGAACTAGTGAGATGAGTGTATAAAATATAGAATGTAGTAAGAAGTGAGTGTGAGAGTCGTGTCCCCAATTAGCAGTTCTGCTAAATACACTTGACACGTTAAAAAAATATTTTAATACAATGTTTAAATCGTGCTGCAGCTAATCGAAATACCTTTGCTTTGTCGGCGTTTTACGGTCTCTGGATTTGCTCGTGTGTTTTTTCGACCTCGGTTTTTCTTCTTTGCTCTGAACATCTTCTTCACCAGAACTTTGACTTAAATATTTCTTAATGAAGGAATTCTATATGGAAGTATTAGAGAAAGAACGTTTAATACTAACTTAAAATCCTAGCATTCAGTGGAAATTCTTAAGACTCAGTAAAAGTACCTCTTTTACGGCAGTACTGGATGGAGGATTGGTCTCTGACTCTGTGTTTACGGGTTCATTCTCTACTGTAGTAGAATCCTCGTTTTGCTCCATATTAGACAAAGAATCTCAGAGTCTTTTGCTATGTTCTTCTGAATGGATGATTCTGACTTGTACGTTTATAAACAACACTGAAAGATAAGTTTTAGCAGCAAACTTGATGAACTACGAATCAGAACAACATATGTAACATTTCGTAAACGGAGTAGCGTTTTTCATTGAGCGAGGAAGTAATTGTTTTGTCTCTTAATTCTTCATTTTGTTTTGCATAGTTGTCAAAACGACCGAGAAAGAATGCATGAGATCATCGTCACTTGATCAACACCACAATTAAACGAATGAAAAACACCGGAAATCAGTTTACGTCTTAACAATGGACACGTGACTGTGTTGGAAGCAAGTCTTGGCTCATTATTGCATTTTAATGGTTTACTAACTACTGCGTACTTTGGCATGGGAACAACTGATACGGTTTACAGTTTGTTTGTTTATTTGTTTGTTTGTTTTCATATCGTAGTTTCTAAATTTTGCGTTTTTTTGTTCTTCTTCTTCGTTTAATATTCATCTGACGACTACGGCTTATTTCCGCTATTTCATCCATGCAAAAAGGAAAACGGCAAAGTGTGTTTGGTAATATGAACACGACTGAAACACTGCCTCTACTGTGATTCAAACTTCTAGCATATTTAATTTCACGTAAACATGGTGGTCTGTTTTATCGAATTATTTGTCTGAATTAATTATAATTATGCTTGAATACATTTGTTAAAACGAAGGAATAAAACCGAAAAATTAAACAGATAAAATAACGAAACTATAAAAGACTGTTCAAGTAAGAATGTTGACGATAAAACCTTTCAAAGTGTTTAAATCATGAGATACTTTCATACTGATTTGGGGATACTTGAATGCTGTACGTATAACGAAGAGTACGATCGTGCTAGCTAAGTAGGTTACCATGCAAAACACTAGCAGTATCGGCCGTCAGTTCTTCAGTGTGATACATAAACATTGCACACAAACTAATAATTTCGCATCGAGGACCATTTCAAGCTACTCTACATATCACTAGTATTTACATCAAAACGTAATACCAGCTTAACTTGACTTCATCGCATTAGATATAAAACTGAAAATATAATGGTTACTTACAAATGAGCTGTCGTTAGAGGGTATCCAAAATCAGAAAGCTTGAGAGCGTTGGAAGAGAGGAAAATTCAATCTCGCTTGACGGAGAAGAATTTCATATTCATTTTTGCCAGATAATTTCAATTGCATTGAAAACACAATTCAGTTGTTATGGTAACATTATTTGGTGGGACAGGTGGATGAAGATAATGGCTCAACTACATTCACGATAATCACGAGAAGTGAGCTATCTTATTTATATTGCAGATGGATTTTTAGAGTTTCAATAACCAAGTTTAATATTTGTCTTTGGATTCTCGCAAACGTAAGGCAAAGCCAGTCGTTTTGTGCGACGTACCGCATATCAAAAGGAACGTAGGCGCATGCAAAACGAAGAGGAAATGTTAGCTAACGTTTATCGTGTTCATATGTTTGTCTCTCTGTCCATCTCAGACACAATGCAAGATATCGAAGAATTCAATATCATGATTTGTTAGTTTAAGTAATTCAATTAAATATATTTTCAGTAAAATCAAGAGGGACAGAGAGAGAGTCTCGCGCTATTTTTCGGATATCATAAGACATAATTTCAATAAATCTATTTTTAGAATGCGGACGTCTGAGGAAATTAAGTTCCGGTTCAAAGTAGATGGCGGCTATTTAGATCTATCTTACTCTATCCCGGCGAAATAAAACCATGTTTTGTTTTTTTAATTTGATTACTTTTTATAGATGGCTCGGATAATTTATAGATTATTAGACTTTTGAGACTATAATGAGTCAGATGATAACAAAGAAAATGTAAATGTCCCGCGGAAAGAAACTAGTGAATGCTTTTTGTCAACAACTGCTTCTTTCATCTGCACCAAAATGTCTAATTCTTCTTCCATTTGAGACCTGCTTTCTGATCAGTGTTATTTTTCGTTTCCCTTTCTTTGCTGAGAGAGTGTCTTTCCCAAGTTTAATTTGGCAAAGTGCTGCACCAGGCAGAAATTCGGTATAATAACATAAGCTTATTCGTTTCAGCATCAACTGATTTGAGAAATAATACTTATTACTTGATTCTGACTGAGCAAAGTCATAAACAAGGGAATACAATATGCCGGTGATGCGGCCTCTATTTTAAATGGTACTCGATGGATAACAAAGTAATTTTGAACGGTTTTGCGCTCAACTTTTTATTTTCACTGAAGCGGCCATATATAAAAGCCAACTTGTGGACTCAGTGAATCCAGTAAACGTTGAATCAAAACTTGAATGAAGTAAACCGTAGTTTTTGCAGAGATTTCAAGTCATTCAGATGCCGTTATACACACAAAAAATATTCACAATCCATTTTTAAGTCATTTTTGGTAAAGAAAATACACAAGCACACAACAAACACGCTTACTTTCACTGCTTGTTTGATTCACTCGTGACTCGTCTTGTCGCTCATCATCATGTTTCACGGCAAATTTGTCAGTTTTGAATAGCCTTGTGAAAACTCTTCAAACCGGCCACAACGATAATTACAAGATACCACTAAACCACATCCAAGAATAAATTGAAGTCACTTTCTGACGAAATAGTTTGACGAAAGAGACGAAAATACGTCTTTGAAAGTCTTCGGCGAAGCCGGCAGCTTTGCATCTACAGTACACGCTACAACAATCAACAGCCTTTTTGGAAAACCAGCAATTTTCACGACTTTATCCTTAGGTTTTCCATCGGATTTAGTCTTTAATGCACTTTCAAATCGATTACATCTATTCTTGGGAATGTTTTTCTTAATTGTTCAAGGCAGAACAGCAAGAAGAAAGTACAAACAGCGACCTTCTTCATGCAGCGACCTTCTTGTTGAATGAGTTGGCATGCAGTAGTTTTCGGCGTTTAGTTTTTGTTGTTCATTCAATCCTACAGACCACAACACAAGGCGACTTTTGGCCTCTGTTCGAACTTAAACAACTCCTTTCCATATAAAATAAATTCTTGCGATGATTTTCTGATGATTTCAGTCAAAATCACAGTCAAAATACTCGGCCTAAAGGCCCGGACACACGGTGCAACTATTGCGCGCAACGTTGCGCGCAACGTTGCGCGCAACAGCGAGTTGCAGCGAGTTGCACCGTGTGTCCACCCTTGCAACTGTTGTGCGCAACGTTGCGCGCAACAGTTGCAGAAGTAGAATCGAGTTCTACTTTTGCAACGTTGTGCGCAACAAATTGCATTGTGTGAACACGTCTGCAACATTTCTTGCAACTGCCCGAGGCTCTCGTCCAATAAAATGCGATTCTTTCGTAATTCCGCTGACTACAATAACAGTGGTTTGAGGCTCGTGTTAAATTCGATTGGTATGCGTCTGTTCTGAATTCTTGCTTCTTTTCAGTATATTTCATTAATTTATCAAGATTGTCAATCTGATCGAAATTCAAGTAAATAAAAAAGTGCTAATTCGCAAATGTCATCGGCGAAAAGCGTGAATCGCTGATTGATTGGGTTTACAGAATCATTTGCACAAAATAGCACTATGTACAAAGAGACGGCTTAATGTTAACAATTCAATACATAAATAAAGATTTCTGATGTTCGTTTTATTAGGAACTTCAGCGAATTGCGCGCAACAGTTGCAAGAAAAGTTGCAGCGTGTGGCATCTCCCTAAATTCTGTTGCGCGCAACGTTGCGCGCAACAGTTGCACCGTGTGTCCGGGCCTTAATAAAAACAATTTTTACATCTGCTTTGAACCGGAAGTTAGTTTACTCAGACGTCCGCATTCTAAAAATAGATTTAGTGAAATTAAGATATCCCAGACCCTATACTGGAAGAGTCCCTCTCTGTCCCTCATGGTCTCTTGGTAAAATAGAATTTCCTTCGAAACCATGAACAAGTTCAAAATGACTGACAATTTTTAGACGACGTCCCACAAGACTCAAATAAATGTTGAGCCTACGCGACAAGACCAAATGAATCATGGGTAATGGTGCTTATTTGTTTTCTACAACTTCATTGCAAGCGCACAGAAGTGTTGATAGAGCCATCACACGTCGCCGTTTGTCATTACCGCTACCGTTCCTTGCATTTGAATGTTTCATAGATCGAGATTTGCACTATATAAGTATTAGATTATTAAATTATTCCTTCCCAAATAAAACAGTCCGCCTACACAGTACAGAAAAACCGGGAGATAAACCGTGGATAACTCCATGATCCTCCATCGATTAAATATATCATCGTTGATGCAGTACAAGATAAAAAACCTTCTCTTTTTGGGATCGTGACCAATGGCGAGTAATGGCGCAACCTTAGAGGATACTTCTTTCAGAGATCTCAATATCAGGAAAAAACATTTTATGCTAACAAAGAGAAGCATTTACTGAACACTCCGATTCCGTTCGTCAGGCAAGCTGTCAGGAAAACCATCTTCATCGTTAGGCTTACTTAGTGGTGAAAGAGGGCAAAACAATCAAGGATCCTGAGATAGGGTGAGATAGTAAATCTGATCAATAACAACTTCCTCAATGTCCCCGGCAAGTGCCCTTCCATCGCTTGATATTGCTGACCTTCCCGCTTACCTGCCTGCACCTGAACCTTCTCCCACCATATCGGAGCCTGATGTATGCAATTGGCTACTTAATGTCAACACTTTGCCTGTGAACTTTCCTGCCCAGACCAACCCATCTTCAACACCTCTCTTCTGACTGGCATTGTACCATCTACCTGGAAAGACTCATTCATCTCACCTATTCCAAAACCTGTCACTTGTGAAGATGAACTTTCCCGGCTGCCCAGACCAACCCATCTTCAACACCTCTCTTCTGACTGGCATTGTACCATCTACCTGGAAAGACTCATTCATCTCACCTATTCCAAAACCTGTCACTTGTGAAGATGAACTTTCCTGCCCAGACCAACGTACCCATCTTCAACACCTCTCTTCTTACTGGCATTGTACCATCTACCTGGAAAGACTCATTCATCTCACCTATTCCAAAACCTGTCACTTGTGAAGATGAACTTTCCTGCCCAGACCAACGTACCCATCTTCAACACCTCTCTTCTTACTGGCATTGTACCATCTACCTGGAAAGACTCATTCATCTCACCTATTCCAAAACCTGTCACTTGTGAAGATGAACTTTCCTGCCCAGACCAACCCATCTTCAACACCTCTCTTCTGACTGGCATTGTACCATCTACCTGGAAAGACTCATTCATCTCACCTATTCCAAAACCTGTCACTTGTGAAGATGAACTTTCCTGCCCAGACCAACGTACCCATCTTCAACACCTCTCTTCTTACTGGCATTGTACCATCTACCTGGAAAGACTCATTCATCTCACCTATTCCAAAACCTGTCACTTGTGAAGATGAACTTTGCACTAGTGCAGCGTCCTTGTCAAGTGAAGAACTGAAGGACTTGAAGATTATCGATGATCCACTCGTTTGCTAGTCTCCCTCGCAGCCGTGTTTAGCCGGTGTGTTGCGTGACGACACTAAACACGGCTGCGAGGGAGACTACTCGTTTGCGTGTTGTTTGAAATTCAAGTATTGTCAACATATTATCACATTATACATACAGTCATTCTCAAAAAGGTTGTCCAGATGAAAAGACTACAATACTACAATAAAGTCGCGTGATTCATTATGTATTCAATTTCCTCGCGTGAAATTTCAATTTGAGATGCAAAAGTACACGGTATTGTGAGAAATGAATGTAATTGTAATATAATAATAATAATTTATTTATTTATATTGCGCACTTTTCATAAAATTATCAAGTGCGCATTACAATATTTATTACTATAAAAATTGCTATAAAATATTAAAATAAAACATAGCTATAGAAATTGCGCTGGTATCAACTCGCAGTTCTGCGCGCAGAAATTGAATACATAATGAATCACGTGACTTTATTATAGTATTGTAGTCTTTTCATCTGGACAACCTTTTTGAGAATGCCTGTATATGGGAGGGGTGGTTGTGCGACTGAAAATTGGACTCTCAGTGTTCTATCGTTTCCTTTTCTTAATAGATGTTTTCCTTCATTTCTATACATTCAGTCCAGTATACGTATCATATATTTTTAATTCAGTACATAATATTAAAAAAAATATTATATCCAGCTCAGGTTTATCTCAGTTTATTATTCAATTTTCATACATTGTACAAATTCCGATCTTCTGGTTGGTTGATTTGTGTTATGACGCGACAACTGGGGCGTGTAAATTCTTTACACCACGGCTTTTACACCACGGTGTTAGTATTGCAAAATGTTAACGCCCTCTTTGCTCGTGAATTATCGGGATTTTACCTTCACTCGTTCACTAACAATGAACTCGAAATTTTCTCACCGTGCAGTATTTAAATTTCTCGTTCATTGTTAGTGAACCCCGATAACCCACTCGCTCGAGTGCGTTAACCTCTAATTAATCAAGCGTTTATATTTGTAAAGCGCTTTTGGTCTTTTTTAGGAAAGGGCGCTATATAAAATTAAAATTATTATATATTATTATATATTATTATTATTATTATATCAATTAACGCCGTATGAACATATAGCTGAGCCGGCAAGTGTTGCAGGGTGGGACAACGGGCTTTTTTTGGAAATGGCGAATTCGGAAAAGAGATGGGAGGGGGAGGGGGAGGGGGTAGATACTGGCTCAGCCGTTACTACTCTACTGCAGAATCTTCCTTGCATCATAGAATCACGGTATGATTTGTTACACAATCATTATGATAACCCTTAGCACTGAATTGCTCTATTAAGATCATGTTAGTCTAGTTTTCGCGCAACGTTGTTTTGCGTTGAAAACATCGTCTTGTATGTTGATAGAGAGTGCGCTAAAAACACTACTTGACGCCGCACCGTTAATCGTCCCGCGTGTAACAAGGCCTTTCTATACAAAAACATAAAATACTGTTTTGTAATATATATAATACTATTAAGTGATGCAAAACTTTCACTGCTTCTATAAAAGTAATGAAGTGATCCATCTTCGTTATATAATAAATGCTACAATCAATACTATAAACAATAATTAACAGTTATATAATGCACTCCAAGTAATCTCCAAAGTTCAATGGTTTATCTTAATTTGTTGACGACCAATTCGTTCTATTTTAATAAGACGATGGATCTTTGCTGCTATATCGAACATAGCTGAGATCGTTATCTAGTTTATCTTTACCACTTGAAGTATGTTTGCGGTTCTTGCGTCGTCGTCCTTTATGTCGTCGTGAAGTCTTCGGACGCTTTGACCTGCTAAGAGCTTTTACTCTTCTATGCTTACTGTCCTGTCGTCGCGAGGGTGTTTTCTTCTTCGCATACCATCTCAGGAAGTAACGCAGTGATGTTTTCTTTCCTCGGTCTTTCTTGTGGAGATTACTTTGATGCCGTTTAGCGTATTTAAACACAGTTTGGGAGTATCGCTTGTTGTTCACGTGATAGTGGTTTCTATGGAAGATGTTGCCATAACGACGTCGACTACTCATCTTATGGTTGCTAGGTTGCTTACGAAGGGA
Source organism: Actinostola sp. cb2023 (assembly GCA_033675265.1). Taxonomy (NCBI): domain Eukaryota; kingdom Metazoa; phylum Cnidaria; class Anthozoa; order Actiniaria; family Actinostolidae; genus Actinostola; species Actinostola sp. cb2023. Next base: position 425,977 of record JAUJYZ010001075.1, read on the forward strand.
TTTCCGTATTTGTTTATTCCTGATGACGTGGAAATGGTTTCTATGGAATTTGTTGCCATGACTACTCGTCTTACGTTTGTTACTACTTTTACGTCGCTTTTTTCCACGTACAGATTTCTTTCCTAAGAGTTTAAAATATCATAACTCTGTAAGAAAACTCATACTACGGTTTATTTGACAACGTTGGTAAGCAAAGCTTCATGGCGTCTTAGACTAACCTTTTCTTTTGTTTCTCTCACTGAGATCAATGACAATGTGAAAGACCATCTTTGAACGAGGTGTTCGTTTGAGTGGTTCAGCAGAGGTGACGTCAGTTTCCAAAGTCTCGATGGTTCTCTCTTCACCATGGTCTATAGATGTAGCGTCGATGTACTGCATATTTAGGCTTAGACACACAGCAATGCCCAGAACAATGGCCAAGTGAAGAAGGTGTGTCATACTGCCTACAAAACTACACAATGTATTGAAGTCAATATAGAATGAAGCTATAAATACCCCGGGGGGGGGGGGGGGGGGGAGGGGTACTCCCATATATGGGCTATACGAGGACGTGCCGCTGGACAGGGTATGGTTGTTGGCCTCTCTGTCCTGAACAGGGTATACATTTTATGTGAGTCTGTCCTAAACAGGGTATGGTATTGCACGATTGTCGTCGTTAAATATGGTTTTATACGGAATTGAGCCATCCGAGATCCGAGCGAGACGTTTGCCAATCTTTAGCAGGTCATCAGTCAACATAAAACGCGTTAAAATTGTGTAAAAGAAGACAGTGTGTATTTTGCCCTTTGTCCTAAACAGGGTCCTAAAATATAGGGTGTTGTCCTAGACAGGGTAGGTATTTTATATATTTTTGTCCTAAACAGGGTCAGGGTTTGAAACCCTCAGCGGTACCCCTATACCCAAACATGGGTCAAGTACCCCCCCCCCCCCCCCCGGATAAATACCTGCTGTGGTGACTGCGTTTTTATACGCACGGGGAAATTCTTGATGAAAGAACAAATTGAAACACAACATCCATAATCCTTTGCGAACCAAAATATTCAAACTGCTCACTGATCTACAAACTGTGTGACATTTTTACAACCGTTGATATGTCGTTTTCAGTGGCCCATTATTTAAGTATGGTGTTCGTTGTGCGCAAAGGATTATTGGTAAATGTTCTAGCCGCCATTTTATTTCATCGTAACAATAGTAATACTAGTATAAATGTGACATACAATATCTCTGACACGCTAATTGACACAGGCCGGTATTAATAGTTGAAAAGGATCGAGTCCTCACGATGGGGACCCACACGATGACCACAATGATCTCATGACTGAAGCGTAGCCCGGAATAGTAAGACAAAATAAATCTGATTCGCGCCTTTTTCAAGTAATCGATTAATCATCGGCAATCACTCGCTAGCTAGTGAGTATGATAGTCTCCATCGATTAATAGCGCTAATAGAAATATATAATCTGGTCTGGACTGTTTTGAACCAAAAACAAACTGTGTCGTCTGTTGGACGTGTTTTGTAAATCCTGGCTCCTCTGTACCAGAGATTTTTTTTGTCAGTCTTTTCCACGCATGGACCCTGGTGCTACTTACTTAGCGCAGCACGCTGTATTATTACGAAAACCTCTAGGACCAGTCTTCCCCAGGGGTACTTGTATTAACAATGGTTCAACCCTTGACCCTGCAGTTTGATATCAAAATGAAGCTCCATTACCTGGATTGCTTCCACTTTTTGTAGAACTGGACCTGGATGAAACCCTGACCCTCTATGTTCCATGCAAGACTAGTCTTAGACTAACCATGAGCAAATCCAAAACAAGTTCACATCCTGACCCGAATGATTCCAAATCAGGCTCAAACCCGGCCTGAATCCCGCGCCGCATGTAACGATTGAGTGTCATAAACGAGAGTGCAATCCCCTGTGCCCCCGGGCAGCCAATATACTTCTTCTCACATGACAAAACGATCTACGCCCATCGTGTAACAGAGTCTGAGCTACTTTCCCAAATCAGAGAATTATTGTTTTATTTGCTGACTTTCAACTGTCATTCTCTATCGATGGGTCGATTGGTTTAGCAATGTTGGCAAACATGCTTTTCTGGCTTCCTCTCGGGATTGATCAACTTTTGAACTGTTTGTGATAATATGATATCACTCACGCAGCCGACTATGCGAGGGTCTGCAAGAACACTACACGCTCGCTGTGATGTCTTTAAGAATGAAAACAAAATATGCACGCAATCTCTGACAGGCTATTGAACCTGCGATATCTGTCGACTCATCTCGCGAGATTAGTCGTATTTCGGTCTTCGTGTTACTCATCTCAGTTACTTTAGAAAACCAGACTATTTATAAATTCTAAAGAACGTATTTTACTTGTGTAGTTACTATTAGTCAGTATGATTTCATAGTTGAGGCGGTACATGCAAAAACGACAGAAGTGTTCAGTTGCGCACTCGCAGATTTAGACTCAAAATTCGCGGTTGTAAACATTGACCGTATAGCTGATACCATGTAATGTTAGGAACGTCGATACGTTTTATCTTCAAGTGGTTTATTAGTATCACAGCCGTTCTATCCAAAGTACTGAAAGACTATCACAGGAACCACCCTACTGACTTCCTTTTCAAACTCTTATAGTGGCACTCTTTGAAAACGACGCATAACCGACAATAGATTCTATTGTTGTGCAAATTAATGGCATACAATTCTCTATTTGGAATAACTTACCATCGCGGATCAGAAATATTGACTCTATTGGGCAATTTAAAAGGGAAATAAACCGAATACTCTGAACATCAGATTCCCACACGGCAATCATGTAAATCAGTATGCAGTAATAGTACGCATATATTTTTAATTTTTATTTGTATATCACTACTTATATTGTTATGTTACTGATGATTTTACCGTGTTTAAATAAACTATATGTATGTATGTATGTATTTCAAGTAATAATAATGTGGGTCTGAATACTTACATGATGTGGATCGATGTGCTTGTCCGTGACTCCAGTGCGACCTGATACAATCTTATCAGGCTGTGTTAATTTATAGATGCACTCACAGCGGCACTTCTCGTTCCAATATGCACTCATACCAAGTATGAAAAGCCGATTAGCATCGAACGACGAGGACCGGTGACCACACATTTTAGACTTCCCCCCCCCCCCCCCTCCTCTTCCCTCCCCCTCCCCCACAGACAAGGGTTTCGAAGATGTAGATTAGCTGGTATCAGAGTTCCGTCAATCATTTGATGTTGTGCTTAGTGAGAACGAGGATACACACTGTATTACCAGGGTTCTGGGTACTGAGATACACTGACTTTTCGCGGGGAAACTCAATCATAACACTGTGACGCACCGTTCAGCCGATATCCCATGTCCGTTTTGTGCCCGCAGTGTGACCCAGTACTGAGAGGTATCAAGACTCACAGGAAAAGATTATCTAACTTGGACCTATGTACTGCTTGAACTGGAACACACAAGTATTCGCGGCAATGCGAAGTATACGGTAATACATGCCATTGGCACGTAGCTAGCCTCCTTAGCAGCCGCCCTTAGTTTCGTCACGCAAGGCTCCCTCTCTCCACGGAATAGACTCTTCCACAGTCCCCGCTCGGCCGTTGCACTCTCTCGCTTAGGGACTGTAATGGTACAATGTAATGGTACAATGGTAGCGTTATTCTGATTGGCTGGTAGATCTGATCTACTTATCTAGGTTCTTATTGGTTGATTAGGACGACCGTTGGTTTCAGTACCGCCAAGACATCACGTACGGATTAATACACGGCGACTCGACGGCGATTTGGGTAGAATTATGTTGGATTATCGCGAATTTCTCGCTTGCATCGAGACAAATTAGGTATGGATGGAGAGCAAATTTATCGATCTAGCCGTCTTTGGGGATGATAGGTCTTCGGATGAATTTTCTACGGAGATAAAAGCATTTGAGTGAGCGACACTCACCATGGACTGCATCATGGAGCTTATTTTAATTTCCTGCCTTGTCATTTTTCTTACGGGGACGGGTCAGATGGCTAAACATTCTACTAAATGACTCGTAAAAAGACCACAGACTTTATTGCTGCGAGCGAAGCGAGCAGCGAAACTAATCTGGATATGGGCTTCCTGTGTTGTGTGTGGACGCGTTTCACTGGGCTCTTTATTATCCAGCTTGATTCGAGACTTTGAGGAATCGATCGAGATGATTTCTGAGTATGACGTCACTGGTCATGACCTCGTGGTTCGACATCACGATTCGTTGCGGTACTTATGATCAGCGGTGGTAATAACATGGCCGCTGTGATACAATACGCTTGACATGTTCATAGCGACTATACAGTCAGGAATATTTGGCGAGATTGTCTACCAGCCGTTACCCTGGCCCCAGAGGATTTGGCTTTCACAACGAGAACGAGCCGCGAAGCGGCGAGAAACTCACGAGCCGCGAAGCGGCGAGAAACACAACGAGCCGCGAAGCGGCGAGCCAAACCTCTGGTAGGAAACGGTATGAATCTCACTTTCATGCTAATTGACGTGTACGGGGGATGATGAAATAAAAGTTCGCCGTGATAATGGTGCTAGAACTGATAAACAAACGAATAGCTGGTCATCTACACATCTATAATCTAGATGTTCTTAAGTTTTATTCATCTACTGGTATATGTTCAAGGTAATTTAGCGCCTTTGCGCCCCACCTTCCCAAGCGCCTTTGCGCGCTTTCCGGTTTCTTTCCGGTCCGGTTTTCCGTTCCGTTATTCGGTAAGTAACGACTGGGAACGAGTCTGAGCAGATTCGACCAGCAGCAGATTGGAAGCAGCAGATTCGGATTGACGTCAATTTGACGTCACAGAATTCCAAATCTGCTGCTGGCTTGACAGCAGATTCACTGAGCAGGGGTAGGGAAGGGAAGAGCGACAAAAAGACAAAAACGCCAGCTCAAACCTTTTAACCTTTCGATACTGGAGACTCCAAACATAAACAACATAAACAGTGTGGAAGGAGCCTAATAAGTAATTATAATACGAATTTTAAATATTTTAAAACTTGACATCACGTGTTATATTTGATTGTCTTTGTTTGAGCATTGATAATTGACATACATTTATTGTGTAATCACACATTCGGTGTTGCGTTACTAGTTGCCTAAGGTCATTCAAATGCAACCAAGTACGCAGACCAGTGGTTTGCTTTGATATGGTTAGCTTAGTTGTCATGTACAAGTTTAATACAGCTAATAGGAAGCATTGAGTTACTTTATATTTTGTGGCTATTTTGCCTCCGCGGCACTAGTTTGTAATGTTTATCACCCGTTTCCAACGCTGAATCTATTCTTAGTGTTCGTTTGCAGTACAAACTGTTAAACAATCATATTCCCTATCTGCTGTCAAGCCAGCAGCAGATTCGAAAATCTGTGATATGACGTCAATCCGAATCTGCTGCTTCCAATCTGCTGCTGGTCGAATCTGCTGCTGGCGAATCTGCTGCCAGAATCAATCTGGTATTTAATGGAGCAGAAGCCGTCAAAGTTCGTTCTACGATGACGGTAAATACATGTGTACTTTTATTTTACCTCACATCGACCGTTTCAAGTTCGACTAAAATACTACTGCATAAATCTTCTCCCTCATATTCTACAGTGTATAAATACGTACTAATTCTTGGTTTTCACATGACGTCATCAAAAAGCTAAAATCCAAACTATTCACCTCACAAAACTGTTTGTTGGATATGTTGTTTATATCGTTATAAAAAAATTCTTACCAAAATAATTTTGTAATTTAGATGTTTGGTTTTCGCTTTATTGCGTGTCAAATTCTGTCACGCAATACAGTCACGCATTTTCAAAAGCCATAGAAATAGGAAAATTCGTTTGAAATAATACGATTTTAACTTAGTAGATGATGGGTAACTTTATTTTGATGAATATAGCTATTGAAAACTTGAAGTATTTGCAATTAAACATGATTTTCAGTCTTCGTGATTTGGCCGCCATGTTGGTGTCGCTCGATGCGACACCAACATGGCGGACCCATTCATTTTAACTAAATTATGAGCATAAGCGATCGCTCATATCTTCGTATCTAAAACTTCTTTTAACTAAAACTTCGGCTGAGATATATGGTTTTGGCTGCTCTTTCGGCCTATGAAGGTTTTGTTCTATATAAGTCCTGGGAAAATGTTCGATGACGTAGGTGAAAGCCAAGAATATTCAAGACTGGCTTGTGATTAAACGTGATGAAAAGGAAGATGTAAGAGATAAATACCGAGAACGGAGGCAATAAGCCATATAAATCCCGAGGGCCGTAGGCCCGAGGGATTTATAGGCTTATTGCCGACGTTCGAGGTATTTATCTGACTTAGTTTAAATTTGATAAGGTTTTCGCACGAAGCAATCTGAGGCATTTTCTGGTATTTTTTGGAGTGTCATTTAGCATGAATACTATATGAATAGTACATTATCCCTCCCGCTGACTCATTAGCATTTAAAAGGTATGGGATGAGACTCCCTGTCTCGCCTTCTATCCTGCACATCATGTATATACCTTTAATGTCCAATATATGTTCTTCCACTCACAATTCCCCAATCCTTACAATATTTCCCATTCCTAATCAATCGTTGTCTAAATACTAAGCAAATAAACCATTTGTAATATCTCTTATTCGTAATATACAAATCCTAGGTCGATATAATCTTCTCTTATTTAGTTTAATTAAACCAGTTTATCTCTATCCATTGTTCTACCAATCGAATGCATTCGTAAAACCTATCAAGTTATTTTGCCTTTGGTACAGCTCCGATAAATTTAATGACACACCCGCAAGTCGATCGCCAGCTCCCCCTGGTGAAAGTACTCGGTTGAGCTTTAGATAATGATTCGCCATCTTTGAAGTCTTCCATCCGACATGTGACATTATATCCGATAACTGAGTCCCCGCCAGAGCTAGAGATATGGCGCACCCACTCCTTAGGCCATGTAACGTAATTTTCCGACCCGCGAACGTATCTGGCAACTGGTTCACATAATACGCTAACCGCGCTTGAATCGCGGAAGAACTTAAAGGCGCGTTAACGACCTCACCGGATGGATTGAGCGGCCTGAAGAGATAACCCTGACGAACTGGTACTTTCATCAAATCACATACATTGATGTATACTTCAAGAGCTGCAACAGGGCAAATAGAACCACTGTGGAGATAACGACGAACTCCAAACACATTAGTTGTGCCATCCCGCAAACTCTTAGTCAGCGTATGGTTAAATAAGAAACCCTCTTTGTTTGGAAAATAAAGAATTTCCTGGCTTTTGATATGACTTAAATCACCCGCCCTATCCCCCGCAAAAAAACAAGAGTTTTAGGAACGCCTGATCCCTTGCCAACACGAACACTTGTTTTGAAGGGACACCGGGTTTTGTAATCAAATCACCAATCAATTTTGCCACAACCAGTAGATCAGTAAGGAAGAAAGGCTCCGCCTGTGATGGCACAATCCTTGCCTCAAGTTGTTCCTCTTTTACCACCGACAAATACTCCTTCACTTTCTTAGACGCAGCTGGATTACCAACCTAGCAATTCAGAATCGTGAGAGCCTCTCCCAACAATTGCAAAGATCGCTCTCAACTTCCCTATCAAGGAGTCCACAGAGCCGAATGATAGCCGGGTCGGACATGCACACTTCACATCCCTCTTACTCCCAAATCCACTGCAAGTCTTTTCGTGCACTTTTGTTTTTCCGCCATTGTCCTTCCAAATGAGAAAATGTATCACATCTTCGGGAGTGGCTGAGTTTAAATCCCGACCGGGCGGAATCTTCTGCAGAAAACCCGACAACTCTTTTTCTAGCGCTGACTTCTGACGACTGTATGGAGTCGACGCCCTGCGCTCACACAAATTTTCGAACCGAGCTTTAATTTGAGCACAATCCACGGGAAATCGCAATGGTTGGGAGTCCTGCGTAGTTACTATAGGTGTCTCGAGTAACCACAACGCTGACAAAAACGAAAATCTTCGTCATTCGGATAGTAACAATCTGGACACCGGACAGCAGGCACAAACAGTCTGGGCACCATCGGCAAAGGCTGTGGAAAATATTCACGCACTTAATACACCATCTACAAGATTCACACATTCTATTATAATTTCTTATCGTAAAGATAACTAGAGGAACCCTAAAAAAAAAAAAAAAAAAAACGTCACGGGTTCCTGTAAGTATATAAATTATTACAATATCACTTAGCTAAATAACTAATCCATATTCCTCTCTGTCATTATGTTAACTATATATCAGTTCGTTTAATTCACACATCCCCGTGTGCGGCATGCCAGAAGATCAAATGGAATAGGCATGGAAACAAAGCCGTGTTTAGTAGGAGACAACACTGCATCCTTACAACAGCGATCCGCTAGCACCACCATCCGTTCAGACATACCCTTTAGAACTGGCCACCATATCGGTAAAGGAGAAAGTCTGGGTACCACTACAGTCACCACGGCCTTTTGATCGAGCAAGAACCTCAGTAGTGGCAAGATCAGGCTAAATGGAGGAAACACGTAGGCGTTGGCCTCGACGCCATCGCACACCGATAAATCTTGATTAAAGACATTCACGCCTGCTGACTTGGGAGTTGGGAATGGTGAAAAATGGGGCAGAACTTCACCTTTCTTGTCTCGCATGGCATTACTGTCTAGAGACATCAGATCCAAGTTGTGACCCTTCAAGCCGCCGAACTCATTCTGAACCATCTGCCAACACCTTGCTGATAACATCGAGTCCGCTTTAGTCAATTTCCTGGAAAATTGATCTGCCTCGTTCAAGGCAGATGGGACGTACATAAGTGACAGCGAGATGTTCCTTTCGATGGTCACAGTAAACAACATTCGAGCCACGTGATTTAAATCTTTTGAACGCCCACCTCGACCATGCCACACATGAATGGTGGCCTGATTATCCACCTTGACGTCCAAACGACAATCCCGAATCTCCGATGGAAGCGATTGGAGCGCTTTTACCACGGCCCACATCTCTTTGACGTTGATGTTCTTTGAGCGGACGTCATCCTCCCAATAATCGCCCAATGTTACTTCTGAACAACCATGGTGGACAACCGCTGCCCATCGAGACAGGGATGCGTCAGTTGAGATCAACAATGAGGCGTGTTTTTCAGACCTCCACGGTATACACTCGGTCCAAGAGTCCAAGAAACTCCAGAACATGACTTCTTGTCTCAACGCTGGAGAAAATACTACTTCATGTCTTCTTGACGCAGCTCCAATGGCCAAAGCCATCTCTCGTATATAAAATTTAGCTCCTGGAAATGCTAACGAAAACGAGATGCACTTTCCCAACAACCTCTGGACCAACTTCAGTGGGATGGTCGACTTGAGGGCCAAAATGCTTTCCCGCAATTTCGCAAACTGGACTTTCTTCTCTTCGGGAATCAAGAAAGCCTGCAGGTTGGAATCAATGGCCATTCCCAGATACCGAAGACGGCAGCAAACGGCCAGGACGCACTTCTTTAAACCCAAAGTATAGCCCAGAGCTACAAGTAGGCGGCAAGTAATGTACAAAGCAGTCTCAGCTGCACTCTTACTGAAATGACTATGACGACTGTTCATTGGGCGAGACCATTTTCCTTCATCTGTAAAGAGTTCCCCAATCAACCTGTCGTCAATATAGAACGAACAAGCCACACCTAGGTTACGGAGGTAGCTCATGGCCGCCATGCCCACCGACTGATAAACAAAGGGGGAGTTTTTACAACCAAATGGCAGGGTGGTGTTCACGTACCACCAGCCTTCCCACTCAAAACCGACGTATGTCTGTGAGTCTTCCGTCAGCAATAAATGATCATATCCTGATTTATCGTCTAATTTTGACATGTAGGACCCCGAATAGACAAATCTTGGAACTTGAGCCAACTTGTCCAGAGAAAACGGAGTGTCAACCATCCACAAGTTGAGATATCGTGCGTCAATACAAAGACGCGGCTTGCTCGGCTCGACAGTCAATGGCAGTACCAACCAAGGTGGCTCAACTATTCCTACCTCGCCCCAGACTCTCACAGCACCCGTTAATAACCGCGATGTGACAGACTCCCTGACAAATTCTTGAAAACCGTTACAAGAAGGGTGATTTGGAAACTGTCTCCTCGGTGGTAGTGTACTATCATAGTACACACCCTTGAATTTCCCTTTAAAAGGGCGGCTAAAATCAAGGATGTTCACTTGATTGCAAATATATCCCTGAATGGTCTCCCGATCTTTATGGTCTGACAATATTTTCTCCCATTCCTCGCTATGATTATGGAGCTCTCCAGCGATGAACATCTCTGGATCACGAAATAAAATGCCCCTTATCGACGCTTGTTCCCCTGATACCACTTTTTGCATATCACACCATACATCGCCTAATTCGTCAATCTTCCCTAAACCTGGGCATGGGTTTCCGTCCGACACTACCCACTGCACTTTCCTTGCTTGCGCAACTTGTTCCACTTCATAAGGACAATATCCCTTCCTTTTACCATCAACCAGTTTTACCTGGAAATAGCATCAAACAAGAAAAGGAAAAATAAATCTAAAAATAGACCCAAACTTTGAAATATCGGCACCAAAAACCCCACCCAGGCTTAGAGAAGATGACTGCCAATTTGCCCGAAGATCGGAGCAACAAGGGCTGCCTTTATAGAGTTATGAAAGAAAATAAATAAATAATAAATAACAAAAAGAAAATAACACCCACAAATGCGTTTCTAACGGGACAGCAATGTGTACAATCTTTATTAGATATACAAATCATATACAAACAAATCAATCACACGAACATATCAGTGTGAGCAAAACACAAGAATATGTGAATAATATTCATGTTTTCTTCACAGTACAGAAACGTGCCATGTGGCCAGACTGGCCACATGAAAAACACCTGACAGCACTTCGATTCCCCCCACCAGCTCTCTGGGTTTGACGGCGCCTGTAAAAGGTCTGCTGTCCACCATAAGCCACATTTCTCCTAACAGCTGTTGAGTTCTTCATAGCCTTGTCAACCACTTTAGCCACTTCAGCCCTCTTCTTTCGAAGCAACCAGCTTAGTCAGTATAGATCGCAGCGCTGGACTGTTGATTAGGGGACGGCATTGCCGCAAGATAACATTGAATCTGCCGGAGCGGGCGTCGTTCTTGTCTTTAGCCACATTAACGACTTGCTCCAAGGCCGCCAAAACCGCATATGGATCGAAAAGTCCAGCCGGACGAGCGATCAACTGCTGCAAACTAACGATGGCATTGTCTACCAGCGTTATATTCGCGGAATCCTTTAGCTCTTTCAATTCTCTCTGAAGCTTTTGGATTACAGACTCCTACAACAAACGGATAGGATGTTCAATTACCATTACGAATATGAACTAAACACATATCAAATAAATCTAAGTGTTTCTCACATCCCCAACTTTCCAATTCTGACTCAAAGCAAAAAAAAAAAAAAAATTCTCAAGCATGCATGTTGGACTAGTCCCAACTCGGCTGCACTATTCTTGGCTCACACTGAGACGCATGTCTCTCAAGATTCACACAAATACAGCCAGCTACTGATCTCTGGGGTCACACAAATACAAACACACCCAACTTCTGTACTTTTAGGTCACACAGGCACACCCAGCCCAAGTACTGGTCCCTGGGCCAGTCACAGACACACCCATGTACTGGTCTCTAGCGTCACCCAGACACACCCCACTTCTTTTCTCTGGGGTCACATACACCCATGTACCGTTCTCTGGGGACACATACACCCAGCTTCTTTTCTCTGGGGACACATTCACACAGCTTCTTTCTCTGGGGACACATACACCCCGCTTCTTTTCTCTGTGGTCACATTCACACAGCTTCTTTTCTCTGGTGACACATACACCCAGCTTCTTTTCTCTGTGGTCACATTCACACAACTTCTTTTCTCTGGGGGGACACATACACCCAGCTTCTTTTCTCTGTGGTCACATTCACACAGCTTCTTTTCTCTGGGGATACATACACCCAGCTTCTTTTCTCTGTGGTCACATTCACACAGCTTCTTTTCTCTGGGGACACATACACCCAGCTTCTTTTCTCTGTGGTCACATTCACACAGCTTCTTTTCTCTGGGGACACATACACCCAGCTTCTTTTTCCTGAAATCATAGAAGCCAGTTATGAAACAAATCAAACTAGTTCAATAAAAGGTTAATTAAACGCTAAAATTCCATGGATTATGTAGTAAAGTAAACACAAAATAGAACAATGCCCTGGCATTCCCTTACAATGAAAGAACCCCGAACAAGTAATTAACGCGAGTATCGACTCCCAGTGGACGTGAACAACCCCGCGTCCGAAAAACCACACGCTCTCGAATGAACAAATTTCGCAACTAAAAACGGCATACTAGCCAAATCTAAACGAACCTGAACGTTAAAATTCGAACTGCGTGTACGACGCTAACCGATAAGTAAACGCCCCAACAGACAAACTCCCCAAGATTAAATATCTTGGAGAGTCACAACTAATCAAACTAGTCAAAGAAAAAATCGTTAAACAAACCTGCAATTGCTCTCCACCTTGAGAATCTGGGTTCAAAGAGCTTGCAGTTCCTGAAGCATTGGAAGGCGTTTGTCCACTTTAGACGTTGGAAACGGTTGACGTTCCTGAAGCCTGATCCGAGACCGTCGGCGTAACGTTCGTTGACTCTCCAGAAACTTCAACCTCTCGTTCTGAATTTTGACGACTGATCGTCAAAGGATCCTCTGTAGGCAAGATAGGCTGCACGGCCTGTCGTATAACCACTGTAGGAATCAGTGATGGAGGCCGTGCTGCCTGAGCATTAGATTCTCGACTTCCACTCGCCATCTCAATCTTGGTGAACTGACACATTTGCATAATTAATTCTACCTTATATACTGCTTATTACGTCATCGCACGGGATAATGAATATTCATGAGTATGAATAGCACGAAGAATAGCATTTCAGTGCTCATTATGAATTCACCGGGATGTATCCATATACAACCCAGGGCTGTATATGGATACATCCCGGTGAATACATAATGAGCAATTCAATTCAATTCTATTGTTCAACCGGTCAATACCGGAGATAAAGCCCTATGAATAACAAAGAAAACCGTGTCAAATTAAAACTAAGTGTGTATTATCAAGCGAAATAAATTCATGTTTTATGACAGAAGCCACAATGAAGCACAGGAAGCCCAAACGTAGAAGTGAACTTTAAAATATATCATGTCATTTGCTGAAATGTAGAATGAAAGTTCACAGTTACATTTTGCAACTAAATTCAACTCGCAGCACTTCACTTTCTATTAGAAACGGCTAGTTTATGTATATATTTGTTATATTTTAGTTACTTATTTTATCAGTTGTTGGTTCGTGTTGATGTCTCATACCGTAATAAATGCATGTCTGTTTTGGGCTGCCTGTGGAAACCTCAACCGTGTTGATCGTCGTTGGGATCCCTGTTTTTCGTTTCGCAAGGCATCATGGGTCCAAGATTCTTGGACCCAGAATCCCTTTCGGCATTGTACCATTACAGTCCCTAACAGCATGTAGGCATTTTGTCTGCGCATGCGTAAGAAAATCCAATTTTAATGTTATTAACCGCTGACCTGAGCCTAACAGGTAAGCGAGAGAGTGCAACGGCCGAGCGGGGACTGTGGAAGAGTCTATCCACGGGAGCCTTGCGTGACGAAACTAAGGGCGGCTGCTAAGGAGGCTAGCACGTAGCAGGATTATCCGTTTGTTGGGCTACCTGTGGTAGAGATTGACTGGCGTAAAACTAGCGATTTTGTTCCTTGTGTTATTTTCGTTATTGTTATTTTAGAGAGTGAGTATGAAACTCCTTCAGTAACTGGAGAATTAGGGATGTTTTTGCTCCCAAAACCGCCGATGTTTGGCGAGGGACCACAACATGCACATACTTCTTTCCCGAGGTGTCTTGTTACATATCAAGTTAACGGCTAAAAAGAAAAGTCTCCTTACACGGAAGTGAATTACGTAATTTTTGTTTGTTAACTTCTTTTTAAAAATACATTCAAGGTTGCATTTCCGGTTAAATAACTTCCGGTTTTGTCATTCCCGGTCCACAACATATCATTGTCCGCTCAGAGTCGTTGCCAGGGAAACAGTAAAATTTGACTATTTCACGTGATTTCCTCTCGTCCAATGAGAAGCCAGGAAAAATGAACTTTGACACATAACAATCTCTCCTATAATGTTAGTCTTTCCCCCCCACAAAATTACTTCAAATTAGATGCCACTGAATGCGGTAGATCAAAAAATTATACTCTAAGTGTCAAAAACTGTAATTATTAAACCAAAATCATTCCTTTTATTCCTCTTTTTTTAAGTAAAATCCTTGGATTTTAAAGTGCAGATTTGAGGGCACAGAGTCGTTCACATATCAGAGTACTAAGCACACCTACGGTACTGAGCACTGTACGGTAGGGACCTCACAGTACGTCCCAGTAAATAACAAACAAACAAATTAACATTTGAAAGAATGACACCAAACTCGAGACGAAAACACGACTATATTGTGAACTGATATTATTGAAAATGACAAATACCCAATGGATGTCGACCATTCTAGCAACGGTATGGCTACGTAGCAGTAGCTACAAGGTGTACAGTTGCCATGGTTACGTGCCTCGTTCTAAGGAATTAGTACACCTGCTCATTCCAAGTGATTAACAGTTTTGTTCAAATGAAATCCTGTCGTTCGTCTATAAGATTATAGAATCATAGAAAACGTTATCTCTTGTCTTACAATGGCTGTTTTATTAGGAGCAGAGTGTTAAGTGTATCAGTATGATTACGATCGTCCAACAATGAAAACTGAGAAAAGAAAGACAAAGGAAGCAATTCCCATTTCTACTCTTAGAAGCATTTTTATTCAGAGAAAAATGAGTTTCGTTTTCATAAATTCAGTTGTGGGAACTAGCTTCATGTCGCGCAGATCAAAACCGACACTAGCGGTTGTACATTTGCCTGTAAGAAACACGACGATAAGGCACACGACGATAAGGGGGGCGGGGGGGATGAGGGGTGGGGGATGAGGGGTTCTCAACAAAGTTTGATTCGGGGAGGCTCCATGCACCCTTGGTCCAAATCCTTCAGTATCCTTTTATATACCATTTGTTATTGACATAAAAGATAACCGTTTCATATACCTTCCTTAGAAAATGGTACTCCTTTCACATGTTGTAATCACAAAGAAAAGATAGAAAAGCGTTTTGGCTAATAGTCGAACGATTTTTACTAAACTTTTCACTTGGAGTGGATCACTTGAATGAATCAGCCGTTAGGTGCGTCTGTTCGACTTCTGAATACCTAGATGACAATTTCTCTTCCCTTTTCTATTGTTCAGCCACTGTAAATAAAGATTATTATTATTATGTCAGCAACTCGTGAAATCCCGACCCTTTTATATACCTCCAGCCTGAAAAAGGTACCCCTTTCGGTCACCGGTCACCGGTCAACAAACAATAGTTTTCTGTACCTTGGTAGAGCGCTCAAGTGTAAACACGGCATAAGAGTCAAGTAGTCAGTTTTGGCGCCAAATACAATGACAAAGTGGTGGTGCGCTATCTTGGTGACTCAGTACTATTGTCCGTCGCTTAGCTCGACCCGTTAGAATACGTTTCTGTGCACACACTACCGCGTATGCACACAGATGTTTTTGTTTATCTCAAACATTTGGCGCCAGAATGTTCTGCCCCGCGACTCCGAGTACCATCAGTCCGGCAGCATTTTCAACTCAAATATGTCGGTTCGAGGAAAAGTGATACGGAATCCCGATTAATCCAAAAGCTTGACATATGTCAGCCCTATAACTGTCAACTAATAGGGTATCGACCGCCCAGGGGTATCGATTACGTTCCTTATAAACCAGGCTTCGTGTTGGTATAAGACTTATTATTGACAACACGGTTAGCAGAGAAGGAACTCCGTAACCGCTCAGTCGATCGAAACTTCAGCAGATTGCAAACTTTTCTGTAGAAAATCCATCATGAAATTTCTTCGCAAACTTTTGGCTTTCTTTGTTTCGTTCTCAGGTAAGTGTAAAAGCCGTAATTTATATATTTTTAGTCTGTGTGTGTGTACATTATTTATTGTGAAAACGACAACCTATCACATTATAGTTAGGTATAAACAGGAAAGTAAAGTCTGACGCAGATCATGTCGCAGAACATGTAATAAAGTATTTCAATCTGTGTTTCTATTTTATTTTCGTCTTTACACACAGTGGTATTTTAATATTATTCCTGTTTTGGCGCCAAAGGTCCACCGACAATCCCCGGCGACAATCCCTCCCTGCATTAGCCTGAATCACGGGGCCTGAATGTTGCTGGTGCTTGATGAAACCTCTATTAACTAAAGATAACACTATAAACAAGTGTGCATTCGAAACGTTTATATCGGCTAAGAATAAGAGAGATTCAGCCCTCGAGGTAGTTAAGGTCAGTTTGGGCGGCAAGAAATTTAAAAACGTTTTGTCATTATATTTTGGCGCTTAAACCATAGTCTCCCTCGCAGCCGTGCTAAGTGTCGTCACGCAATGCTCTCTCCCCTCAGACACTACTTAAACCAAGGCTGACATGTACTTGACTCCTGACACTCCTTGAGCATCAGAAATCTCCAATTTCTCTTCAGATGAAGAAAACCGACAACGCCTAGCTTAGTCTTTATCCCCTGACCTCGCTTGCGCGTGCGGAATCGTAAAGAATTAGGGGTAACTCTGGGAAGGCCAATATAACCTGTCATATGCACATGTATTGGAAACGCCTTCAAAAGAGAAGCAGTAGTATAACTTTTGAATCAAAGGTAAACTGAAACACTTCGAGCAATGATCGAGTTTACTCGTGTTTATTTCGTGTGTGACTGGTTTGCGTTGATCGTCACTCGTCACTGACAAAACCCTGAAAGTAAGTCGTGGACAGTGACCACATTGCCTCAGTGGTCTGAAACTAGAGAAGATCAAATGCATGTAGACTGATTCCATAAGCAGATAAGTCGGTCCCAGTTCGCTCCGTGTCGATCCATGTTGCTAGTTGAGCGACAAAACAGCGACTTATAGAATCAGTCTAGATCAAACTTTGATCTAGACTGATTCTATAAGATACTCACTTTTTTCCTCAGTACAAATACTTTAAAAGTTTTGTTAGAAATGGGAATTGCTTCCTTTGTCTTTCTTTTCTCAGTTTTCATTGTTGGACGATCGTAATCATACTGATACACTTAACACTCTGCTCCTAATAAAACAGCCATTGTAAGACAAGAGATAACGTTTTCTATGATTCTATAATCTTATAGACGAACGACAGGATTTCATTTGAACAAAACTGTTAATCACTTGGAATGAGCAGGTGCACTAGGAATCCTTAGAACGAGGCACGTAACCATGGCAACTGTACACCTTGCTCAGTGATCAAATCACGTGCTGATAGTCGTGTCACTGTTGATAATAAAGCTAATCCGCGCTGAAAGACGGCATCCACCGTCATTTCTGGGCATACGTCATAGCGGCGGTCACCAAGGCAACCAAGAGACCACGAGGCATGAGCAAACTGTTGTTTGATGTTCGAAACACTGAAACTTTTTAATATTTGTTTTCAGTTAGTTTTGTAAAATATTTTGTGATGGTAAATGTTTTATAATGATATTTCATTGAAACAGTTTTACCGACTGCAAAAATGGCGACCGGAATCAGTCAATTTCATTTTAGTGTAGTTTGTACAGCCATTTTTTTAAAGAGTATACTAACAAACATAAAGCTACAGCATTTTTAGAGCGATTGTACAAAAACGCAAAACGTTATAACGACTTGAAATTACAAAGATTTGTATGGGAAATTGAGCGTTGGACTGATTAGCCTCGTTTCCATGCATTTGCTAGAATTGAAATGCAATGGTTATTAACTTCACACAATGGTTTCATTTACACTGATGGGCTTTTGGTGTATTATATCTCTCTCTCTGAAAAGCCCTTTTGGGTCGATATAATAAATGGACATTATATCACATGAACTGTCTTGCAAACAATGATATTATATTTACTATAAACTCGTATCTTTCCTCACTTTATGCAAATTACCCCGTTTAATCTCCTCGTTATCTCAATCTGACTCACAAAAAAAAACCCGTAACGAATAGTTAAGGGGATGACTTACTACTCTCTAGATCGAATATATGATGTGGTTTAATATGTTGGGACGCTCCTTCTCCATTCGGCTGCACCAAAACTTTGGAATGCCCTGCCTTAACACTTAATAAAGAAAGTAAGAACCTGGACAGTTTTAAGAAAGGCTTATATAGGCGCCGTTCACACGGGACCGGACGAATTTTTAGCCGTTCAAAATGTCGGTGCGTTTAGGCGTTCCGTTCACACGGAACTGTGCTATACGGTTCTATACAAAATATTATACAATGAGATAATTTCACTCATGATTTATCCATTTTTATCATCATTTTTTTTAATGTTATTTTTCACCCAGTTGTAAAATGCGCCGTATTTAGTGCGTTATATAAGAACCTTTTATTAATCTTATTCTTATTATTGCATCCCAAGTATACATACAATTAACCCACTATAATACTCTACGTCCAGTTAGAAATAGCGCCGTGGTGTACAAGAGACAGCACTTACTATTTATTTATTTAATTCTTTAGCTTTTATTTTATTTATAACAGTTCAGTTTCTTGGCCTCGAAATCATAAATTATGCGGACCAGTTCTCATGAGCAATAATTTGAGAAGGAGTTCTAATTGCTTTCCTTGTTAACCCCACGCTGGTATAGTCGGTATCTGCTTTGTCTTCGGTAATAGGAAAGGATCTAATTAAAAACTGGTTAAGGAGAGGAATAAAAGGAAAAGAAATATATGAAATGATGAAAAGAAATGATTTCGAAATGGTGCGTAGCTGAACTTGGTTGTAATTTATGTCTGTCAAATGTTGTTTACATTCGATGTGCTCCATAGACCTTTTCGTGTTGTTTTATTGACAATATAAAGCGTCAGTTCAACAGGGTAGCGGCGCATTGAAACAAATGACGCGTAGTCATTGAACTTTTAATTAGTTAAAAATTGTACAAATCAGACTTGCGGCAAATCGCATAAAAGAGAAAACACGAGAGAACACACCTTCACTTTGAACAAGACTCGAGCTGCTTAACTATGAAAATGGCGAACGCTTTTAATTTACTCGTGGTTGTCATCGTCTGTTCTCAAGGTAACCGCATTATTTACATGATGTAAGAAAGGATTGATATGTTTTCATCCACTAAGAAACGAATGATAAAAGTATTACGAATTTGTACTTGAGATACAAATGATACACTGCGAGGCAGAAAGGCTGTATAGCAAGCTAAGAAAAAGTTTACCGAACTTGCGAAAAGAGTTAGTCGACTAGCCATGTCAACTGAGAGATTACGTTCTATTATCATATATAACTTTGTTCAGAAAGGCTACAATTCATAACCAAGCAACCGTACTGAAATAACCTTTTAAATGTTCGTAGTTCATGTAGTTCTAGTGTGTAAAGAAAGCGGTACACAAAAGCAGTTCGTGAATCAGTCTCGTTGGTGTTTTTGTAAATTCCTTTGTAAATATGGAGAGAGTACGGAGTAAAACTATTGTCAGGATATCGCTGGGAAGAATGATTAGAACCTACTATGTGAAGAAAATCCTCTTTTGTGAAGTTAAATCTTATCTTTTCGGCTGTAGTCAAGACCGAAAACTATCGAAAAACATTCAACGTTGCTGTCGTGAATTAAAGAATCTGAAAGTTAAGCATCGAGGGATCAGAAATTGACTGATTAGCGTCAGATGCTATGCCCCAATAGTTCGACAATCAGCCCTTATAAGCTTTTGATATTACGGAATAAAAATAAACAAATAGCTTCCTGAGCTTCTGATTGTTAGTAATAATAAATTGTTGGTTGAACTTATGGAACGATACAACACTGTTTAAAAAAAAAGCGCTATCATCTATTAGGATTTTATAAGTCAGGTTTCGCAGTGAGACACTGACTTACAAGTGATAACAAGTGATAAGCCGTTATACTTAGCTATATATCGAGAGTTATATCATATTGGCAAACTGTTTGTTTGTAATTTTGTTGGTTCTAATTTCTACTCTTCGTAAACCACTTTACTGTCACTTAAGATCAAATAGATTAGCATTTTATCATCAATCAATCATATTGTGGACTGGGCTTTTATGGGGCTTTTATACTGAAGCGTACCGCATTGATATAGTTCAGTAGCGACTGGCAAATACCACAGTACCTCACTCTATTCAAGTCTATACTCAGACAACAACTGTATTGAGTTGTGTAAAGTTTGAAAATGTCCCTTTCGGCCAATTTCTTCATCTTGCTGTTTGCTGCCACGACGTTCTCTCAAGGTAACCAGGAATGTGTGGATTGCATAGTCTTTTTTATCTATTGTTTGTGCAATGCGCTATAGCTACTAATAGTGACGTCGCCGGGAGCAAGTTTGCCGGCTGGTCATAACTTTATGCTTTTAATATAATTTGTTTTTAATAACAGCGTCTTTCGGCTTTCACGTTGCTGATGAGCTCTGTTCAGACATATTGTTTGTAATACACATCATTAAACCCAACTCTGTGGAAAATGACATACGACAACTGAATCCTTTCTGTTTCACGATACTCACGTTTTTATCATTTTGAGAATTTAGTTTACTCGAATAGACAAACAGATGTTTTCTCGGGAGATTATAACAACTCTTGTTCGTGTTTTCACATTTCATTAAATAGTCGACAAAAGAATCACTGCATGGGATAAAAAAACTGATCTTTAATTGACATAATTATTTACGGTGAAACTTTCTTTACCGCACGAATAACCTGTACGCTGCTGGGGTTTCTTGTTGTTGTTGCATTTCTCACTGGATTAGCCGTTGTTCTATTCTGTTAGTATGCATAAGATTCAACGCCCAAAGATAACGTAAACTGGAATACACTTTATATCAAACATAGACCAAACATACAGTAAACTCGTCCAATATCAATTCACTGAGACCCTTTTGTCATAAGGAAAATCCAGAATGATCTCTTTATGAGAGTCTAATGTGTAGTAATTGTACGATCCCAATCATGAACAGTTGAATCAAACAAAACCTAGATTACGCTAACTCCTACTAACTACTTTGTCTATTTTGGGCCGATACATTCTCAAAAAGGCCAGTCCGTGTAGTCACTCGACGAGCTGTCACGTGACGACAAACAAAGCTCTTGATATTCATGAAGATATTGTAGATACATAGTTTCAATACCGATAAAGATGCAGGTGTTTTGGGGATGGATATATTTGCAATGAATCAGTGAACTACCTTTCAGTATAAAATAGATTTCATGAACGATCTTATTGAGAATGTTATTAATAATTCATGACTAAAATTAAATACAATAGAAATCATCAAATAAAGCGTATCAGAGATCTGTAAATCGTACTCAGAATGTTATAGTACGGCAAAAAGACGAGTATACAAACTGCATGATTCAGTCGAATAAATAAATAAATATTTTTAATATCCTTTTGAAAGAAGAGTATTTTTTAGTCTTATAACTACGATAGTTAGTGGCGGCCGAATGTAAAACTACTCGTTTAGAATTATTCCTACTGTCGTTACTTTGTAAAATTTCTCTGATATTCACCTGTGTGATTGTACTAAAACAATTATTCGCCGACTCTGGCTTAGTGAAATTTAGACAGAATGAACGATTGAATGGGTGAATGAATAAAGGAATGATTAAATGAAAGAGAGAAAGTGAAATAGAAGAGGGAAGAAATAAAACCAACATACGTGGATATTAAACATTGTACAATAGTGAACAATATATTTTTAATCTGATCGATTTCGCCGCTATTATCACAATCGTTACCATCAATTAGCAGTACTTAAGTGAACATTTAGCTCTTTTACCTTGATAATTGCTTGGTTATCATAATATATGAAAGGGTTGGATGTTGTTATATATATTGTAACATATATTGTTCAGCTTTTACTATAGTGAACTAATATATATATTTCATGCTAAATACATTGACACGTTAACAAAGTTATTTATTTATTTATTTATTTATTTATTCATTCCGTTCATTCATTCATTTATTTATTTATTTATTTATTCATCCATTCATTCATTCATTCATTCATTTATTTATTCATTCATTCATTTCATTCATTCATTCATTTATTCATTCATTCATTCATTCATTTATTCATTCATTCATTTATTCATTCATTCATTCATTCATTCATTCATTTATTTATTTATTTTATTTCATTTATTTATTTATTTATTTATTTATTTATTTATTTATTTATGTTTCTTTGATGTAATCTGTTTTTGTTTCGTCATAAAACCATGTATCGAATAGGTAACTTTTGTTTACTTCAAATTTCTTTATCCTTGAAATGAAAATAGAACTGAACATTCATCCTACGTCGGGAGATGGGCTGACTTATGTCCCCAAACTGACTAAGACGTTCATCTGAAGTTGTTCGATCAAAATACCTCTTGTCAGTTTCTCAGTATCAAAACATTTTTGTGTGGTTTTAAAAGTTAAAACGACCTCAGAATACTATTTGTTTTCAAAATGGTCACTGGTTTCATCGTGGACTCTCTGAAATTGATGTTGTACAATCGATGTTTCAATATTAAATCGGTATTTTCAAAACTGTTGAACGCCATTGATTAATTTACTTATGCATTGTGGAAAGGATTGGCCCACCCGCATCACTAAACTAACCCAGTGTTATTTGTAGTTTTAGTCGAAGCAAAATGGAAGTGTAGTAATTGTGGAATCCATTATAAAGCTATTGGCTGCTACAAGGATGATTCGCGCAGACCTCTACCCGAACAGATCCTCAACGAGCGAGACACTACAAGCATAGTATACGGAGGACGATTGATTAACTGGCACGACTGGGATAACTACATCGAAGGCTTTGCGTGCAGATGTGCAGAATTGGCCCAAAAGAAAGGATACAGCGTGTTTGGCTTACAGTTCTACGGTAATATTTGCTGGTCCGCTTACATCAAGTGAAAGTAGAGACAACTACCACTGTCTAGCAGCATCAATTTGTTTTCTCATGTTACTTTCCGTCAGAACGCTAGATTTTATGTCCATTGATTTCACATTTTCAAGGTCTTCATTGTAGAAGTATACGAATTTCTTCACCCTGATAAACGTTTTTTTCTTTGAAGGTGAATGTTGGAGTGGAGCGAGTCTTGCGAGTTCCAAAGCGGTTGGAGCAGCCACAGGTTCTTATGACTGCATAGGACCACAGTATAAGCCATGCTCCCAATTCAGTAGACACTGCGTGGGATCACAATTCAAAAATTTCATCTACCAAATCGGTAAGCAAACGTATTTTCTCATTGTGGTCTTCCTGTGGTATACGAGGTCGAGACTAGACTGGTAACATGTCGAAAGTTTCTAATTCATTTACCGCATGCTTGGGTTGGTAAAGGCTTGTTTCCATAACCCAAGTCGCCCTTGGCCGATCAAACAACAGAGCGAATCTATTGTGTTACTGCATCGTTCTATTGTTTTATATTAATTAATAATGAGGTCCTTTTGAGGCATCCCATTTAGCCGCAACCGCTTGGGTTGCACGTTACGTCATAGCAGCCATGTGGTTGGATGACAATAACAAAGCATTCCTCATTAGCTTCTCTTGTTAGATCATCCAACATGGCGGCTGTTTCATTGTTATTTCTCTCACATGCCATTGTAATCCAATCGTCAAATAAACGCCCGTACCCTCCTCATTGAGGTTCGACGATGGTTTTATTAAGACCATTAACGGTTCCAAATATAATTAACCATGGACATTTCTGTTGATCAGTTCCTGATTGTAACCTAAAGTTGGACGGTCTTGGATGTTATGCTGATAGGCACCAAAAAGGAGCCCGTCCACTTCCACTATACTTCTTGACTGACAGGGACGCGTCGCTGGATATCTCTTCGAAAATAATCGACTGGCGTAATTGGGACGTCTACATGCCAGAACTGGCTTGTCGTTGTGCCAATAAAGCTAAGGAACTGGGACATAACACGTTTGGACTTCAATATTATGGTAATTAAGACATTAAGAATTAAGACATTTCTTTTTAAAAACACTTTTAATACCATTTTTTAAATTGTTAATCGTATACATTTAGGCATGTATATAGTATTTTCTTTTATTTAGCAATAAGTATTATTATTATAATTATGGATTTTTTTTACTAATGTGAGGGGGGGTCCCAAAGAAAAAAATGATAAAAGGGGGGGGGGGGGTCTTCGAATTTTCTGAGAGCGTACAGACAGAAAAAGAGGGAGAAATGATTTGCCTAATAAATAATTAAAACTGACAACAGCAAACAGTCAGTTAGATCTATAAAGAAATACAGTGAAGGTTCAATTTTTAACTGGTTCCGAATGTTTCACTGATACCAATTTCCTGATACATCCCTTTTTATAAATAGTCCAAGAAATACTAAAAGTTTCTCATTTTTGCTAGCATAGTTGTATCATTTACTGGCAATAATCAGAAGCCCATAAGTAGGAGCATCCATGCTACATATTGGGTCTATGTCACTTTTGCTATTTTTAGAACACGATTTCTCGAAATCATAGTGACCAATCACTGTGCACTTCCGGTTTTATTTGCAGCAACTCGTTTTATTTGCAGCAACTGTACTCGTTTTATTTGTTGCAACTCGTTTTATTTGCAGCAACTCGTTTTATTAATTTGCCACAACTCGTTAATTTGCAGCAACAGTGATTGGTCAATTTCGTGCTATAACTGAAATAGCCAAACTTGTTCAAACGCTGTGACAGATTTTAATGCTACATGGATGCTCCTACTTATGGGCTCCTGCAACAATATAATGCAAGAGAATATGAGGTCATATTCAGGGACGGATACAGGGGGGTGGATTGGGCGGCTAACCACCCCCCTCTAGAGGTTTAACTGATAGAAAATATGAATTAGAAGTATTGTAAGTGTTCTAACACTCCAATTCATGTTTCGCGTTATTACACAGTTTAGGAGAAACCGGTTGTAAACCAGCCTTAGTCAGAGCAGAACACGATTCATAGCGCGTTCTTACGGACTTTCGTGAATTAAAGGATTGTCCGAATTGATTCAGCCTTCGAAATTCTCAAGTGCTATCAGCATTGGTTTGCTGAGACAGTGTAGGAAGTAATTAACGATACGCGTAAATCACAACTAACTCTTGGACAACGCTGGAAATAGTATTTCCGAGCCTCTAGATTTCAAAATTTTCTGGGGGGGGGCATGTCCCCATACCCCCCTACCGGCTCACGCCTGCGGCGCTCGCTACGCGTCTCCCCCACCGGTTGGCCTTTGCTACGGACATGGTTCACTTTTATGGACCAGCAAAAAAAAAGGCTAACGCTCCTGGCGTAAATAGACACCGGGCCTGGACAATTATAATCAGTCGACTCTCTGATGGAATATACCTTGAAAGATCGAGCTTTATGATTATCCACCCCCCTTTGTAAAATCCTGGATCCGCCCATATTCATTAGGTCATATTGTCTTGTATAATGATGTTATTTTCAGTATTTTTGTCCTTTAAAAAATTCACTACTAGTTAAAAAATCGATTAACTAATTAACTCAAAACACAGATTATAAATCCCTACACCAAGATATCATTCACATCCACAAAATATATTTTTGACAGTTAGGATTTGTTTTCCTTGGGCGTAGGTCCTTGTGGTGGACCAAAAAAACTCTTGCTTGAACCGATCGATGGAAAAAGTACTTGTGCGACAATGGTGAAACCTTAACAATGCCTATACACCGAATTCATAATATCGTATTTTTAGTTTGGCAATATGATACGTTTCTGGTACAAATGATCACCGTCATCTAAAATAGTACCAATAGAAATAAACACTTTGCTGTAGACAAAATATCATCGGAGTTATGACAGATCATGAATAGAGAGTTTTGTATGTATTTTTCAAGTGAGTCCTCGCCAGCGTTGTTTTGGTGCAATTTCACAATTTCAAATGTTGATATCTTCTCAAGGATATATTATTTGGTTTCAAAACACACACATGGTATTTAGATGATCACATAAATATTCTATCAAATATTTACTTTTCCCAAATTTAATTATATTATTATTATTATTATTATTATTATTATTATTATTATTATTATTATATTTTTTAGCTTTTATGCAAATTAGAAGCAGCCAATTATGAATTCGGTCTATAACAGAACCTGATCTGAGTGTTTATCAAACAGAAGGGGGGGTCTTGAAAGTTTTACCAATTTCAAAGGGGGGTCTTCAGAATTTTTTTTGCATTTAAGAGGGGGTCCGGAAACAAAAACCTAAAAAATGACTTTCTCCTCCAGCCCCCCTCCCCCCCCCCCCCCTCCCGATATTTAATGACCGGTCCCTAAACGCCTTACAAAAAAAAGATAATTACATAAAACAATCTAATTAAAATGACAACTATGAAAAGCAAAATTTCATTGATTTAAAGGTGAATGTTGGACTGGTTCTAAAGCTGACTTCACGTACAACAAAGATGGGCTTTCAAACCAGTGCATTGACAAATGCTATGAACCCTGCCAGCCATACGAAAAATACTGCGCGGGGAAACAATTCACCAACTATGTTTATCGTCTCGCTGGTAAAGTATGAACGTTCTTTTAGATACATTACAACTAAAACTGTTGGTATGAAAGTTTTAGAGGGGGTAGGGACGGAAGTTTATCTAACGTTTTTGTTTTGAGCGGGGCGGGGGGGGGGGGGGGGGGGAGGGGGCGGTGTCAATATCCATAGGGATTCATATGATCTTGTTCTTAGTTTCTAAACCTAAATCTGCCGACCAAATAACGGTAATTATTACACAGAGGATTTAATAGGAACGGAGGTCACTTCTTATTACTTATTACAGATGCTGCATGTGAAATGAAAACAACACCACTCGGATGCTATAAGGAGGTGAAATCAGCACGAGCGCTCGGTACATTGCTGGCGGACGAGGGTAATCCTGCTAACCCAATCTTTACAGGAAATATGTTGAATGTGCGAAAGTGGGGTTCAGAATTCCCACAGTTTCTTTGCAGATGTGCTCGTGCAGCAAAAAATCGTGGCTTTTCTGTATTTGGAGTCGACAACAAAGGTAAGGAAAGTGTGAGGCTTATAACGAACAATCAACCATCTAAAACTCTTTGCAAATTAACACTGACCGACTAGTGACTAACTGACTGATTGACGATTGACGGACCAACGACTCGATAATATAATAATAATAATAATAATAATAATAATAATAATAATAATAATAATAACAATAATAACAATAATAACAATAATAATAATAATAATAATAATAATAATAATTTAATATTTATATGGCTGTCAGACAGACTGATGGATTGACTGACAGACTGACTGACAGACTGATTGATTGACTAACGATTGTCTGACTAACGATTAACTGACTCGGATTGACTGACTGACTGACTGACTGACTGACTGACTGACTGACTGACTGACTGACTGACTAACGATTGACTGACTGAGCGATATTGTGCAATAATTACCCGCGCGCTTTTCACTTTAATTATAACAGGGTTTTTTAAACTTTACTTGCTAAATCTCTCTAAATTACCCGTATTCTATGGCAGCGACTTGCTGGGGAGCTTCAGGCCACTCTTCATACAAAAAATATGGCGAGTCCTCCAAATGCTTGAAGGCGTCAGCAAATTGCCCATCCAACACTGACCAATGTGCTGGCGGCACGGAGTCCACCTTTGTCTACCAAGTCATCGAACGTAAGAAGTTAAGATTATTGGCTCAAACTATGATACGATTTGCCTTGATATGCTATATTTCTACTCAATTGAAAAGCCAAGGCCGCAGAGGACGACGGTATTTTTAACCGATATTTAATTTATTCATCTATCGGCATAAACGTTATGTCTAGTAATAGTCCCACCTCAGTGGACGTGTATTTGCGTCCTCTGTGGTCTTGGCTTGTTGCTTCAGGTTCCTTTGGACAGCAGTTTTATGTTAAATACATCATCGAAGATAGGTTTGCCAGCCAGCTAACAGGACTTGCATTCCTTGTATTTCAGCTTCTGCCAAGAAGAGGTCATTCATACCTAAATTCCAAGAGGATGGACTGACCATGGACGACCTGGTCGAAGTCTGACGGGCAGTTTAATTTTTAAGTAACGACGGAATTAAGTCTAGCATTAGATAAATTGTATTGTGGTTGGTTACTTACTTGGTATCATGCAATGACGTACAGCATTTTATCAGTCAAACCTCTACCTCAGCTGCTTACATTTATATGTATTCAAAGGGAATAAAATAAAAATGTTCAAGTTGCCTTTAATCGAAATCATGTTATTTGTATTTTCTGGTGTCACAATTAATGAGAAGCACTTTACATTTAAAATACAAATCGGCGAACGGGAGCTCGTCGTCCACATTAATGCGTTTTCGTTTGAAAACACGGCACATATTTCGGCAGATGCGTGATGCCTCCACGGCTAGCGATACTAAAACGATCGGCGAAAATGCTAATCATATTCATCGAAAACGTTCTCCAGAATGGAGACATTTGAAAACGGAGCCCCATCGTATTAGTGTGGACGGCTAAAACGGAAATATGTTGCTAAGGAGGGTGATTTAATTTGGTAACTAGACGCTCTGCTAGCATGAAGTCGGGCTTCTAACTGAAATGTAGCCTATTTGAACTAAATTAAATATAGATATCTTAGTGCGATTAAAACAGTGTTTGGTCGCTCGTTGAATGACTCTGTAGAACATGCTTTCCTTGCAATTTCATGCTGTGATTCAGTTCAACTGAACCTGGCGAATGACAATGACATGAGTTTATTTGGTACCATAAATATATCCATACAAATTACAAATACCGTATACATAAACTAGACATCGCAGAGTGATTAAACAATGTTTGCCAGTGAAGTGTAAATATGGGTTTAGGTACCTCGGCTCGGTGTCTGAAAACCTCAACTGTTCTCTTCAAGTGCTGCGTGTATCAACTCACTTCAATTCGTTCTAATTATAAGTTCTAAAGATCTCTAAACCCTTTGCAGTACTAGTACTGGATTGATAAATCCATATCTCTATGAATTACTGTGGCGGCCGGCACAGAGCGCATGCGCTGTGGAACCCAGTTGACGATTTGAGGTCAACGGCAAAGAACGAACTGCATTTTTAGAGTCGGAGCTTCCATAGGAAGCCCGACTAAATATGGAAGCCAATTTGACTGCTGTTAACCCAACTATCTTCACTTTGAACAGATCGGCGGTCGGTTTTGAAAACGACCCTAAAAGGTACGCATAAATTAAAAAAGAGGGGAGGGGAGGGGGAGGTGAGGTGAGGTGAGGTGAGGTGAGGTGAGGTGAGGTGAGGCGAGGTGAGGTGAAGTGGGCGCTTATTGTCGAGGGGCGCTTAGTACAAAACGTCGATCCTTGTTTTATTGTACATTATTGTTGTTTGGTCTTTCTCTGAACATTTGCTGTATTTAAACATCGACTTTGAGCGTGCGAACATTTTCTTTTCGCGGTTCGAACTATCATTTTCAACCAAAATGTGCGACAAGAGACGTACTGGGCCCTTGACAATGGCTCGGTGGCGTCATAAGTTGTGTATGCCTTTGTTTGCACAACTTATGACGTCACATTTCTATAGTTTGACCGAGCGGGAATTGTCGCACTTTGAAACTTCACGCGCGAAATATAAAATGTTCCTGAAGCTCAATTCACTTTTTATTAACGCCATGTAAACAAGCAAATAGTAAACTTTCGTAGTAGCAAATAAAAACGGGGTCTGTTTTTTCGTTTCATAGGCACTTTTTAAAATAGAGGAGGAGCTTATTTTGAACCCGTTACTAACCAATTGCGTGACACGTAGGATGCATGCGTGACCGCCCACAGTCCATCCCAAGCGTCCAGTCTCTCTCTCTCTCTCTCAACCACCAACTGAAAGTTCCGCAATGTGACTTCGGATAGCAAGTTTATTCAGAGCGGGAACTGAGTTATTTGTGGACGAAGCCCAAACCTTTGAGTCTTTTCAGTCTTTCCTAAGTGTTTATAGTGTAGTGCTCTTTGGTTATTCGTGAAACCGATTCATACAATGGTTGAAGGGATTAGTGCTTTCAGGTGATTGATGATGGCTTCTTCTCAATGATCAACCGAAGGAACGTTAATTAATATTTTACTCGGCATGAAGTACAGTGTATGTTCAAAGGTACGTTTATTTTGTCTTTTGTAAGTCGATAATCCCCGCTTTGTAATGATTACCTTTTGTTGAATAATTAATATTCGGACTGCACATGCAATATGGCGTGATGAACTAATGTTACCAATGTAAATATATTCTAGAAGGTTATTGAATAGAAGAAGCTTTCACTTCTTCCCTTTAAAGGCGTTTTAGACTTCCACTCTTACACTATATCATGACATATTTCTGGACTCTAGCACAATCTCCATTAAGCTTACTGCCTATACCGGCAGATACAGTGTATTTTCCAATTTCTGATTATAAAGGTCATAATTATAAAGTTGTTGAACTTTTTTTAATTATTGATACCTCACCTTTTTTTGATTGTTCGCAGCAATTAAGCCTTGAAAATGTTATCTTGCAAGTTGCATGAAGTTTTTGTTTTGACATATTCACGTTGATAAAGACTTAAGCTTTAGAAATTATCCCTTTTGTGAATACAGTTTATATTTGTATACAATTGACAAACTTCATTTATTAGATACTTTAAGGCTTTTATTCCAGTGTGACTTACACAATGCTATTTATTAGCGCTCAAATTGTTATTTCTAAAAGTTAATCACAATATTGCTTTACTGTAGAACTGACATTGCATTCCAAAGGCCGTCAATAATCTACATTTTATGTAAACATTGAGCTTTGCTTTGACGCAAATGGCGTTATTGAGTCGTTGTGTAGACGGTATACACAAGCTGTATGTTATCGTGTTTTGACCGCGTTACGTGTGCGTTCAAGATGACGATATGCAATCACTAATTAATTATTAATACATTATTAATATATTGGAACAAATTTTTTGTATTTATTGTATTAAAAATCCAAAGCTTACTCTGCCATGGGGTCATGTATCAAGTCATGCACGATAAACAATGCTTCAAGCTTCAGTAGTCTCATAATTTTAGAGTGTTTTTCCACATTAGTCTCCTCCGCATGCAGGCAACCTAGCTTAGCGGCAGAAGGCCGAGAGAGGGTAAGATGCCTGTGGAGGAGGCTATTTCCAATGTCTCTCTTGTGTTTTTATATGGCAGGCCTTGGAATTTTCAAAAAAATTTCCTGGGACAAATACAATCCATATATATACATTTTGAATGTCATATATTAAAGCCCATTTTGCTTGATGAGGACTACAATAGCTTACATTCACGAATAACCTTCATTGTATTGTTGCAGAATGAAATTGCATGAACTCCTTTAAAAGATCCAGTACTACACAGTGGTATATATATAGTATAGCAAGATGATTTTAGACCAAGTAATTACATGTAATTGATGGCTGGTGTAGTACTACAGCACACTGAGGCATGGGACAGGTAGTGAACACACCTAAAAGGACTGATGGAATGTCTAGAGATGAAAAACCAGTTTATTCATCCATCACCAATATTCCTAGCAGACAAGATGTGTATAAACAACCTACTAGTGACCGACTAGAATCACCAAATGACTCAGCAAATACACATATCAGTACAGGTATGGACATTGACTTACTTTAGCCAGACCTTTTTATTATTGATTCAGCCTTTGATAATTGAGAAGAGATTTCACATTGGCCGAGATGGAGAAATAGGCTGTGATTCATGATATTTCATTGCTTTGTCTTACAGATACACAACCAGCTACTAATAACACAGATGATGAGGATAAATCTAGCCCTGTAGAAACACAGGAAATGAACAAACGACAGTGTATCTACCCTTATGAGGAGCCACTTTGTGCAGGGGAAATACTAGACAATATCACATCCAAAAGTAGTGCTATGTATGTGAATTTAATGCAAAGGCACATAAAGCCATTGTGCTGTCAAGCCCTGCCTGTCCTTTGCCACTGTTTTGGTTATACCCTAGTTCTTCTATCCTGCAATATCTCTCCTTTACCACGGACGTCCTTCTCCAAGTTATTTTTGGTCTCCCTCTTGTCCTTAGACCCTCTGGCGTCCACCCTATAGAGCTGTCATACAGTTGTCTTCTCCCTCCTTTCTGAACACATGCTCTAACCAGTTCCACCTCATATGCTGTATCTCGCAAATACTTTATAATAATAGTTATTAACATTTATTAATTTTTAAGGATAATAGTGTCCATTCTGATCCCTGGTCTCTTATTCCTGATCCCATATTAATGACCCTAATGATCACTGATCCTGGTGATTCCTGATCCCATATTAATGACTCTAATGATCACTGATCCTGGTGATTCCTGATCCCATATTAATGACCCTAATGATCACTGATCCTGGTGATTCATGATCCCATATTAATGACCCTAATGATCACTGATCTTGGTGATTCCTGATCCCATATTAATGACCCTAATGATCACTGATCCTGGTGATTCATGATCCCATATTAATGACCCTATATAATGATCACTGATCCTGGTGATTCCTGATCCCATATTAATGACCCTAATGATCACTGATCCTGGTGATTCCTGATCCCATATTAATGACCCTAATGATCACTGATCCTGGTGATTCCTGATCCCATATTAATGACCCTAATGATCACTGATCCTGGTGATTCCTGATCTCATATTAATGACCCTAATGATCACTGATCCTGGTGATTCCTGATCCCATATTAATGACCCTAATGATCACTGATCCTGGTGATTCCTGATCTCATATTAATGACCCTAATGATCACTGATCCTGGTGATTCCCATATTAATGATCACTGATCCTGGTGATTGACTGATCCCATATTAATGACCCTAATGATCACTGATCCTGGTGATTCCTGATCCCATATTAATGACTCTAATGATCACTGATCCTGGTGATTCCTGATCCCATATTCAAGATCCTTTTGATCCCTAGGCTGATGTCTGTGATCCCAAGTCCGTAGTCCTTGATCCTAATTGAATTACTTATGTGTTGTAACTATTATTTTGTTCCTGTATATTATATTTACTGACACGGTTCATTAACAGACTGACTAAAGTGATTGATTGATCACAAACATGTTTATGCGGAATTCATTTCTAAAACAAAAATGTTTATAATTCTGGGCCCGGTTATTCGAAAGGTGATTTGTGCTAAATCCAGGATTAGCACTAATCGCCTTTCGAACAACCGGCTCCCTGTATTTTATTCCACAGACGTAAAGTTCAAGATGAAGACATGAGAGATGATTCAACCAGCGATGTTTCCGAAATAAAAGAATCAATGAATTGGTCAGAAAAGAAACGACAGTTCAGTATGATGAAACAACGTCAATCTATCGATAGTTTCAGTTCGGAGATGTCTTCTCATAGCAGGTATGATTGTACAACTAGATCTTCATGCACGCAACCCGGCATCTTTTGCGGAAATTTCGTTGCAAAAACGGAGTAGAGCAGCTCTCGTCAAAGACGTTTCAATATTGCACAACAACAAATTGTTTGTGTTAGCCGATATATGAGCAACATCGACTGCAGCTTACAGAGCCGGTAACATTGTTGCAAAAAGTGACTTATAACTACTGATATAATAGACAACCTCTGGATATATATGAGCTGGCGCGCGTTCTGATTGGTTCGCTACTACTAGTCTGTCGATCAGCTTGTAAAGGTGCGGTAATACGAGAAACAAAATCGTGCAACTTGTCGCGCAACATTTTCAGATTGTTGCGTTGCAAGTTGCAGAGCATTGCATGAAGTAGAAAGAGCTTCTACTTTGCGCAACAAAGTTTTGCAACCTGCAACACGAAAATGTGTTGCGCGAACGATAGTAATACGAGAAACATTGCTCTGCAACTTGCAACGCAACAATGTTGCGCGACAAATTTGATGACGTTTACTAAGGAATCATTTATTATACAAAAACGCCCTTGTGTTGATTATTGACATTTGAAAACTTACAGAATATTTTCAGATTTTATAACTTTTTTGCCCATTAAAAAAAATACGTTCTTCCTGAAAAAATCTAAATAAGTTATGTCAAATTCCTGGGTTGACGTCATCTGATTTGCATATCACGATTTCAAACCTTTATAACTCATAAACGCAAGGTTCAAATCACAAAATACTGAACCCACCAACTATTCAGCTTATATTGAATAGATTTTTAAAACAATCTCACAGGAGTGATAGGCACTTTAAATATTAGTATACAGTGTTTGAATCGCCTCTGGGAGTTATGTGAGCATTTTGTATGTTGAGTAGTGTGGGTTGACTCGCAGGACCACAGACATGGCGGTTTTTATCATATGCTTCGGGTAGTCTATAATATTTTTGTATCGTTTTTCCTCACAGACATAGTGTTTCTTCATATCTCTATGCCAGAGAATGTGATGCTAAAGGAATTCTTATAAGGATGGGCTTCGGCTTTGGTAGTTCAATGATCATCCCAGAGCGGTTTTGGGCCAATCACAATTTAGCTTCTTCCACAGTTGTGGCTCGTGATTGGATGAAAATGGCGGATCTAGAAATGGACGACGATGATATTTTCGACGGAGTAGGTTCAACGTTCACAGTAAGTTCTGTTTAGTTAAGTGGCCAGAAGATTGTAGAATCGTCGTTCAGTTAATAAAGTTTTAAATAGTTTCACTTTAAAATGGTCAATACTAATATAAAGTTTCTGCCTTGATCTACAATCCTGGACAAAACCTGTTGGGAATTTTGCATTTTATCATTTTATTTTAAACGACAAGACATGCATGAGTAATTCTTCCCCCCTCCCTCTCGTCAATCAGTGTTGGTCAGAGAGGTGTGTCTGGGTACACGATAGACATGAGCAACATTGTCGAGGGGGAGAGGGGGTGTTAGGGGGGGGGAGGTGAAATGTGAGGGGGTTCCCACGGTCTTGAACGTGTCGGTTAATATAGAAATAAATACATGCACATCCACATTCCCAACAGTTTTTCCAGGATTGTAGATAAGAGAGTAACAAATCCAGTCATTTCTTAACCAATGATATTCTTATTTGCACTTGCAGTCCATGGAGTCTTCATGGTCGGATAGTTCGATGGGACAACTTCCAAGTCGTTTCACTTCATCTATAGATCGTCTCAGTTCTGTATCTAGCCTAAGTGAACAAGAAGATAACGACAATACACCATTCAGTATACCTTCCATCGTTGAACCAGACAATGAACAGGGTGATACGTTTGATCTAATGAGGCATCTGAGGCTAAACCGCGGTAACCATAGTGACAAAGGATTCCTTGAACCAGTGACAGAGGAACTTGAGAGCTCATCGGTGGGTAGTGGGTCGGCACTTACTAAAGTTTCCGCACAACAGGACTCATTTGATTCCGTCGGCAATACCTCTATTGTCACCAAAATATGGCGGAAAGGAGAATCAGAGGATTCCAAGGAACAACTTGAGCGTTCTGCTAGTGTGGCAGAAGCACAAGAAAACAATCATTCAATAGAGCATTCCGGTAATGATGAACTGAGTGACAATCGTAACGACACCAATGTTAATAGCATACATAATATAAGCAAAGATAGTCTAACAATATCCAGTTGTGATATGGAGAACTTGAATTTACCGCCATTTAGACGCCCTTGTAAGGCATTGGAAGTACCGCAGGATTCCTTTGAGTTAGAAGAAATTGCAACTAGCGAGGAAAACCTCGATAACATAGAAGAAAAAAGATTCTCAACACAGAACAAAAGGAGAAGTCATTTAAAGAGAGAGAATAGCGATGAGAGTAGCGGTTTTGAAGATGATGCGCAGTATTTCCTGAAGAGACGATCACCAGAAAACCTTGGATTGTCCAGGGATTCTTTGCAACAAAAATCCTTGGATGATAACAACAGCGCTGACACTGAAGAAAGCGTTTCTGAGAAAGGCCAAATAACACATTTGCTTGTTCCTTGCGAATTTTCTACTCCAAAGAACAACGCAGCGAGTCGACGATCTGCTTTTGTAAAAAGACATTCGTGGTCAACATCAAAGCAGAAACGCGTCATATTCGAAGATGAAACTCATCAAAGATCCCGGTCCTTGGAGGACCTGCAATCTCGGCCTAGCCCCTACAGACTGAACTTTAAAAGACATTCACTTGATATTTCTTTACCACTATCGAATAAGACTTACTCAGACGCTGTTGCCGAATGTTCACTGCCAAAGGTCGACGAACAGAGTGATACTCCAATAGTCAGTACTCCATTAAGCGATACTCAAAGAACCTCTTCTGAAAACAAAGCTATAAGTAACGTTAAAAGGTTTATGTCTAACTTGCTGTCCATTCGTAGTAAGTTAAATAATCCTATCAGAGCAAAGCTCGATAGTTTACAAGGTCTCCAAAGGTCAAGCAGTGAAACTGAGTGTAGCAGCATTTCTGAACGAGCTGCTGAGAGAAGTAGTGGCATGGTTGTGTCTGCCGCAACGCTTGGACAAGCTGCAGATACAAGACTGTGTACTGTAGTTGACCTTGAAGGAGAGGCGCCTTCTATTCTGTTGAGTACAAGTCAGGTATGTTTTTCTTTCAGCAAATAAATTGTATAACGCGGTACTCTTTGTACTGACCATGGTCTCTGTAAATTCTTGGTGAAGTATGGTGATCCCCACACCGAGAAAGATGGCGGTTTGCGAATCTAAATCAAAACTACTGACATGTACAAACTGTCTGTCACGTTCCCACAAATAAAGCTGGTAGCATCTTCATACTTTCAACGGATTTTTTGTTCTCAAAACCCTCTCGGTGTTGTGATGGTTTTACAAGGGTTTGGCGCGCAAAGGATTATGGTATAGTGTACGGTAATATCGATTAGTACAAAGCAATGGTAGTTGTTTCTAAACAATTGGCCACTTCCAAATCGAGCAGGGGACTGGTACCAAGTCCGTAAAACTAATTCAATTTGATACTAGTAAAATTGGGCATCATTTTCTGAGAGAGCAGATCAGACTTAGCTAGTCTGCAAAGTTTGGTGAACTTCGGTATAATATTGACGATGCTAGAGGACATCAAAGATGTCTATTTTCACATACAAACTCTGTAAATTTTTGACGTTGTCCATCCAAACCATACATTCCTTGTAAAATTTTGGCTGGACAACACAATTTCAAAAGTTTATAATTCCGACAGAATTCGCCCAAATCACATCAAACTTTGCACAGATGCTAATTTCAACATGCTCTTTCATGTCATGAACTTAATTTTGTAATTGCATTAATTTTAATAAACTCATTCCCAGTCCCCTGCTCGATTTGATAGTGGCTAATTGAATGTTTTTATTCTGCAGAATTCATGTCTCGAAGAACTAAGGTCATTTGAAGAAATTCTTCAGAAATATCGTGCTGCGTTCATAGCATTGGAACTGATTTCCACCTTACAAGACAAATACTACACAAGGAAGCTACAAGCACGGTAATCAATACGTACATTCTTGTTTTACAGGTTTAACTGGTTTCTTCATTTTCGTACCCAGACCCTTCGACTTTTCTAATGAGAAAGGACTTGGTACGAAAATGCCTGTTCAGTTTCGTTCAGTTTGCTGTCAAACAATCAAACTTTTATAACGCAGACTCGGGACCCCATTTATGCAATAGGTGTGACAAGCACCGTTAATGAGCAATGCATTACTGAGTCTGCGTATGTTGCTTGTGCTTATATCGCTAGTGAGGACCAGGCTTAAATAATAATAATAATAATAACTTTATTTATATAGCGCTTTTACATGGACAACTTACAAAGCACTTTACAACTGATACAAATAAAATAAACGTAATCATAATCCAAAAATATATATACTTAAATCTTAAACCTAATCCTAAGTGTTAAAAATAGAGTTAAAAATATCAAAAATATATATAGAGTGCAAACCATATGTCTGTGAAATAGTACTATTACTAAATAGTACTAAATAGTGTTATCTCTATTGTTTTCTATTGTTTCATCAGTGCTATTTAATACTAATTAGTTAGTACTGTTTCACGGACATATGGTTTGCACTCTATGTGTATAAAATATACTGAAATATAATATAATAAAATATAACAATAAATAGTACTATATACCACTAGTTCAACAACTAATCTTCATGCACTCTAATTATACCAATTTCATTTTGTTCTGTCAGATTCGCGTGGGACATATTATTTATCCGTCGACTACGTTCTCAAATTAAAGATGAGTTAGACGTGATGCAATCAAACCTATTAAGCAGAACAGGATTATATGATGTACCTTTACCCTATGGCGTTCAAGATCAGGTTCGTTCCTTCGCGTTGTTGTTTTTTTTTTTGTTGTTCGTTCGTTCGTTCGTTTGTTTAATCTTTCATTTGTTCGTTTATATGTTTGTTTGTTTGTTTAATCTGTCATTTGTTCGTTTTTTTGTTTGTTCGTTTGTTTGTTCGTTCATTTGTTCGTTTGTTTGTACATCAGTTTGTTCGTTCATTTGTTTGTTCGTTCGTTCGTTTGTTTAATCTTTCATTTGTTCGTTTATTTGTTTGTTTGTTTGTTTAATCTGTCATTTGTTCGTTTATTTGTTTGTTCGTTCGTTTGTTTAATCTTTCATTTGTTCGTTTATTTGTTTGTTCGTTTGTTTGTTCGTTCGTTAGTTTGTTCGTTCATTTGTTCGTTCGTTCGTTTGTTTAATCTTTCATTTGTTCGTTTATTTGTTTGTTTGTTTGTTTAATCTGTCATTTGTTCGTTTATTTGTTTGTTCGTTCGTTTGTGTAATCTTTCATTTGTTCGTTTATTTGTTTGTTCGTTCGTTTGTTTAATCTTTCATTTGTTCGTTTATTTGTTCGTTCGTTAGTTTGTTCGTTCATTTGTTCGTTTGTTTGTACATCAGTTTGTTCGTTCATTTGTTTGTTCGTTCGTTCGTTTGTTTAATCTTTCATTTGTTCGTTTATTTGTTTGTTTGTTTGTTTAATCTGTCATTTGTTCGTTTATTTGTTTGTTCGTTTGTTTGTTCGTTCGTTAGTTTGTTCGTTCATTTGTTCGTTTGTTTGTACATCAGTTTGTTCGTTCATTTGTTCGTTCGTTCGTTCGTTTGTTTAATCTTTCATTTGTTCGTTTATTTGTTTGTTTGTTTGTTTAATCTGTCATTTGTTCGTTTATTCGTTTGTTTGTTCGTTCATTTGTTCGTTTGTTTGTACATCAGTTTGTTCGTTCATTTGTTTGTTCGTTCGTTCGTTTGTTTAATCTTTCATTTGTTCGTTTATTTGTTTGTTTGTTTGTTTAATCTGTCATTTGTTCGTTTATTTGTTTGTTCGTTCGTTTGTTTAATCTTTCATTTGTTCGTTTATTTGTTTGTTTGTTTGTTTGTTCGTTCGTTAGTTTGTTCGTTCATTTGTTCGTTTGTTCGTTTGTTTAATCTTTCATTTGTTCGTTTATTTGTTTGTTTGTTTGTTTAATCTGTCATTTGTTCGTTTATTTGTTTGTTCGTTCGTTTGTTTAATCTTTCATTTGTTCGTTTATTTGTTTGTTTGTTTGTTTGTTCGTTCGTTAGTTTGTTCGTTCATTTGTTCGTTTATTTGTACATCAGTTTGTTCGTTCATTTGTTTGTTCGTTCGTTCGTTTGTTTAATCTTTCATTTGTTCGTTTATTTGTTTGTTTGTTTGTTTGTTCGTTCGTTAGTTTGTTAGTTTGTTCGTTCATTTGTTCGTTTATTTGTACATCAGTTTGTTCGTTCATTTGTTTGTTCGTTCGTTCGTTTGTTTAATCTTTCATTTGTTCGTTTATTTGTTTGTTTGTTTGTTTGTTTGTTCGTTCGTTAGTTTGTTCGTTCATTTGTTCGTTTGTTTGTACATCAGTTTGTTCGTTCATTTGTTTGTTCGTTCGTTCGTTTGTTTAATCTTTCATTTGTTCGTTTATTTGTTTGTTCGTTTGTTTGTTTGTTCGTTCATTTGTTCGTTTGTTTGTACATCAGTTTGTTCGTTCATTTGTTTGTTCGTTCGTTCGTTTGTTTAATCTTTCATTTGTTCGTTTATTTGTTTGTTTGTTTGTTTAATCTGTCATTTGTTCGTTTATTTGTTTGTTCGTTTGTTTCGGTTCGTTCGTTAGTTTGTTCGTTCATTTGTTCGTTTGTTTGTACATCAGTTTGTTCGTTCATTTGTTCGTTCATTCGTTCGTTCGTTTGTTTAATCTTTCATTTGTTCGTTTGTTTGTTCGTTTGTTTGTTCGTTGATTTGTTCGTTTGTTTGTTCGTTGATTTGTTCGTTCGTTCGTTCGTTCGTTTGTTTAATCTTTCATTTGTTCGTTCATTTGTTTGTTCGTTCGTTCGTTTGTTTAATCTTTCATTTGTTCGTTTATTTGTTTGTTTATTTGTTCGTTTGTTTGTTCGTTCATTCATTTGTTCGTTCATTTGTTTGTTCGTTCGTTCGTTTGTTTAATCTTTCATTTGTTCGTTCATTTGTTTGTTCGTTCGTTCGTTTGTTTAATCTTTCATTTGTTCGTTCATTTGTTTGTTCGTTCGTTCGTTTGTTTAATCTTTCATTTGTTCGTTTATTTGTTCGTTCATTTGTTTGTTCGTTCGATCGTTTGTTTGTTTAATCTTTCATTTGTTCGTTCATTTGTTTGTTCGTTCTTTCGTTTGTTTAATCTTTCATTTGTTTGTTCATTTGTTCGTTCGTTCGTTTTTTAGTTTGTTTGTTCATTTGTTGGTTCATTTCTTTGTTCATTTGTTCGTTCATTTGTTCGTTCGTTCGTTCGTTTGTTTGATCTTTCATTTGTTCGTACATTTCTTTGTTCGTTTGTTCATTTGTTCGTTCGTTCGTTTTTTAGTTTGTTGGTTCATTTCTTTGTTCATTTGTTCGTTCGTTTGTTCGTTCGTTCGTTCGTTTGTTTAATCTTTCATTTGTTCGTTCATTTGTTTGTTCGTTCTTTCGTTTGTTTGTTTAATCTTTCATTTGTTCGTACATTTGTTTGTTCGTTTGTTCATTTGTTCGTTCGTTCGTTTTTTAGTTTGTTGGTTCATTTGTTGGTTCATTTCTTTGTTCATTTGTTCGTTCATTTGTTCGTTCGTTCGTTCGTTTGTTTAATCTTTCATTTGTTCCTTTATTTGTTTGTTCGTTTGTTTGTTCGTTCGTTCATTCGTTTGTTTATTCATTCGTTTGTTCGTTTGTTTGTTCGTTCATTCGTTTGTTCGTTCGTTTTTTCGTTCGTTTGTCTGTTCATTTGTTCGTTCGTTTGTTTAATCTTTCATTTGTTCGTTTATTTTTTCGTTCTCAGTTTCGTTTGTTCGTTTCGTTTGACGTTCGTTCATTCTTTGTTTGTTCGTTAACCTGAATTTCAGGCTCAAAGGGGAGGGAGAGGAGGAGGGGAAAGGAAAGTCCTCCTCTCCCCCTCCTATCCCCCTTTGGGCCTGAAACTCAGGTTATTTGTTCGTTCGTTCGTTCGTTCGATTGTTCGTTCGTTCGTTCGTTGATTCGTTTCAATTCGTTTGTTTGTTCGTACATTCGTTTGTTTGTTTGTTCGTTGATTCATTTGATCGACTGTTCGTTCGTTCGTTCGTTGATTAGTGTGTGTTCCTGGCACTAAAACACTACATCTTCTCTACTTCCTCAGATGGATTCTTTATCAAGGCTGCAATCAGGTCTCCGAGAATATCTGTTAAATTTAGCGAGTAATTCACCGAATTTTTCCTGGAAAAAGCAAACCATAAAGAAAGTCTCCACTGCATTTCGGGTGACTAACACGATTGAGGATATCGAAAATAAGGTAAATACACGAGAATTGTATAGCTATAATATCGGTGAAAAGATTGAGACGTTACTGCTGCTTATCTTACAGGTTAGAGATTCTGTAGTACAAGAAATTGGTGCAATGTTTCAAATGCAAATAAATGAATTACGAGGAGAAATGAAGGTAATTTTTTCTTGCAATCAAACACCTGTATGTTTATGGTTACTCTGTCATGCTTTCCTTCTATAAATGTGGGTCGCGACACAGGCAGCCCAACCACAGGCAGCCCAACCCTTGCTTCTGAGACTACTTAAACATATATTTGTGCGCGCATCTTTTTTGATGGGTTTCCTGTGGTGTAGCGCACGTGCGCGCAAAACGTATTATGTTGGGCTCCCTGTGCGCGTCCCGCATGCAAGACGCGCCTGCACAGTTGTAGATTCGACCTGCTTTATTCTCCGTGGCATACGACTACATTATGGCATGTGCTCGTGTAGTATAGCCTCTTTAAAGTCACCTTAAAAGTATCAAATGGAAGGGGGACCGCGTAGCACTTATAAAACATAGAATAATAATAATAATAATAATAATAATAATAATAATAATAATAATAATAATAATAATAATAATAATAATAATAATAATAATAATAATAATGATAACTTTATTCCTCAAAACAAATTACAAATAAGAGATAGAAAAATAGATAAAAATCCTTATTTACAAAATATAAAATGATCGCTTGGATTGTTCAATAACAATTAACTAATGATATTAAAATACAAACAATAAATATGAATAATATAATATAAGCAATATATATATAATAATAATAATAATAATAATAATAATAATAATAATAATAATAATAATAATAATAATAATAATAATAATAATAATAATAATAATAATAATAATAATAATAATAATAATAATAATAACAATAACAATAACAATAGAATTAGATACCGGTATAATAATAATAATAATAATAATAATAATAATTTATTATTATAAATTAGTATGAAGAAAAGTTGAAGCTTGGAAGAAACACTCCTAAATAGTATAACTAATACTGAGAGGACTAAAAGTGCTATAAATACCCAAATATATATTTTTGAGAGTTGGCCTTAGAAAGCCATGGACCCCAACGGAGAAAGACAAAAATCCCTCTATAGCACTTGAACTCAAAAGTACCAAAGGTGGGATCATAAAGAATGGCAGGAGATTCCCTTTCATATTTTTTTCTCATCGATGGTGTTTTACTTTATTGACAGGAAAGAGACTCTCTGATCAATGAACTTCTTCATAAAGTGCAACAGTTTGAACAATCCAAGTGATAGATTATTAAATACCTCTTCATTAATTACGTTGTTCAACTTTGCATACAACTTTAAATAAATACAATGAAAATCTAAAGCGCT
This sequence comes from Actinostola sp. cb2023, assembly GCA_033675265.1. NCBI lineage: Eukaryota > Metazoa > Cnidaria > Anthozoa > Actiniaria > Actinostolidae > Actinostola > Actinostola sp. cb2023. The sequence continues at coordinate 469,319 of JAUJYZ010001075.1, forward strand.
AATTCATCGGCAAGTCCTTCATTATCCTGGCTGCAGGTGCCCTGTGTTTGAGGGCAAGCGGGAGAACATATACATGTAAGCACAAGCATAATAACTTGTGTCATGTGAAAACGGTTCTGACGCAAGCGAGCCCATAGTGAAATAAGGCCTCTTGTGATTATGCACGAGCAGGCTCTGATCCCCGATGCAAACATAGGCACAAGAAAGTGACAAAAGTTGGTTCTTCTCATACATGCGCTTGAACTAACCGTTCTATTGCTCGAGTTGCTAGTGCTTTAGATTAGTGCTTTAGATTTTCCTTTCTCTTTTCATGATTTAGTCAGTTTTCCTTTTGCTGCAAGGCCCCGTCCAAAGGGTCAACGTGAACTAGTGTAAATACAGTTATTGAAGTCGAAAACTAGCGACGCAAGCACGTCAGTGAAGCGTTAGCACAACGATAAAACCAGGGACCAAATATAGCAGAGCATCGAGATTGTTATATGATGCCCCTAGTCTCCTCGCAGTCGTTGAGAGAGCTTTGCACAGGGTAACAAAGGGGTTACACGTGACGCGTGATTTGGCCCAAAAATGGCGCGTGAATCGTAAAAAACGCTTTATAAACAATAGAAAAATCCGTGAATTTGCAAGAAAGAAGTGCGTGAAATGATTATTTTGAGTCGTGAATTTACGAAAAGTGACGCGTGATCACAACCCCCCCCTTTGCTACCCTGGTTGCATGACGACACTAAAAACGGCTGCCTGGGAGACTATCACTAGAACTAACTGCTTATTATTATTATAGGTAATCGTACTTCATTACATCCATTGGTAGACCAGATATATTTTAGAATCATTTTATTGATTTCTATTTATCCCTAGTAATTTCTGTCTTTATTGTTTTTCTATTTCTGTTGTTCTTGTTTTGTTCTATTTGCTGTCAAAACAATTCTACAACAAGCACATCATGAAATGGCCATCATGATTTCATCTGTACACCTCAATGGCTCCTAGAAATCCATTATTCAATCCATCTATAGACCCTCAAGGCCTGGGTCATCACTTAATTCTTCATTATAGACTTCTTTCCTGTTAAACAAAACAGATACAAATGATGTAACGTGGAAGTCAACTTATAAACACAATCATTATAATATACAAACCTGGGTTGGGGGAGAGGGGTAATACATGTAGATATAATAATTATTTATTTATATATAGCATATTATATATGCTTTACAGTGATACAAAATACGCCTAGAATGATTATCAAAATAAAATCCTCAAGAGTATAAGTGGTGAACTAAATAACTAACTAAATAAGATATAGAGTACTTCCCTACATCATATGTATACATGTATGTATAGACTTTGTTCATCATCCAGAGGGGCTTTGGGTATGCTTAGTTTGAGATGGGTCAGAGGTATTGGATGTCCACAGCACAGCCCTACCTATTGTAGCATATCCCCCCAGTAAACAAACTGTATTGATTGTATGTTCATTATCATTTCTGATTGGCTAAAAAATCCACCATTGTCAGAACTGATATCAAAAATACATGCTCATACCATGTTTACACTTGAGTGCTTTACAAAGGTATAAATGTTTCTTGAGTGGTTAGCCTTAGATATCTGATTTGTACCTTGGTAAAGAGCTCTTGTGTAAACACGACATAAGTGACGCATCGACTTACCGTGAAGACAAACTGTAAGGTTGTCCATAGTCATTCAACTCGTCATCATCACTTGACAGATCTTCTCCAACTGCTCGTTTGCCATATTTCACAAGTTCATCATCTTTAAGATCAATCAATCAGTCAGTCAATCTGCAATCAGTCTGTCAGACTTTCTGTCAGACTGTGTCAGTCAGTCAGTTGCAATATAGTCAATCAATCTATCATTCAAGAACATTAATTTGGATGACCTCAACTATACCCACAGGTACTTAAGCACAAAGCAGCTCCCGAATGCAAGCACAAGCACAACTAAAAATTAAAAAGTTTGATGCTTGCATCCTTGCATCAAGCACATTTTTCATAGAGAAATATCACCTCTTGTGCTTGTGTTCATGCTTGTACTGGGGCTTGTACAACTGTACGTGTTGCAAGCAAAACCAGACATTTACACAATGTGACTTTTAAAATACTTACCCATTCCAAAACCAAAGTCTTCATCAAAACACATTCTGTGTGGTTTTGACTCATCTCCTGATGACCCAACATCTTCATCAGGATAGTCATTACGCCAATTATTTTCATCTGCCAGGAACAACAAACACGAAATTAGCAGAACTCTCGAACATTCAGATCGTGGGACAGTGTGCACAGTAATATCTGAGTCGAGATAGCAGGATTCTAATGTAAATACAGTACTTATCAAGAAAGAACATGTTCACTAGCAACACAAGCACAAAAACAGCATAAAAAGTATTTGTGTCATGAAAACTAGCCTGCGTTACAGCTGGTTCAAATCCCGATTATCAAATTGTAATCTGAACCGGCTGTAACACAGGCTACAAGCACAAGAGATGGATAAATGTCTTAACTTATCTTCAGGCTGATCCATATATTTAGCAACAGTAACAAAGCATCCTGCACTAATGCCGGAACTTATGCTTGCATCACTAGTGAAAGACAGGCTTAAGCACCACAAAAGAGTCACAGATTAATAATAATACCTACCATTTGAATCATCGTCATCTTCAAACATCTCTTCAAATTCTCTGTCTATTGTTTCCAAATAAAAATCATCATCGAGACCAGTAATTTCCAATCTTTGAAGAAAAACAAATGTCATTGCAATACATTTTCATGCAAGAAATACTATTATTTGTCACAGTATACTCACATGTCACCTAGTCTCTTCTCACTATTAGTAGCATAGTAATAATCATACACATAGTTTTTATCAGTAATATCTGCAGGTCTTTTTTCTGAAAGTCAAAAATGTTTGTTATGTACAGTCAGTATGTGTTACACATGGAATTGTCAGAGAAAGAAGATAAGGAAGGAAGGAAGGACAAGGAAGGAAGGACAAGGAAGGAAGGACAAGGAAGGAAGGACAAGGAAGGAAGGACAAGGAAGGAAGGACAAGGAAGGAAGGACAAGGAAGGAAGGACAAGGAATGAAGGACAAGGAAGGAAGGACAAGGAAGGTAGGACAAGGAAGGAAGGACAAGGAAGGAAGGACAAGGAAGGAAGGACAAGGAAGGATGGAAAGAAGGAAGGAAGGACAAGGAAAGATGGAAAGAAGGAAGGGAAAGAAAAGGAAAGAAGGAAGAAGAGAGGGAGAAAGGAAGGAAAGGAAGGGAAAGGTACATATTGGCATTGAAGTAAAACTAAAATAATACATACCTTCTGAAACAACAAGTTTTTCACGAATCATCTTTACAGAGTTACACAAAATTGCATTTGTGTCTTCTTTTTCACTTGACTTTACTCCTTTGCCCCCATCACTGCAATTCAACCAGTACAGTTGAACCTCACAATGCATGTGAATGACATTCAATCATATGTCCAAGGAGTATCCCAAGAGGGGTATACCTGGGATTCGAAAGTGATAAGTAGGTAGTGAAGGTATATTTTGTCCAATAATTTTTCGAGAGGGGAGGAGGAGGTAGTGATATTTTGGGTGGTCTAGGTAGTTTGACCTATTATGTTGTAGGGGCTTTAGATTTTGCGGATGGGATTTTGGGAGGTCTAATTTTCTTTTTGGGGGGATCTAGTCCTGGGGGGGGGGTACTATGGGCATTATTGGGTAGGGGTGTGCCGCGGACACCTCAAAACCCTGACCCTATTCCAGACCTAAAAATGTGATTTTCCATACCATATCTCCAGACCTAAGTTCAAAATTATATACCCTATCCTAGACCTAAGCTAAAAACATATACCCTATCCCAGACTGAGTCTGTTTCAGTAAACGTTGTTTCTGTAGCTATTTTATATGGTGAACTGTGAGTTATAACAGACTATGATAATTACCCCCCCCCCCCCCCCCCCCCCCCCCCCCCCCGCAGTCTTGTCTTCTTATATATCAAGGCTCCTGACCTGACCTGGTTAATTCATATTAAAAATAAATTGGTGCATATACATGTAATACTTTATACCTCTTGTCACTCTCTTCATCTCTAATAACATCATAAACTGTAAACAATCTTTTCACTTCATCATCTGCTGAGTCTGTTGAACCATCAGACGATACTGTCCTCTGTAATCGTGTATCCCATTGTTCGATTGAATTTGCATCAGAGCTGTACAAAAGAATGTAACCTTGAATTAGAAGGAACTTTGCTGTAAATACATTGATATAAAGCTAAAATAAATAGTATGCAAGTTGCATGATATTTAGTACTTGGTCAGCTGCCATCGATGTTATACATTTTGTACCTTGATGACTGTTCATCTTGTCGTAAGCTACTTATAATGCGAAACCTGGCATCACTGTGTGATTCCTATAACAGACAAATGCAAATTACATGTATAAAGTTAAGTGCAAATTATCAAGTTACTACATGTATAGCACCAAGTGCATCGAGCTACCAAATAAATATAAAATCCATATGGAAATTAATAAAGTATAATTATGCATACATGTATGTATGTATGTACTACTGCAGTGAACAGATTCATTTGGTAACAAAAATAATATCCCACACTCAACATTGTAAAAAAGTATGAAGGCGGGAGGGAATTCTCAAGGGCTTCACTCGCGGGGCTTAATTCACTCCCGGGGCTTAATTCACTCCCGGGGCTTAATTCACTCCCGGGGCTTAATTCACTCCCGGGGCTTCACTTCATCTAGAATCTGAAGATGTCTGCACAGCTAGTGGTCAGTCTAGAGAGAGGTAATGTAAATATCCTGATTCCATATTTTGTATACATGCTACTCATACCTTTTGTGCTTCTCTTTGTTTTTGCTTTATCTTTGTTTGATCTTTGATTCCTTTAAATGTTTTCTTTGGATCTCCATGGCTTATAGCTTTTGCTTTACTGAAATTTTTCTATGATAAAAAAACATAAACAAATGTTAAATTGCTTAGATGAATACCGGTATACATGTATTTATTATACTACTATTATGTAATTTTACCTTATAAGGTAAAGAGAACTCGAAAAATATGGAGCCATATTACCATTGTTCTAAAAGCTGTATTACCATAGTCTAAAACCGAGCGCGCGGACCTTGAAAGGTTTTGAAATAATTATTAGATAAATTTACTAAAAAACGGACAATTTTTTTTTCAAATACATTGTAGTGGCTTCATCTGACAGTTATATGCCATTATTGAAGAAAATGTAATTGTACTTATCATTCATTCATTCATTCTTTTATTCATTCATTCATTTTGTCATCTACCTATCTATTTATTGGTTCATTCGTTCATTCATTCAATTTTTCTTTCATTTATTCATTCATTCATCCATCTACTGATCCATGTATCCATTTACTGATTCATTCATAAAATTCATTCATTCTTTCATCTACCCATCCATTTACTGATTCATTCATCCTTTCATCCATTTATTTATTCATTTACTGGTTCATTCATTCTTTCATCCACCCATCCATTTACTGGTTCATTCATTCATTCATTCTTTCTTTCATCTACCCATCCATTTATCCATTTACTGGTTCATTTATTCTTTCATCCACTTATTCATATTTTGGTTTATTTATTTATTCATTCATTCATTCTGTACCTCTTATATGTTCAGTAACTTTGTATTGTTTGTTGTTTTTACTTCGATCTTAGCTCGCGCTCCATTTTTTTTTAATCTAGTTAGCTCGCGCTGTTCAGTTAATATTCCATGGATAGCACTTTCTGTTAGCTACGTAGCAAATGTGTACTTTCATAACCCTGAAGATGGCCACGATGGCCGAAAGCTTGGTTCAATAAACAAATTTCAAATGCAGATGAAGCCACTACGTACAATGTATTTAAATTGATGCCTGCATACAAGGAAACCCTTCATTTTTTTTTCCGTTCAAAGTGGTATAATAAATAACTTATTTGGTTTTTTCCCCGTAATACGGGCTGATATTTTACTCGTTACTCGCATTTTTCTTCGTCCCTTTGGGATTCGGCAAAAATTCATTCGCAACTCGTAAAATATCAGCCCGTATTAAGGGAAAAACCCCAAATAAGATCTAAGTATACCATCAGAGTGCTTGACTCTATATGAGGGATTACATTTATACACTGAGGGGATTTGCTACAGTCAAATTTCACCTTGAAATGATGTCATCTATATATTAATATAATTGAAATCAAGCAATGGCATCACACTTACTAGTAAATCCTTGCTTCTGTTGTCATCTCCTTCGTTACAAGTTCCAAGCAATCTGAATATTTCATCTTTAGAAATGAACAAAATTATAGTTATAAATAGTCAAAAATACTGCCATTAATTATCCTGCAGTACAGTAGAAGTCCTCCTTTCTCTCCCCTATTAAACAAGAAAGGACTTCTATGCTCCATTCACTAATAATGATGTTCATAAACAGCTAGAACTAATTCAGAGAAACACATGCCTGTAATAACTAATGATTGCCATTCTAGTTCCACTGATCATGAACTCATTTAAGGTACATTGTACTACTGATACATGTACAAATGTAGGAAGGCTCACAACAGCAAACACTATATCTATCTACATTCAGTTGAGGTGTAATGTTCTTGTATGCTGTACAGATATACTCCCACTCCAAGTATCAATGATAAGTCTAAGCTGTGAAAACACCTCTGACATGAGTCATGTACATGTACAGTATAAAGTTCTACATTTAACTAATTGTAAATTTGTACTCTAAGTTATTGCCTATAATAATTGATTTACTATTTATTCTTTATTCTATACATTATATGTTAATGATATTATAGGGTACCTGTACATACTAAATATGAAGTACAGTACATTTACAAGCTCCAAGCCAAACAATGACAAGTAGATGTTTATAAGTTTATAAATATTAGTCTAGCACTTAACTTACTTGTAATATTTGTATCGTCTTGTTTTTGATCTACGCTATCATCGCTTGCCAAATGAACTTTCTTGGAAGGGACAATATGAGATACAACTACAGAGAAAAACATTCGAGAAATATAACTGAATCTACCGTATTCGTGATCTCTGATCGAGATCTAATCTGCATCACGTCCAGGCACAGCTGACACAGGTCATCAAGTACGACTTCTTGTTATTAATTTACAGTATTTATAACCTTCGATCTTCGTTAATAAAATACTACTTGTGTTGCCTACCTAATGCTTCGACTGGATCGTCGGTTCTTTTCCTTTTAACACGCAAAACAACACCTTTTTGTTCGGTGTTCGAACATTCCAATGCAGAAGCCGCCATATTTATTTTTTAGTCCTTCGACTTTGTAGCCAGGCACCCAGAGACCACAGGAAGCCCAAGCTCTTGGCTCGGTCACCGGACATTCGTTCAAAACAACAAACAACAACAAAAACACAATAGCAAATCAATTTATTTTAAATTTCAATCTTCTACAATTTTCCTTTCAATATTCAAGTAACTTGTTGAGATATTTTTGAAGCTTCTTCATGCAGGCGTATGACAGTTACTGATTAGTACCTGTATGTACCCCACCGATGTGTTTTCGTTCACGGAAACTGGTGTCCATTCATCTTTAAAATATATTTTCACTGCTTCAACCTCAACCGCTAGCAGATAATCTCATTTTCTGTATCTGTAAGATCATCACTTGGCAGGGATTTCCCAGCCACGTGGCTACCAAACTTGGTGTTAAGATCGGGATCACGCAGATGAAGCGTTTGTTCTGATTAGTGATGTGTCGGCAGTCATTAAACGTGAGGGCACACAATTCAGACTATTGTAACTCAATCACTTAGAGGACTCTGAGTCAAGGTAAGTTTCGTGTCAGTTTCGTGAGATTTTTGATCGATTGAGTGCATATCAAACAAGACGCTCAATGAGCGTTCACTCGGGCATTGTGAAAAGGAAAATGTCAGTTGTTCGAGGAAGTACTTGAAAATGAATGCCAGTTGGTTGAAGAACAAGGACAATGTCAGCTGCGCGAGGAGAGACCTGACAATGACTGACAGTTGCGTGACGAGGGAGACTATGTATATACATGTATGTGTCGAGTTCATTTGATTTGCCTTTGACTTTGAGTTCATTTGATTACCTTTTGACTTTGAGTTCAATTGATTTGATTTTGATGAGTTTGTGTAAAGGCCCCCTCTCTAGCTTCAGATCCCGAAACGTCGAGTTTGGAATCGAGTTCGGGTTCGAGTTACGGTTCGAACGTCGAATAAAACAAGGACATCTTCTTCAATACAATATAATTTCTCTGACGTCATGACAATCAGTGACAGTTGAGTGACGAGGGAGACTATTAGTCCGGTGAGTACGAACATGATACGTCTTGAGGTTGCATAGGTCAGATGGTTCCGATAACGGCCTCGCGTTTGTTTAAAAAAATATATATTTTAAGCGAGCTTCTAGTCCTTTTACCACTTCTAGTCATTGAACGATGAACTAGAATCCTGACCTTTTAATAGCTTGAAGATCTACACAGCTGCTTTCAAAACTAAGATTCATAATCTACTTGAGTCCTGTGTCTCCTTTATCTTTTCAAATCTGCGGAGTAATCTTGAAACTCCGGATACGATTAAATACGTCGCATACTCGTCATTTTGAAGCCGAAAAATACTACTACTACTACTACTACTACTACCGAAATCCGCATTTTCTAACTCGGGCGGCCTGCGGCCTGGGCCCGAGTAATTATACTTGAAAACCATATACTGAAACACTTAGCTGCTGTACATAATTAATCACTGATAGTTTACTTTTTAAAAATATTTTAGCAATATTGTTCGCATTTGGCGCCGCAATTTTTCGTATGGACACATATTGCCGGTATATCAAAAGAACTATTTTCAAAGAATCATATATTCGTGTTGTTGAAATCTTTTTTAAGCAATTAGCCATGAGACAACCAAATCAAAGGCTAAGTTAACATTTTTTACAAAAACGTGTCGGCGATTTCATTTTTGCGAATTTCTTGTTTAATTAATCACGACGTCTTTTCAGTTGTGACGGTTGTTGAAAAAAAAAAGTTATACTATAGCTTTAGGAGTACGTAAACTATGAAAAATCGCCGACACAAATTTGGTGACAATGTATCTGAGTTTCGAATGGCACAAATTATAAAACAGCCATTTCAAATTAACGAGCCGGTTGTAACCTCAGAAGCAAAAGCCATAAATTTTGATTTGGTTAGAAATTTAATTCAAACAGGGACTATGTGATTCCGAAACAACAACTTTACCAAACGGTACCGGCGAATAACATTCAGTTGTATTATTGCGGCCCGATTTGAATGGTTCAATCACTTGAACACACGGGCCCCTTTTTGCAATTGAGTGTTCAGTTTGCGCCGAATCTCGACAGAAAACGGCGCGGGAAATAAATTATATAGGAAATGTTGCAGTGTTCAAGTTATCATTGTTTAACTCGCATGATGATTGATTTATGATTTCAGGGAGATACAGGATGATAACAGAACTTTCAAGTACCACGTTGGAGTTGGTTGCCATTTTATTTGTGTTGCATACCGTGGTGACTGCAAACATAAGTAATAACATTGTCGCAAAAACAACCATTCTAATCTCCTTTGATGGATTCCGGTGGGACTACATGTCTAAGACAAACACTCCTAACCTAGACTATCTTGTCAAAACTGGTGTTAAAGCTCCTTACATTAATCCAGTTTTCCCAACAGAGACGATCCCCAACCATTATTCATTGGTTACGGGACTATATCCCGAAAGTCACGGGATTATCTCGGGATATTACACGTACGATCCTGTTTGGAATGCAACTTTTTATATGAATTCTACCGAGTCACGATGGTGGGACGGCGGAGAGCCTGTATGGGTGACAAACCAGCGACATGGACATCGCAGTGGGGTGTGTTTCTTCCCTGGATATGACGTTAAAATTAGGGATCATTTTCCATCGTTTAGCACCAAAAACCTTGGGTATGGCAAGGCATTTTTAAGTTCAAAAAATCGAATGTCATTTCACGAACAAGTTGATTTGGTGATCAGTTGGATGAAGAACACGGATCCGCCTTCGTTCATTGCGGTGTATTTCAACGAACCAGACGAGATGTCTCATCGGTTTGGTCCTGACTCACCTGAAGTTAGTCGACAAATACAACGATGCGACAATGTGACAGGCTACTTGATGAAACGACTGAATGAAAGCAATTTCCTTGAGAGTACAAACCTGATTATCACCTCAGATCATGGACATTCATCGTATAACACGTCCTTCTTTCTCGATTTTGATAAATACATAAGTCAAGAAAACTACACCAGACATGGCCTTACAACCATTCAGATATGGCCAAAACAAAAACATCATATAGAAAGCGTTTATAGAAGCTTTAAAAAGATGCAAAAAGAAACACAGCTCATTACAGTTTATAAAATCGAAGATTTTCCAGAAAAATTTCATTTAAAAAACAGCCGACGGGCGCCACCTATTATAGCTGTCATGAAAGAGCATTGGATAGGGAACAATTCAGGATATTGGCAATATTGGAAAGAACATAATAAGACTGATAGAACACACGGAGAGCATAGTTACAGCCCAGATCTACAGTCAATGAAACCTTTCTTTGTAGCAAAAGGTCCAAGTTTTAAAGAGGGTTTTGTGTCGAAACCCTTTGAAAATGTTGATGTTTATCCATTGTTATGCCATATACTGGCGATTACACCAGCACCTAATAATGGATCCTTAAGTAGGGTACAAGACCTTTTAAAGTTGCAATTGGTTCCTCATACAGCAGCCTCTACTAAAACTTGGGGAGAAAGAATGGCAGACTTCTTAGAAAATGCTTGGCAGGAACTAGCAATAGTATTGTAACTAAATTAGACTGACGTGGAGTAATTGTTCAGTTCGACGAGAAACAATAAAGTGATTCCATTATTTTGCGCATTTTTGTGTTCTTTATTATGTTTGAACAGATTATCATCCTCAGAAACAACAACAACAACAACGACAACAACAACACTGAAACAATGATGAGTGATTTCTCAAGAGTCGATAGACTGGTAAGAATATTGTTAGTCATATTCAGCGGTTTCAGTTATGATGATGTTGAAGCAATGATGATGATGATGCGGATGATGATGATGATGATGATGATGATGATGATGATTATAATGCATGATGGTACTAGTAAGTATCAGCATAACCAAGAGAAAACATAAGGCTAATAATAGGCCATGCCAACCTCTGTGTGAGCAAGGACACTTCACATGCAGTGTCATGTTCGGAAACTGATCACGGCCTTTTACTGAATTTTATACAATTTTTATGTCTGACTAACCGGAAGTCTGCTTACGCAAAGGTTCGCATATTCTAAAAATAGCCTTATCCCAAGGCAGGTCTAACCTGAGTATCAGGTTTTTTGAAGGCCGGATACTCAGGTTCAGTATTAAAGGTCCCTCTCTGCCCCCTTATTTTCTCTTGTCATTTGGAATATTAATGCATGCAAGAAGAAGTTAAGAAAGGACGCTAACTGTTGATCAGGACTGGATAATAATGAAGGTGATGGCTAACTTGTTTTTCCGTTTTTCTGTTTTGAAGATAAAGCTGAACTTCGATTCACACGTACGATAATGCAGGTATCCATGGTACGAACTGACATCTGAGAAGAATGTGCAGCATTTAATTTTCTTTTCTTGTTAAAATCTGTCTCCTTTTCTGAATGTTTATATACAGCTGAGAATGCTATTGTTTTGATCTTCAAAGGAACCAGTTGGAGGTGATGCATGGCAACCATGATAACAGAACCGATACCAGATACCTAGGTAATAAGAAAACGTTTTGCTTCGCTGAGATATCCCCTGTAAAAGAAAATGTAAAAAAAAGTTGTATATGATTTGCAAATATAATATATATGCATTCCCAGTTATGTACTGTAAGAACATATGAGAGTTTGCTTCAACTCCATGAATGGCATATATTATACTGAAACCTGTATGACCGGTTTTCACTACTCACAACCATTAGTGTTCAAGCCGAGCTATTTCTTTAGAAACCGACTATCCTTAGAATGTTATGATGCTCCGCTTTGCCAAGGTCCGTCGTTAAACATTTTCTCGACGGGCCTAAAATTCAGCAGTGGGGGTCCGTTCGTGTAAACAACTCTACTTATGTTTTAAAACTTTTAAAAATGTTTCATAAATAAAGCTGCAACTGAATAAGATTTTGATGAAACCATTGGACAGGCAAACAAGTCAGTACCGTCTAGTACTGGCACGATCAGTTTCTGATTTGAATTGTTATAAGATGAAAAAGCTTGTTTCGTGCTTTCGTGATAACGTAAGAAATTGTCCAACTGTGAACGACCATAATGTTGCAAAATACGCCAGCAGGAAAATCAAAATGAGAATAAGCTGTGAGTTACGATCATGGGAGCGGCTCAGTAAGCAACCCACACCGATAAATGCTGCTAAACCTTCATGCAGCAAGGACAAAATAAAAAGAAAACAATATACGCAGTTATTAAGGTTTCCCGCTGTTCTAATGCCGGTTTTTCTTGGGTTCTATTCAAAAGATGAATATTTGGAAAACTACACCAAACTAATAAAAGCAGACTTGTTAATTTTAGCAGATTTTGTGGCAATCGGTCGGAGTGTCATCGTTGGCCGGATTACTTCCATTCACTGTTCCAGACTCCTTAACTTTTCAATCTGTTACATGATATATATCAACACATTGTTAAAATTAATACTATACCCTACAATCAATCTAAACGGAAACATATCAAACCAAAAATCATAAGCACCATCAACGTATGTATACACGCACATCACACCAACGTAATTTATAATAGGTCAATCAAAACTGATTTTTATGGTTACATGTACTCCGTTTAATTTTGACCATCTTTTGGAACAAAGCAAAAAAAAATGTTTGACCATGGATAGTATATTGACCATGGATAGTATTGTTATCATGGATAGTATCATGACCATTGATTATCCATGCATGGTTTCAACTGTGTCTACTGAAAGTGCAGATTATATATTATTTATTGCCGGTACTTAAAGTAGGTTTTATTCCAGACTTTTATATTGTATTTTTATATATATTAGGTTTTGAAGGCGACAGGATTGCTATTATGTGCTACCCCCGTTAAATAAAGACATTACTTACTTATTTACTTACTTATTTACTTACTTACTAGTACTCTTTGCTACAGTTAGTTTGTTCATTGAAAACTACAGTACTGATACAATCCTTGCTGTTGACAAGCTTCCGAAAAAATGGAGCTTGCAAATGACGTCGACAATATTCAGTTCTTGGATACCGGATAGACGCGCGGTACCGCTCTAAACGGAAGGAAAACTTCGAGGTCGACCGATCCCTCATGAGTCATGATCACATGGGCGGATCCGTCATGAAGGCGCGCCAAAATCCAAGCCTGTCATTTACCTGCTTATTCGCATCCAACCGGAATTAGCCATAAATTTAAGAGCTTCTGCCGTAAATACTTTACCTGATAAGTAATCTAGTTGAATAATTTAGTATTCCGAATAAACTATGCAGCGCGCGGACTGTTATTTATTTCGTCAGTGAATCTTAACACCTCAAGGTCATGAGTATATTTCTTAAACTGTAATCACATGTTGCAATTCCACTGATGTAACCGATATGTTTTTTTTTGATACACGTACGTATATTTGTTGCCGACAAGTTTTGTGGTATCATCGCGGTTACTGTCATTTTGGACGGTCGTAATTGTCAGTGTGCACTTTCCATTACTTCTATTTCTAGTATACAGTAAAGACTCATTTGTGGAGGTAAATAAGATAGTTCCATCACCCTGACTAAGTAGTTTTCGGCCTTTTTAATTTGGAAGCAAAACAGACTTTTCTTAGCTCAGCAGCACTTTTTTTTAAAGCCAACACTAGAAACACATTAACCAAATCTGGCCAGTACCATTGGTCGAATATTTTCCAAAATTACACACTAGAGGACAAAAAATTGTTTGTTTTGCCACATGCTGACTCTCTTTCTACGGCGCGAAGCAGTGAACAGGTACAACACAATGTTATAGGTCGAAGAAGGTTATAATAGAAACATTTGGAATTCGGTATTCTACAAAGGTTAGTTACTAGTATCTAGCAAAAATCGTCGCTAGAGACGTTTTTATGCAGTTTTGTGCAATGGTACAATAACCACTCCCTCTTGCGTAACAGCATTCTTCACAAGGCGTTCCATGCTGATATTGAGGAAGTCTGAGTACTAAAACCGGTTTTTTTTTCCCATCGACCGGCAGCGAAGGAGTGCAAATCGATCGTTCAAACTCAAAGTTTCCCAAGGGACCTAACTATTAATCATACTCTCAATCCTAAATCTGCTTGGATTGTCTGTATTAAACGCCGTGTCTGGAAAGAACTGCCCCTCAAAGAACGTGTTGAACGGTTTTAATGATGGCCTACCAACCTAAAAGTGGAGGTGAGTTCGTTTCATTTGTTTCTCAATGACGCGCTGAAAGACAAGCTACGAGTATGAAACAGCCGTATTTTCTTTTGTTTATCGTCTATGGGACGTAGAAGAATGATAGAAACTTGAAATAATTGAGAGGAAACTTTCTAGTTTGAAGCCTGAATGGTTGCTGCGCTTATTCATGTATTTTTAATTTTAGAGATTCGTCACTTACTGCCGTCCGGTAGCACTTTCATTCACGAACTAATCGAACAACTAATCGTACAGTATTCATTCAAAGTCCAATTCGAACATTCTCAAAGCACAAAGTTCATAAAATATAGTATACGTTGGTGTTACACACAGTTACATTGTGTTTTTCTTGGAGATTTTGAAGTGAAAAGGAATGTGTTTTGCGGTTGGTCTCGACCTCGTTAAACTGTTTTGTTTCTGGAGGTTTTCTTGTTCTTCACTATTCCCTCGGGTCACAAAAGGCCATTGTCAAATATTGATTGGAAATCCGAAATTTCCATAAGACCAAGCCAGACGATTCTTATCAACGAATTGAAAAAGCCCACTAAATTTCCCTAAATTATATACTGTTTACCAGCGATCTCGACTCGAGAGTCAAATTGAAAAGCGATTGCCAATGAATTTCGCTTTTGTACAAGTGTATTTACATATTGTTTCTTCAACTAAAAGCAAGTCGATTTATTTAGCAAGCAAAACAACCAAATAGCAAACACTGTGATGTCCCACAGTAGATCATTTGTAAATCTCTAAGTACACACTTTAGTCTATGTAGTATTTTTATTATAAATGGAAAATATAACGTGTTACGAAAGTTTGTTTGGACTCAGCAGGGACAAAATGTCGCAATGTGTCGCCAGCGAATTAGCATTTCTCAGCTCGTCTGAGTTGTTTTGAATCTTTTACTCTGTGGTATCGACAGTCTACTAGTCGAGACGCCATGTCAATATTGGACGATATATCGGGTATTTTGCATTTCTTAATTACGATCATTAGGAATATCACTGTAGTGCGTCTGAATTTTGTATTTTTTTACAGTTAATGTTTCTCTGTCACTCATTCTATCGACTCAAATTAGATCATCAATTTCACTGACATTCAGCGAAAAACAAACAAATGTCAGAGTTTAAATTCATTTATTTTTTCCTATTTTTCCCGTTAAGTTAAGCGCTATTTAATCACACATGTGCTTGCGGCGTTTTTCGGCGTTAGAATTAATTATCGGCCATGAAAAGGTGTGACAAACGCTATAAACACACAGCCGTCTCTCGATCAGCGAGGAAGGTACTTATAGTAATTCTTGATATAACAAAGAAATATTATCAGAAAGAATACCGCAGCACATGACTGCCTCTCAAAGTAATTGATACAAAATGCTGCTTATTATATGGACCTTCTTTCAAGAGAAACAAGCTGATCACGTATTATAATAAATTACACCCATACCCCATGCACGTATTTTATCGAAATTCTATCCTAATCCTAATGGTCCTAATCCTGGATTGCAGCTCCCTATTATATTTATTTCAAACAAATTCATTCTATTTTCACGGTGAAGAAGATTACGAGATTTATTGTGGTATTAATTGGGATTATCATAATGACATAAGAACTAATTTGTGTTGTTTACAATGAAAAGGAATTTTGAAGCTGTTCAATTTGTTGTTTTCGTAATTTGCTCTTAATTCTGCTCAGATGCCCTAGCTAGCTTCCAAGCAAATTTCTTTACTGTTTGACACAAGTTGTATGTATGTATGTATACATGTAGTTTGTAAATAACAACATTTGCTTATAGTTACATGTGAATTTGGAATGTTTGCAACATTGAAACATTGGAAAACAAGAAATGACATTACCGCTAGTTCTTTCATTTCTTTAATTATGCTAAGTAGTCATAATTTTCAAATGTCATTTCAAATTGAATTTACCTCTCGGAGTGGCCCAAATTTTCTTGTTAATTTCCCATGACAAAGTTCCCTGAGGCCATATTTGGTTCAACATGTCATTGAGATTTATAGTTCATTTTCATCACAGACCACACAAGATAGCTGAAGTGGCATATTTTCTGCTGAGACTGATTAGTTTTGTGATATCATACTCAGCCTTGCCAACTATTGCTATTAGTGTCAAGTTTTATCTCAAATCCCAAGAGAAACACTTGTTATCTATTGTTTGTAAAAATAGCAGAAGATAGTAATAGCTAGGGTAAATTGTCATTAATTAAAGATACAACAGCTGGCAAGCTAAAAAAGGCTATTTTAAAAGATACTTATTCAGTTTGTTGAATGGGGAATGACAGTTATCTTGAAACACAGAAACCACAGCCATATAATACTTATAATGTTCACCAAGCTATCCACATGTATATACATCACTTAATGAGCTCTCGGTAAAAAAACTGAAACAACTGAAAAACTCTTTATTCTCAAAATGTAACAAACCTGCAATTTTCAGTTTATATCTGTTGCTAGTTTTTGTCACCAGGAAGTTTTGCTTTGCTGCACATTATTATACAGTCATACTAATTAGTGGCCACATTGTATTGTATTCAGTACAATAAATTAACCATATGCTGTTGTGACATAAATACAATACTGTACTATAGTGAGGGAGAGATGTTTGGGGAAATGTACATGTAGCAGTAGAGGATCTAGCTAAATAGTAGGTGGCTCATCTGGCAATCAGTCGACACAGTTATGGACCCAGGAAGGGGGTTACTCAGATATAAGAGTGACAAGGACATGTGAAGCCATTTTTTAGGGTTTTTTTCTCTATTGTATGACAGTTTTTTAAATAATTACTGTCTCTAGCTAACTGACTCTCTAATGTAACCAACTCTTACTACAGTGTACGTATAATATACAGTCTCAAAAAGGTTGTCCAGATGAAAAGACTACAATACTACATTGAAGTCACGTGATTCATTACATATTCAATTTCCTCGCATGGAATTTCAACTTGAGATGCAAAAGTACACGGCATTGTGAGAAATGAATGTAATGTCGCTTGTATCAACTCGTAGGTCCTGGCGCAGAAAATGAAAACATAATGAATCACATGACTTTATTGTAGTCTTTTCATCTGGACAACCTTTTTGAGAATGACTGTATATGTAACACATTACAGCACATTACAGCAGGAACCAGAACCAGAAAGTGAAAAGTGTCCATCTTAAAGGGAAATGCATCTAAAGACAGCTGATTGTAAACATTTTTGTTTAGTCTTGTAATATCTTTTCAAAATGATTATTTTTCCAGAATGGTTTGAGTCTACAGAACATACATCAAATGGTTCTATAGAAACACCCAGAGTATCAAACATTTCCTGTTTGTCCATTGATGATACAACTCCAGAAACGCCAAGGTCAAAAATCCGATCTGAAGATACTGAGTTTGTAAAACTTGCCAAAACTGGTGGACGCAAAGGTGTGGACTTTTATTATGTACAGCTAATTTACGTCACGTGTGACCAGTAAATCGGAACATTCGAGGGAGGGAGGGAGGGAGGTGAAAATTATTTAGTTCTTTTTACGACTCCCCCCCCCCCTAAAATTCCAAATTAAACCAGTTCAAAAATTGAACCAGTTTAATTTAAATTGAACCAAGGGATCATTTTGAACTACAACATATACACTGTGACATTGTCACACCAGCTTGAAAATCTTGTTTGAAATCGTCATTTCGACTATACAATGAGATTTCTTGCAAAGCTGATAGTCTAGACTACAAGTTTTGAGTGAGACATTTTGACTAAATATTTTGGTCTTTAAATCTAGAACGCTCAATAACATCTTCTTCAATGATTGTTCTTCTTGTTGTGACAAGCAAGAATTAAACATCGGTGTTATTTTTGCTAAAATTTGAAGAAAAAGCTGAAGTGATAAAATTTCGTTTGTTTGTTTTTTAACCTAAATTTTGAATTTGCGTGAGCATGATTACAACAACATTAAGTTAGCGTGCCATGCTGAAAACTTGTAGTCGTACTCGTAGTCGAATCTAAAGGTCTCTAATAAAAATAATAATAATAATAAGATACTGTACAAGTCATGTACAACATTGTATATCCCATCATGATGGATTGTCCACAATGTACCACCCAGGTTGAGAATGTTGCCATAATCATGCAGGATCATAGGCAAGTAGTTACAGGATCTTGTCAAGATCTTACAGTAGGTACGGCATGTAAAATATATTGAACTAATACCTATCAATTTCTAATATTTAGATTTGCTAGCACCCACACCAGAAAAAAACAGTCCAGCTCCTCCTAAATTTGAGCAAAAAGGATCAGACTGGTATTATCAAGACAGAGTTAATAATAATGATCCACCTGCAACGCCGCGATCAAAAATTAAAGACAGTGACACACAATTTGTAAAAACAGCAAAGGAAGGGGGACACAAAGGTGAGACTGAAATCATAATTATTTAGCTTTCCTTCTTCATTCCTGTTTTGTTTGTCATTCATTCATCCATTTGTTAATTAATGTAACCATGATTATTTTGTTTATTGTTAGATTTACTAATCATTGAGGAACATAAACCAACTGCTACTCCAATTCAGTTTGATAAGAAAAGTGGTGACTGGTATACCCATGATGCAATCAATGGAGTAGATGGTCCTCCCCCCACACCCCGATCAAGGGTTAAAGACTCTGACACTAAATTTGTAAAAATGGCTAAAGAAGGAGGCCATAAAGGTAAGCCAACATGTACATGCCTGTCTAGACTGTCAGCGATTTGAGATCAGAATTCCTGACAAACTAATGCTTCCTGGGATAACTTAGAACTTTATTTACAAAATAGTCATTGTGAACAAACTTAATTAGGAGTTAGATATATTTGGCTTCAATGTATAAAATGGATAATTTATAAATTTGTTTTATACATTTCATTCAAAAGTACATACAGTAATGGTTAGTAGATTTAAAATCATATTGTATTGTAATGAATCTTTAAATATATATATATAGCTACAGTAATTGCACATTATACATGTAAGTGCCATATACCCTACATTTCCCCTGACTCACTGGGCCTCTCTACAATCCCCCCTCAGCTTCCTAAATAACCTTCCATTCTCTCAACACAGATGTGCAAGCACACAACTCCAGATTCATATACACTTTACTGACCTTTACTGTCATACAGTCATTTGCAAAAATTCTGTCCGTCACGAAATATCAATATATCTGGTGCATTATGGGTAATTAAATAATCGAAAATTCCCCTTAAAGCGGGTTAACGCCAGCAAAGTTTGTATATATAAATATATAGTATAGTGTTTGTTTTAGTCATACGTTTGTTGTTTGTAAATTTTGCTTCATTTAATAGTATTAGTCAGGAGCCCTGTATTAGTGATTCACCCGATATATTGATATATTGATATACTGTGGCGGCCAGAATTTTTGCAAATGACTGTATACAGACATGTACATATATAAAACTTTCTAAAATCTAATAATAGATCTGCTGGAGATAAAGGACCACCAACCAACCAAAAAACCTCAGAAATTTAATAAAAAAGGAGGCGACTGGTATTATCAAGATGGAGTCAATATTAAAGAGAGTTTACAAAAACGAGGTTAGAAATTATTACTAAATGTCGTATAAAATTTTATGATATTTATTGTAATCAATATTATTTGGGCCACATATTTATTAGTGTATGATTATGAAATAAAGTTTGATAAAGAACAAATTGTACACCACCCACGACGACAACCATTTGAACAACACATGTACATGCAGTAGATGAGACATGTACAGTATGGTAATTAAATTTTTATATAGTCAAGTCAATCTGCACGCTCTGATTGGCTGAAAACTGTGCTGTATCAGAGAACGGAGCACGGTTTGATGACGCTATTTTTCGGCTGTTTGGTTTGAACCAAAATTCTGAAGAAAACAAACCAAGCGTGCACTCGATGGCGTAACTGGCGTCAGCACGTGCACTTCACTCGCTAAAATGTTATTCAAAAACACAACAGAATCCTCAACTTTCTTGCCATTTTTCTCACCATTCCTGTTCTTTTTTATCAAAAATCCATAGTTTCTATATATAATAAAGCAAATAGAACAGCTTTTTCCATGTTCCGTTCAGTAATACAGCACTCAGGAAGTGCCGAGAGCACTTCTGTGTGGAGAGAAGTGTGGAGAGCTAGCACTCGCCTATGGCCCGTCCTACACTTCTTTCATGCTCTCGTCACTATAATCCTTTGTGCTGTATTGCTGAACGGAGCACGGAAAAAGCTGTTCTATTTGTTAAATACTCAACACTGTAATATATTACAGACTAACCATGACATCAATGTAAAATTGTTATTTAATAATGAGCATAATTTATTAAAATATTACCAGCTTGTAAATTGACCAATTAAACTAACCACATTCAATTTATTCATAATTATTGAATATAGTAAACACTCACGTATTATAAGCCAAACCTTTTTACCTAATTTTGGGGTGCAGCTTTAATCTGCAAGAATATCTGGAAAAGGAGCCATTAAAAACTCAATAATGTATTCATTATTAATAACATTGCAATCTGTGACTGAGTGACAGGCAAACATGCAGCCATTTTGTCACTGTACACTGGAAATGGCAACAGGAAAATGTAATGAGTACATGTATGTGCTTGTTAATGTTAGAGAGTTTATGTTTGATGAAGTAAAACATATGCATGTAATGCAAGCGCAGCTGATAAATTGGCTCAGATTTATTTCAAAAACCATTTAACTTGTACCAATTAACCAACTTGTACCCTGGCTTAGCTTACCATACGTGGGTGTTTATGGTGTTTATACCTAATGATCTAAATTAATAATAATCTTCATAATAATATTATTGTTGATGAGTTTACTTGCAGTTAAGATGATGTATTTAATAATTACTAATAATACCATGGCCAATGCATGGGATTTAAGGTGTACATGTATATGACACAATTTTTTTTCTTTTGAAAATCGATTACATATGAAGTGAATAGTGGGATGGAACAAGCTTCAGTATTTTGTGACTTGAGCTTCGCATTGGCGAGTTATAAAGGATTGAAATCGTGATATGCTGATTCGGTGACGTCAGAGTGGGTTTTGCCATAACTTATTTATATTTTTCCAAGCAGCACTCTTTTCTGAAATAGAAAAAATAAATTAACATCATGTATATATCAATTGTAGAAAACTTTTTGCCAGATTAAAAAATGTCAATAATAATTTGCACAATGGTGCTTTTGTATAATAAATTAAACCCACTCTGACGTCACCGAATTAGCATATCACGATTTCAATCCTTTATATAACTCACCAATGCGAAGCTCAAATCACAAAATACTGAACCATCCCACTATTCACTTCATATGTAATCGATTTACAAAAGAAAAAATTTCATGTCATAAAGTGATGGCACTTACTGTAACCCGTGAAACAAAATCTAATAGTTAGTGACCTATAATAGTCAAATCAAAACAAAAGAAAACAATGGAATTAGTGTCTAGTAATATCTACTTGGCTAATATCTGTTTCACGGGTTAAGTGCCATCACTCTATACACTTTAAAGCTGTTGTAATTAACCCAACGCTGTGCTTTTCAAACTCATACAGATTATGCAACGCCTGCCAGTGCCCGTGTACAACGTAACTATCGGAGACTACAGATCCGAAACACAGACACTGATTATGTAAAGACAGCAAAATTGGGGGGCCATTCTGGTAATAATCAACATTCATTAATATTGATTTATTATGAATTCATTTTTTGTTTGTACATAATTTTATCCATCCTTTGTTCATTCACTTAGCTTCAATTAGCTTTATACAATCCTGCTGTGATCTTATGTACCCCTTACAATGTATATCTCCCAGCAATAGCATACATATCATGACATCTTGCAGAAATAATACACACAGTCGCTATAAAATGAGAACTGAAATAACGACCAATAACGGTGATTATTTGCAATTCTTTAATTCAAAGGTTGATCAGTTTTTCTCGCAAACATTTTTTCTTTCAAAGAGCTTGTGGCAGGCTTGTAACCATATTTAGGACTGACTGTCTGGCTATGATTTGCTGTCTGTTTTAATAGTCTGGTTTTACACAGGCCATTTTTATTCAACTTTTGTTGCAGTTTTTGTTGTACTCAAGCCATGCATAGTACATGGTGCAACTCAAATTGTATGTGCATAAAACTTGCTGAGAATTCAGTGCGATTTCTGTGCAATTTCTTGCTGCAAACTTGGGTAGCATTCGTTATGTACGGGAACCCTCAAGGGAATTCAGCTACTGTATTCAAATTCAAATTAGTTTATTCATTACAAATTAATTTGGCTAGTATATAGTCGTCTCTAGACTATATGATAGCATTATATATTATAATAGTTTTGGAGATGCTAAATGACACGATTTTAAAAATTAATGAAAAAAGGGTTGCAACCAAGCAAATTGCCTTCGTGGCTTGGTGCATGTTAGGTTTAGGGGAATGGTAGGGTTAGGCATTGAAGTGTTCGTTTGGTACTGGCTGTGCCAGGTTCGAGTATTGACTAAAAAAGTTTCTAAGTGGCGAGAACCAAAAATCCTCAAAAATCCCACTTGTTCGTAAAACCTACATGTATGAAATAGTTGGTTAACCCATACACGGCGATAATACCCAAACTTGCTTGAAGTATTGAATAAGTTCAAAACTTGATGTATAACTGGAGATATATAATTGTAATTAATAGATATTCTGAAAACGCCAACTAACAATCCCAGTAAGACTCCCGTCCGCTATAACCGCAGTGACTGGTATTATCTTGAAGACAATAAACGTGAGTATATTTACATTCTTCATATAGACAATATTACCTACCTACCTATATAAGTATCCTTAAATTAATGTCCTTGGGATTCCTGTGTCTCATGTGTTTGTTTGCTCATTTCCTCTTGGAATTCTTGTGTTAAAAATAAAGATTATCCACGAGTTTAAAATGTCGTGTTCGCCACATGTACAACAACCTACAATACATCAATATTGAATCTTTATCATTAGGCAAATCACAAGAAAGACCAAAGACAGCACCAAGAAGGTATTGAATAACACATAATTTTTGTGAGCATAAAGGAGGAGGAGCTTCTGAAACTAATTAAATTAATTAATTAATTTTAAAACACTGGAGCTTATATCCCCAGGAAAACGTTGAAAAAGCACACTGCATGACCTTGCTTGACTACATATTATGGTGCATGTGTTAATGCATGTGTCTGATAAAGCAACCATTCATGTAACCTGCATAAGGGAGGGGGAGGAAAGGGGTTGGGGAGATGGGAAGCCATCTCTCCTCTCCCTTTCTAATTAACCCTCCCTCTCCCTTGCATCAGCAACGTAGGTTTAGTACCATTCATGTACATACAATGTACATCAAGTCTTAATTGTAAACCTACAATCATTAGTCATGCCTTCAATGTACCTGACCTCTCATGTCAACAACAAAAACTTATTGAATTTCTTGTTTTTTGCAAAATGTAGTTTAAAGCAGACTTAAATACATACAGCTAATTAGTCGTTGTGATCCTTCAATAGAACTCCTACCATGACCAGCTCAGTTATGCCATCAGACTCTGTTGATTCTGGCCGTCGTCCATGTACTGCGTATAGGAGAAGTGAGCCTATTTGGCTTGGTGGGGAAGGGAAACAAGTTCAACCCAGTCCAAGAAAACATATCAGTAGAGATTCAGGGGTACCACCCTATGCTTTACATAACTAAACAAGCTTAGATTGGTAAGGATACTAACATTATACTATACAGTTGTATCTATATATCTGTCTGTCTAGCTAACTAACTGATCAACAGACTGACTGATCGACTGACTGATCGACTGACTGACTGACTGATCAACTGACTGACTGACTGATCGACTGACTGACTGATCGACTGACTGACTAATCAACTGACTGACTGATCAACTGACTTATCGACTGACTGACTGACAACTGATTGACTGACTGACTGATGGGCTGACTGACTGATCAACTGACTGACTGGCTGATTAACTGACTGATCGACTGACTGATCGACTGACTGACTGATCGACTGACTGACTGATCGACTGACTGACTGATCAACTGACTGACTGACTGATCAACTGACTGACTGACTGATCAACAGACTGACTGATGATCGACTGACTGACTGATCGACTGACTGACTGATCGACTGACTGACTGACTGATCAACTGACTGACTGATCAACTGACTGACTGACTGATCAACTGACTGACTGACTGATCAACTGACTGACTGACTGATCAACAGACTGACTGATCGACTGACTGACTGATCAACTGACTGACTGACTGATCAACTGACTGACTGACTGATCAACAGACTGACTGATCAACAGACTGACTGATCGACTGACTGACTGATCAACTGACTGACTGACTGATCAACTGACTGACTGAACGACTGACTGATCGACTGACTGACTGCATGATCAACTGACTGACTGACTGACTGATCGACTGACCATCCAGTTGACTGACTGCATGACTGACTGAATGGATGGATCCATGGATGAATGAATGAATAAATGATGGATGGATGGATGGATGGAAATGAATGGATGGATGAATGAATAAATGATTGATTGATTGATTGATTTGGATGGATGGATGGATGAATAAATGAAATGGATGGGCGAATGAATAAATGATGGATGGGTGGATGAATAAATGATTGATTGATTTGGATGGATGGATGGATGGTAGTATAGGTCGTTGACTGACTGACTGCTTGATTGATTGATTGTTTGATGGATTCATCGTAGATACTATTAAACTGTTATTTGAATATTACTGACCTTTAATATTTTATTCTCAATCATTATAGGCATCATAACGTTAACCCCTGGTTTGGGATGAGTTCAACTATACAGTAAACATGAAGAGAATAATTGAACTTCAAATTGTAGTTTAATATCACCACAAAAATATGATCAACAGAGCCATTAGGTTTAGAAATCTACTGTACAGAGTAAGATGGCTACTATACATTTTACCACAATTCTCTAAATCAGTACTACTCACATTGTACAAACTGTCTACAATTTACACTTGAAATTTTTAAAGTTTTGTTTGAGGTAAAGTGATTTAAGCGCGCAAAGGATTGTGGTAAAATGTACTGACACGCCATCTTTCCCTGTACAATGACTTATACGAAATAGTAGGGGAAGGGAGTCTACACGACTACAAACATTGATACGGGGATGATAATTTTTCTAATAGCTCTTTTTGTCTGATAAATCCTAGTATTTGCATCTCTTCGCTTCGTATATAAGTTTAATGCATGGAGATTTTGTTTTAACGTAGATAAGCACACGCGAGAGACAGCGTTGGGCGTGTCGTGGGCTCTTGGCTCGCGTAGTTTTTTTATGACGTCACTTAAATCCATTTTGGTTTGTAGTACAAGAGTAGAATTCAAGTAGATTTAGATATGAGTACGAATTGTAAAAAAATTGCAACTCAACAGAGAAAAGTAGTTCTAAGATATCAATTTTAAATTTAACAATTTTAAAGGGAAAAAGAATTCGTTTTTCGATTAGAAAATTTAAGAAGATTAGAGAAGTCTACGAGGGCTTTTACAACATTATTGGTAGAGATATTTACTAGTTTGTCAATTGTCATGCATTTTAAGTTCTATTTATTTATTAATTAGAACATTATTTAAGTGATTATATAGCCAGTAAAAAACATTGTGTATCACAGTAAATCGTCGTGTTTAGAAACAGCACGTAGGTGAACAGATTAGAATAGTCATTTTAATTACAGTAGAATAGTAAGCATAAGAAGTAAAACAACATAATATTTAAACATTGCTTTTTATTCTTTTATGTTGTCATTGTTGGTGCTGTGTGACTCATAACTAACCCATATTATTGTCTGATTTCCAAACGACCCATTCCCTAACCAGGTTTTCTCCTCCCCTCCCCTATTCTTTTCCTTTAGATGAGACAGAGTATAAGGCCCCGTCCACAATACTCCCTTTTTGGTTTGGAGACGCATACTTTTTTATGCGTTTTTACCGAGCGTCCACACTACTGTAGTCTCCCTCGCAGCCGTGCTAAGTGTCGTCACGCAACGCTCTCTAAGTGTTCGAAAACGCTGACGTCACACCTAGAGTTCTCTCGGTGTACACAAACAGCGTATTCCATGGATCCTTTTAGTGTGGAGCCCCGCGATTCATAAAAGGGTGTGAGTGATTAGAAGGCAGGTTGCGCGGAACTGCATGTAAAATGAAAATGGCGGCCACTTTGAAGAAGTGATGCATGATAAAAAAAACAAAAGAATTAGTCTGAGGATATCTGTGCCAATAATCTACAGTACTAGGCTACTACAGTACTGAATAGCGGCTTGTTTATTTTACCATAATCCTTTGCGCGCCAAAAAATACATTTCTGATCGCGATCTGATCGTTTTGAGAGCATCAGATTTTGTATGAAAGTACGTATGAAGCTTGACAATTGTTCCGCGCTATTTTTGTGGGAACGCGATCAGACAGTTTGTCGAGTTCATGTACTGATTTACGTTCGCAAAGGATTACTGGGTAAAATGTACAGCCGCCATCTTGATTGGATGTGTATTATTTACGTAAGTATGTTTTGTTATACAATTCGTATAGTGACAAATTGCTACAATAGTTTTCCTCTTGAACCGTTCGTGGTCTTCCAGATCTTTAATTGTTCCAGGTGTCTGTTCTTCAGTTCGGATGAGATTATGTGGTAACTACAGTAAAAGGTTTGAACAAGTTCGCGTAGCTCCTTGATGTTCACGTCGCCTGGATTTGGGGCTATCGCTTTGGGGCTTCTGACTGAAATCAGTAATTTTCTTTATCAGTAAGATTGCAGTGAACGGCGTAACGTGACCAAACTTCTCGTGCATAACGATACAACAAAATATTTATTTAACAATAAAGCAATGATGATGATTTATGATATTCGAAATTTAATTTAGAGTTATTTTCGTATGAGTGCAGGGAAAGTTACGATGCATCTGCACGCTTTATTTTTGATTGGTTTAGAAAGGAAGCCATTTGAGTGTCACGGTACCACAGGGTTCCCACTCGTACGAAAACGACTCTACTGATATGAAAAGTGAGATAGAGTCGATTTCGTATGAGTGGGAAGTAGCTACGGTACGGTTCGTGCCGTGCAGTGACCGTATCGCGCCATCATCGTGCGGTATCCAAGCATTCTGATTGGTTGTGAAATGATTTCGCGCGCTGTGATTGGCTGAATACAATGTGTTCGATTCCGTACCGTGACCGTAACTCCGTACCGTAGGTTTCCCACTCATACGAAATCGACTCTAATGAACAAGCACTATTCAAACGTCAAGTCATCAACTCAGTCAGTACATTGAAAACTAAATACTGAAATAGCACGAATAATCTTTGATAAATTCCGGTTTTAGCCGAACGATAGGCAAACATAAGTCAGGGCCCGCGGATGGGGAGGGGCTGGCTGGTAGGGCTATAAGCCCCACCACTTTTTGTGTCCACGGTACTAAACTTTTTAATGGATTTATTACAAAAATGGTATCGTCGATTGCGACCCTTGTACGGAAGGAAAACTTTAGCCCCACCACACCTGTATGTTGTGATTACTTCTCAATCAAGAAATGGGTACTTTGCGACCTTTCGCTGGCTGTGAGACCGGTGCCCAGGCATGTCGTCATGAGTCAAACTACAGCTTTATAATTAAATCAATTGAAAGTAAAAGAAAACTCTTACTTTTTAAGTAGACATCCCATATAATGCCAGCAACAACAAAGCCGCATAAGACCACAAGGAGATAGTAAATCACAACCATAATATCGATTTTTGATTTGATTTGGTAAACAACTGCTGATTCTTCAGTAGCGTTGAGACTGACTGTAGGAGCATCCTGTAATAAAATAAATTGTCCTATTTCAAGAAAATGATTTTGCCATGAATCAGATCATTTGGAACTTGGTTGCTAAGATGAGATTTTAGAATGCTCTGGATTGCTCTCGGAATGCCTGCAAGTACTGTAAGCGCAAGGACAAGAGAGGCATTCTATTATTGCACTGTGGAAATGCCGGACGACGCAAGCATAAACACGCGCATCATTTTTAAAAATACTTTTCCTTTGGCTTGCGTTTATGCTCGCGTTGGCCCCTTTTTCACCACAGGGAGCCCAAGCTCATTTTCTGTGAAGAAGACCCGTTAATTTGCATATTTACAGTAAATGTATGTGGCTTTATATCATCCCTCCGTATTTCAAGATTTTTCGTAAATTATAAAACTTTTTTTCACTAATGTGTTTTCCTTACTACTTTCGATGTTGTGACAGCGTTTCAGCGCCATTAGAGCGTTTTTAACGAAAATAACAACACATTAGTGAAAAAAAGTTTTATAATTTACGAAAAATCTTGAAATACGGAGGGATGATTTAAAGCCACATACATTTACTGTAAATATGCAAATAAAACGGTCTTCACAGATAATGAGCTTGGGCTCCCTGTGTTTTCACACGACATAATATTATTCCCATCGCACTTAAAGCCGAATCTACACGAGCAAATTTTCCTTGACAAGGAAGACTTGCTCGTGTAGACGACAAAAACATCGCCAATTTTTCCTTGTCAAGGAAAACTTGTCAAGGAAAACTTGTCAAGGAAAACTTGTTCGTGTAGATGCGGCTTAAGCCTGGTTTCAGTTTCAATAGCCACACAAGTATAAACACTTGCACAAGCAAAATCATTTGAGTCGTGTAGTCTAAAACAGGTCTGGCTAAGACATAAGCGTGGTTGCGCATGCGCTAATGCTTGTTTCAGTCCGTTGTCATAGTAACATAAAGCCTCTTGTGGGTGAGCTTATGCATGAGCGATACGATACGTAATAAATCAACTTACTTTTATGCCTACAGAATGTCATGCATTCTTTATTTGTTTCTTATTCATTATAGTGAGTAACCAGGCCGCTTGTAATATCGCAGTAATTAATTCATAATTGCACATGCATAAGTGTGACTGCAGCAAGTTGATTTCCATGGCCGCGTTGAACGATAATTGCAAGCTACAAAACGGCGTATTTAAGGCGGCAATGTTACCGCAATGCACGACATTCTGTAGGAATAAAGTAAGTTGGCTTAATTGGGCAGTATTCTGCATATTGCATGCTCCAGCATTGACTCGTCAGTACCTCTATTGGTGTAACAAACTCAGTTATCAGTCTTGATATCGTGGCTTGGTTTTTCTTAACATAATCCCTACAAGCAGGTGCAAGTCTTGTGGTTTTGCCAGACAACACGACGCCATAGCTGATGGATTTACCAATCACCCGATTCACATAAGTGTCTTTTGGCTGACTTACAAGCTGTTGTCTACTACCAGCCACGTATGCATCGACGAGAACACCTTGGACATCACCTCTAGTCAGTGCTTGGTACGATTCCTTTAAGGACGGGTAACCAACTAGACAAACCAGAAGAAAGTCTATCGTAAGTACAATAGAGAGGCTACAAGTGGGCCATACAATCGGCAACTCTATACTCACTCTATACAATGAAAGATGGCGGACCAGTACACTTACCACAATCCTTCGCGCGCGTAAAATACTTTAAAACTTTAAAACATAGTTTTGAAAACTTACGCTGTGAAGCTGTTACCTGCTTTACTTATGTGAAAGTGTCAGAAAGATTGCAAATGTAAGAAGTACTGATTTAGATTTCGCAAAGGATTGTGGTAAAAAGTAGAGCCGCCATCTTTTTTGATGGTAATATCTCACAAATAGTTTGTTTTATGCAAAACATCAATTAGCATTTGTTATGTTAGACTCGTACACATTTGTGCATTCATAAGAATTCCAGCCTTGTACTCAGTTGAGTTCTCCACAGCGCTGACCTAGATAAAAATGAGAAATAATAAAAATTAATAATATAACATATTGAACAGTTGAAGGGATAGCACAGTTGGGGATTTTAGCCAAGTTCCCCCCGACAAGTTGCATTGATCAGAGGAGCTAGTGTAGGCTCGATTACTCGCTACTATGACAATTAATTATTCTTTTCTTTTATTTTTTTTATATTTTATATTTTTTTATTTTATTTTATTTATTTATTTATTTATTTATTTATTTATTATTTATTATTATTTTTATTTATTTTATTGATGCTTTATTCGTACAAAATTTACATGTATATATCTATACTACACTTATTAATTAATCATTCTATCTATTCTGGTTTTCAGTCATCAGTCAGTATGCGTAGCGGTCATGTTGGTGGATAAAGTTGGATAAGTTGAAAACATCATTAGACAGGGATGGCGTTGCTTGTTATCAAGTTGTTTAAAAGGTAAAATAACTGAGATCAACATCGATCTTGAATACTGATTTCAAACAAGTTCCTTAAAAGAGTCTACAGATACACGGTACAACATTGCGCGCAATATTGCTGTCCACCTCTGCAAGGCAAGTGTTGTGACCAAGCAGAGCGTGATGGATACTTTAAAGTATGCAAAGTCTTGTAGTATTGCATGTATTGTTACACCGTGTGTCTGCACGTTCAGACTAGTGTGCATATACGTACGTTTGTACCATAAAGTACTGCTTCCTGTTCCATAACTGTTACAACAACAGTTAACGATGAACTGATCATACTCATAAACACCGACACGATTACTAGACCAACAGTAATCCAACATATCGAAACTAGTTTAGCCACCACACTGATCGGTGTGCGATCTCCGTATCTAGAAGAAAGTAAAACGTACTTAATGTCATAGCAAGATAATATCACCCTGGTCTCTAGGCTACTCTCATTCACTTGAAGGGCGTCATAACAAGATGACAGGGTCCTGGACACGAGAGCAAAGTCCTTACCCAACCGTTGTCATGGAGATGAAGGAAAACCACAGGCCTTCCCATAATCCTTTGTGAAACGCTGGTGGAAACTGGTTTGGATTAGAGCCACAATCCTGAAAGAATGACAACGATACATGAACAATGCCTATACTACGTGAAGAAAGTCCTGTACTTACAGTAACCCAGATTATGATTCCAACCAGTGACGATAGAGCAAATATAACGATACATGAACAATGCCTATACTACGTGAAGAAAGTCCTGTACTTACAGTAACCCAGATTATGATTCCAACCAGTGACGATAGAGCAAATATAACGATACATGAACAATGCCTATACTACGTGAAGAAAGTCCTGTACTTACAGTAACCTTGATTATGATTCCAACCAGTGACGATAGAGCAAATATAACGATACATGAACAATGCCTATACTACGTGAAGAAAGTCCTGTACTTACAGTAACCCAGATTATGATTCCAACCAGTGACGATAGAGCAAATATAACGATACATGAACAATGCCTATACTACGTGAAGAAAGTCCTGTACTTACAGTAACCCAGATTATGATTCCAACCAGTGACGATAGAGCAAATATAACGATACATGAACAATGCCTATACTACGTGTGAAAGTCCGTATACAGTAACCCAGATTATGATTCCAACCAGTGACGATAGAGCAAATATAACGATACATGAACAATGCCTATACTACGTGAAGAAAGTCCTGTACTTACAGTAAATTAAGCTTGATTATGATTCCAACCAGTGACGATAGAGCAAATATAACGATACATGAACAATGCCTATACTACGTGAAGAAAGTCCTGTACTTACAGTAACCCAGATTATGATTCCAACCAGTGACGATAGAGCAAATATAACGATACATGAACAATGCCTATACTACGTGAAGAAAGTCCTGTACTTACAGTAACCCAGATTATGATTCCAACCAGTGACGATAGAGCAAATATAACGATACATGAACAATGCCTATACTACGTGAAGAAAGTCCTGTACTTACAGTAACCTTGATTATGATTCCAACCAGTGACGATAGAGCAAATATAACGATACATGAACAATACCTATACTACGTGAAGAAAGTCCTGTACTTACAGTAAGCTTGATTATGATTCCAACCAGTGACGATAGAGCAAATATAACGATACATGAACAATGCCTATACTACGTGAAGAAAGTCCTGTACTTACAGTAACCTTGATTATGATTCCAACCAGTGACGATAGAGCAAATATAACGATACATGAACAATACCTATACTACGTGAAGAAAGTCCTGTACTTACAGTAACCTTGATTATGATTCCAACCAGTGACGATAGAGCAAATATAACGATACATGAAGAAAGTCCTGTACTTACAGTAACCCAGATTATGATTCCAACCAGTGACGATAGAGCAAATATAACGATACATGAACAATGCCTATACTACGTGAAGAAAGTCCTGTACTTACAGTAACCTTGATTATGATTCCAACCAGTGACGATAGAGCAAATATAACGATACATGAACAATGCCTATACTACGTGAAGAAAGTCCTGTACTTACAGTAACCTGATTATGATTCCAACAGTGAGTAGAAAGTCCTGTACTTACAGTAACCCAGATTATGATTCCAACCAGTGACGATAGAGCAAATATAACGATACATGAACAATGCCTATACTACGTGAAGAAAGTCCTGTACTTACAGTAAGCTTGATTATGATTCCAACCAGTGATCGACGATAGAGCAAATATAACGATACATGAACAATGCCTATACTACGTGAAGAAAGTCCTGTACTTACAGTAACCCAGATTATGATTCCAACCAGTGACGATAGAGCAAATATAACGATACATGAACAATGCCTATACTACGTGAAGAAAGTCCTGTACTTACAGTAACCTTGATTATGATTCCAACCAGTGACGATAGAGCAAATATAACGATACATGAACAATACCTATACTACGTGAAGAAAGTCCTGTACTTACAGTAAGCTTGATTATGATTCCAACCAGTGACGATAGAGCAAATATAACGATACATGAACAATGCCTATACTACGTGAAGAAAGTCCTGTACTTACAGTAACCTTGATTATGATTCCAACCAGTGACGATAGAGCAAATATAACGATACATGAACAATACCTATACTACGTGAAGAAAGTCCTGTACTTACAGTAACCTTGATTATGATTCCAACCAGTGACGATAGAGCAAATATAACGATACATGAAGAAAGTCCTGTACTTACAGTAACCCAGATTATGATTCCAACCAGTGACGATAGAGCAAATATAACGATACATGAACAATGCCTATACTACGTGAAGAAAGTCCTGTACTTACAGTAACCTTGATTATGATTCCAACCAGTGACGATAGAGCAAATATAACGATACATGAACAATACCTATACTACGTGAAGAAAGTCCTGTACTTACAGTAACCTTGATTATGATTCCAACCAGTGACGATAGAGCAAATATAACGATACATGAAGAAAGTCCTGTACTTACAGTAACCCAGATTATGATTCCAACCAGTGACGATAGAGCAAATATAACGATACATGAACAATGCCTATACTACGTGAAGAAAGTCCTGTACTTACAGTAAGCTTGATTATGATTCCAACCAGTGATCGACGATAGAGCAAATATAACGATACATGAACAATGCCTATACTACGTGAAGAAAGTCCTGTACTTACAGTAACCCAGATTATGATTCCAACCAGTGACGATAGAGCAAATATGAAAATGATCAACATCCAGCTGTTGGCAAACAACTCATAGAGAGTATTGTTTGTTGTAGTCGTAACCTTTTGGCGTACAACAAGGAATGATATACCAGGAGACTCTACCAAAGACACATAGCCGTAGTATTTCATGTACTTAGTATCAGTCACATAACCACGGATTGGAAAACTGATATCCGTAATGTCATCTATCTCGTCTATAACACCCGTCTGCGACTGCTTCTCCGAAGGGTTCCCTTTCCCGTCACTGGTGAAGTGTACGATGGATTTTCCATGTCCATTAGTACAGACATCACAAACTGTGGTAATCATATCTTGTATAATAGAACCAATTATGCCTCCTGGGTTCTCTGTACTTTGGGTAATCAGGTAGGGTGGGTAGGACCAGTAGTTGGTGTAAACGTCTTTATCGCATTTACACGTTGCTAAAATAGAACAAGAAATCAGTGTGTGGTAGTTTTTAGGTAGGTTTGCTTCTTGTTTCTGCACCTTCCTTTCTCTCTTCCTTCCTTTCTCTCTTCCTTCCTTTCTCTCTTCCTTCCTTTCTCTCTTCCTTCCTTTCTCTCTTCCTTCCTTCGAACCTTTCTTTCTTCCTTCCTTTGAACCTTTCTTTCTTTCTTTCTTTTTCTTTCTTTCTTTCTTTCTTTCTTTCTTTCTTTCTTTCTTTCTTTCTTTCTTTCTTTCTTTCTTTCTTTCTTTTTCTTTCTTTCTTTCTTTCTTTCTTTCTTTCTTTCTTTCTTTCTTTCTTTCTTTCTTTCTTTCTTTCTTTCTTTCTTTCTTTCTTTCTTTCTTTCTTTCTTTCTTTCTTTCTTTCTTTCTTTCTTTCTTTCTTTCTTTCTTTCTTTCTTTCTTTCTTTCTTTCTTTTCCTTGTTCTTATTATTATTACACTTTCTTTCTCTTTTTCCTGTTCTTACATTGTTTTCATTCAAGTCTGCCTGGAATATCTCATGCATTTAGTGTACACGTTATACTGATAAATGCTCTCGCCCCAGGCCTCATTAACAAACCTCCAGTTAGCTTTGTAGCCACGCCATTTCCTTTCGACGTGTAAGCAAGTAGTTCAACGTTATAGACAGTCGACGAGTTCAGGGGATACAACATGATGTGTGTTGCACTGGGGGGCAGTTTCAGTGTCTGCGTTGACACCGTTTGACCATCCAATTCTTCAGCCATTTTGTACTTTATCTTGTATCCCAGTATAACGCCATTTCTGTGTTTGGAAGGGACTGGACCCCAGCGTAATTCAAGTGCCGAAATGTTAAACATGTCCCGGATGACTGCACTTGACGGAGGAGCACTGGGAACTAATACATCAAACGTCAATCAAAATAAAATGCCTTCCCATTTAGCGTGAATATCAGCCATATTCAGGCTACCTTCCCTCTATTGGGAATGTACATGCCGAGATGTTCATCATAAAAGACTAATCATATAGTCTTATTATATCAAGGGTAAAACTGAATAAATGAAGTCTTCAGGCTTTTCAGTTTCGTACCAAGTCTTACTGACCTTGCCGTCCCTTGGGTTGTCATTACGTTTATATTTAGTCATATGCCGAAGTTTGGCAAGATACTGAGCAAAAAGGTTAGCTAATGACATACCATTTTCAAAAGTTTGTACGCGAATCAAGGGGTTAGCGACTCCTTTTCCTTGGTCTGAATATCCAAAAACACGAACGGAGTGCCACGTGAACTCGGCCAGTCCATCAACGATCAACCACTTGACCCAGCTGAAATGTGATTGTATATTTCTACATTAGTGTAAAACAAGGTGAAGCTAGCTAGTCTAGCTAGAGAATAACGTAAACATCATCATCATCAACAACAACAACAACAACATCAACAACAATATTATCAGCATCACCAAAAGCATCGTTATCAGCGTGAACAACATCATCACCATCATATAGCAACAACAACACAAAATCAAGAACAACAAATATTATCACCAACTTTATCATCATCAAGAATATATATTCAGAAACATAATCACTGAGAATTAGCAATGTCAACTTCATTAACAACAACAACAACAACGTACAACAACAACAACAACAACAACAACAACAACAACAACAACAACAACAACAACAACAACAACAACAACAGGATCAACAATGAACACCAGTACATGACCGCGAATGGTCTCAGTTCTTTCGAGTTATTACCTGTTGACTGTCCTTTCTATTAATCGTCCACTACTTTCTTCAACACACAATACACGATATCCAAGAAACGTGCCAGCAATCACGTCTACTGGTAAATGATCCCATTGAACAGCAATGGCTGTTGACGTTTGAGGCGTTGCCATAACATTGGGAGGTGGTGTGTTTTTGGAAACTGAAAAGTAAGCAAACTACTTTAGGGTATGAAATTAAAATCTTGAACCTTCCTATTACTTTGGCATCTTTTAATAAAAAAATACAATTTTTGAAAATTTCCGACGAGCATCTCCGATACTTTTATACATGAGACCCCTCCCACTAATCCCCAACCCCTCCAAACCCCGCCGCGGTGCCCGCCATTTAGTCTAACCTTTCTGCACCCAGATATCATTGTACATACCTAACGCTGGCATTTGTAAATACGCAGCATCTCCAGCAATTCCGTTGCCTTTGTGTGTGAAGGACTGTATTCTAAATCGATAAGTTGTCATGGATTCCAAGTGATCTACTACGATTGACGTACAGCTGCTACCACACGTTACTATAGACCAAGTTAGATCACTGACAGCACGGTAGCTGATCTTATAACCCTGAACACTTCCATGTACATAACTGATATTAACAGGCTTCCACGTCACTTGCGCCGCAGTAGCAGTAACGGACTTCACTGACGCGATCTCGGGTCCTTTTTCGGGTACTGCCGATTAAGAAAACATTATATGAACGGCTTTGTATCAGTGAACGATATGAATGTAAATGAATGTACCGATCATCCATCCATTCATTCATCCATCGTTCATTCGTTCGATCGTTCCTTCATCTACTCACCCATTCACGGTGTTATCTATCCATAACACCTTACACTTGTCACTTATGGGTGACTGTATTGTTAGTTCCCGTTGTATACTGAGTTAGTATATAAAGTCGTTTTCGTATGAGTGCATGGAAAGTTACCGCACCGCGCCTTGCCGCATTGAAAGAGTTTGATTGGATGAGATGCATCTGCACGCTTTTTGATTGGTTCAGAATGGAAGCCATTTGAGTGTAACGTTACCGTAGGTCTCCCACTCGTACGAAAACGACTCTAAATCTGATGGTCACTACACCCCTGATGACATGCAAACCCTCGTTATTATCAGTAACTTTTATCTGTCTAACTTAGCTTAATGTTGCAAGATCGTTACAATACTTTAGCCCACCTGTGTCGGAGTACACTTTGCTGAGGATCACCGACATATTGCCAAGCGTGTTGTTTATTTCCATTGATTCTTGTATCTTAAGGATTTTCTCTGCGCTTAAAGTCGAAAAGTTGACATGTACGGTTGCCATGACACTGCCTTGCCTAGAAATAACAAGAAGTATAACAGAAAAGAACTTTCCATAACAATAACCGTTACACGATAGACTACTAAATTGACCCTCGAAATCAATCGGAAGACAGATAGCTGATAGTACGAGACAGTCATTTATGGCCTGGGGGCTGCGATCCGACTGTTCCCTCCCTCTTAATTGACTACAAACTCAAGGTGATTCATTGTGCGGATGAAACCGAACTCTTCGTCCTATACGTAACATACGATGACTCAGCATTTAAGTCTGGGTGTATGGGCCATTTTTAGTGTTTTGCATAAAATTGCCTCAAGAGTCACTGTCTTCGTGTCTATTCCTTTTATTATACTGACTCACAACTTACCAGCAGTTTTCAACAGAACACGACAAACCTCCATAAAACTGGTAAATCTATAGACAAAACAAGCAAATAATAATGAGTATTTAATAACTACAGCCATACTCACGTGATTCTATATATTACTTACATTTTCACATATTCTGGATTCTAGTTGAACAAATTCTGAACTATTTCTGTCCGTTAAGCTGTCGTTCCATATTTCGTCGGTGAAGTTGGCATCAATCGATAGATCTTTATAACAAAGAGTAAAGTAAATCATAATGTAAACCTTACCGAAAGATTAATTTCAGAACTGACGCGATCCACTTCATGCTGAGTAAGATGGTGGATATCCCACAATCCTTTGCGCACTGGGAACTCGATATCAGTTTGATAAACATTATTAGGGATATCACATGCACTGTAAACGGTGGTAATATGAAGACGTTAATATATATTTAAAAGTATGAATTTTTTCTTGCATTTTGTGGAAATTGTGATAAGACAGTTGGGTAGTGATTTGCCGTGCGCAAAGCACTGTGGTTGGTTGTTCAATGTTCAAAGATTAATTTTACAATAACAGAGCGTTCTCAGCCATTGTCAATAAGAGTACAGACACATCGAATGACGAATCACTCTGCACGGAGCCAGCGCACGCTTAATTGAAACAGTTTTTCTTTCAAACTTTTCCTTGTTTTAGGATGTTTTTTGACTTTGTTACTGTAAAAAAAAAAAAAAAAAATTGCAGATGGTTTTAAATTGTCTGTACTCTTATTGACACACACTTGACGTCATAAAATGTTCAAAACTCAAGTGGAATCACGAGCGTAGCGAGTAGTACTGAACTTAGTGGATTGTAAATTAGGCACGAGTTCTCCACACTCTAAAACAACTCTATAAACACTCTAATCGCTAATATTTGCATCTGATTTTTTCCAAAACGAAGCAAAGTAAACAGCTTAATTGCTCAGTGTTAAATGTCTTTATTACTGGGGTATGAATGTTCAACAAACAAGTACAAAGTACAAATTTAGATACAGCCGAATCATGCCCACTAAACAGAAACTGAAGAGCAGATTCGTGCTTATTTTTCGTTCCCAGAAACACTTACCCAGACATTCAGTTGCATTGCATCGCTCACTTTCGTTCAGGTGTACAAAACAGGAAGAACCGTTCAGTCGACAAGCACGAAACCTCGTCCTGACGCTACTGCCACAACCCTGACTACATTGTGTCCATTGGCTCCATTCACTTACCATCACACTGGGTGTAGTGGGAGGTGGGTTCTTTGTTGATGTAGTTTGTAGCTTCGTAGTTGTATCCATTACAGGGATGCTTGTCGAAGATTCTAGGCCAATGAAATATATTACAAAATCAACAACTTGATACTAAGTATTAAGAAATAAAGTGTTATTAGTCGGGCTTCCTGTGAAAGGCAACAACTGAGAGAGTTTAAAGTCAGTAATGATTGGCGGGAATTTGCATAAAAAAGACCCGATACTCCCAGACATTATGCTGAGTCACCGTATGTTACTAATATAGGATGAAGATTTCGGCCTCATCCGCGCTATCGAGTAGTACACAATCAGCGTAGTAGTCAGAGGGAGGGAACAGTCGGATCCTAGGCCCACTAAATAACTGCCCCGCACCACTAGGCTATCGTGCACGCTTATTGATTTGGAGGACAAAATAACCTAGTGTATCCTGTGAATGGACTGTCTATTGTTGTGCAAATTACGGTGGTCCCGTGGCTCACGTCGATAATGCGCTGCGCTCGAATCTGATGACCGGGGGTTCGATTCCTCGACTCGATCTTTTCTTCTTTTTTCTTTCAACTTTTTCTTTCTTTTTTTCAAATATATTTCTCTTAAAAATGATGTTCGTTTTAAAAGGACCACAAGAGACTAAGACGGTAAGATAAGATAATGATAGTCGGAACGACAGTTGTAGCTTTTGTCACTTGACTCAGGTACCTTTTAGGGGTCATTTTCAAAATTTCCGACGAGCATCCCAACCACTTTATATATTGGAGCCCCTCCCCACCCGGGAAGGGGGGGGGGGGGGTGCAATTACGTCAATTGTGAGGTTTTCAGACACCGAGCCGATGTACCTAAACCCATATATTTACACTCCATCCAAAGATTGTTTAATCACTCTGCGATTTCTAACCATTTATGTATATACGGTATTTGTATGGATATATTTATGGTACCAAATAAACTATGTCAATTTCATTCATGATTCGCTGAGTTTGTGTGAATCGCAGTAAATTGCAAGAAAAGCATGTTTCTTGTACCGAGTCACGCAACGAGCGACCAAACACTGTTTTAATCGCACTAAGATATCTATGTTTAGTTCAAATAGGCTACATATCAGTTAGAAACCCGACTTCACGCTAGTAGAGCGTCTAGTTATTCTTAAAAACATTATATGAATGAATAAATCTGAAATATTTCAAATAAAAAAGGCAAAGGAATTAAAGCGTGTTTTTTCCTTCAAAATTCTCAGAACTTGTGAAAATACTAGTGATTAGAAAACTATTTATTGCAAAATCAATCATGCGAGACAATATTGTGACGTCATTGGTTCGCGTCCGCCATTTTGAAAATTGAGCGATGCATTATGGGAGTTCAAGACGTTCTATAAAACTGGCTCATGTTTACCTGGCATTCCGCACCTGGTGGTGACGTTGACTTCGTTAGTACATGGTCCAAACGGTGAGTCAGGAAGTGTTCGAGCTGCTACACATATCGCGTATGTTTCACCGTATGCTAATCCACTCAAAGTGATTTTCAAGCCGTGAACTATCAGCTGTAGTGCTGATGAAGGCCCTCCTGTGTAATTGTAGTATGTAATGCGATAATCACGTGCAATGCCACTGACAGGGATATCGCTTGGTCTCTTCCAAGACAACACCGCACTGCCACAGTCGTAAGTACTCAGTGACCCGTTGAAATGTTTTGGAGGTAACATGGCGGCTGGTAGAAAGCAAACAATACAAATGACACGAGAATAAATGTATGTATATGTAGATATAATGCAACAGGTACGTTGGCAGATGTGATAGATACTAGTTTGGTTTTAGGCCTGGGGTAGGATTCCCTACCCTATGTTGAATTCATTCATTCATTCATTCATTCATTCATTCATTCATTCATTCATTCATTCATTCATTCATTCATTCATTCATTCATTCATTCATTCATTCATCCATCCATCCATTCATTCATTCATTCATTCATTCATTCATTCATTCATTCATTCATCCATTCATTCATTCATTCATTCATTCATTCATTCATTCATTCATTCATTTATTCATTTATTCATTCATTCATCCATTCATTCATTCAATATCTACCCATGCCAGGTCTGCCATGGGATTATTACCATCATGGTTAGCCGGTCTGATTGGCTCGAAAGTCTTACCACTTTCTTCTTGATTGGTCGCTGGTTTACTTCCCGGACCCATGACGTCACTTCCTGTAACTGCATATACTATGACGGTATAAGTTTTGTTAATGTCCATTTGCGATGAATGATGATAATTCCTGCTACTGAAAACTAACGTGGATTGGTTTATATTCTCGTCTGTCAGCCATGAGCGAATTTTAAATCCTCTGATTACTCCTATGAGATCGGAATGGGCATTATGCATCCAGTTTATATAGACTTGGTTAACGGCATCCACCCTCACATTTAGAACGCGTACATCATGAGGTGCATTTCTAGGAGCTGAAAAACAAATCAGAATGACGTTAATCTAGTTATGGCGACGCAACTAGTAAATACATGCCATCGTAATTATCGACAAAACGTATTCAGTGATAGTATGGCTTTGTGGTCGCTTAGTAGAGGTTGAGTTTAAGGGCCGTTTACACGGGCGATTTTATCGGTGATTTTATCGCCGCGAAGTTGCACAAAATTTCGAGCATGTTCGAAATTGCAGCGATTTGGCTGTAATTTTATCGCCGCTAAATCGCCGGTAGCCGTTTACACGGGCGATTTGTGGTTGCAATAAAATCGCCGATACTGAATCGCCGACAAAATCGGCGATAAAATCGCCCATGTAAACGGCTCTTTACCGTATATATGTATGTGGAACTATATTTGGAACTGTGCTAAGCTTCAATCACTAGAGAATGACTGAGTGATTATCCCATTATCCAATATACAAATCTACCAATTTCGTATACATTCTTCTCGTAACTGTCTTCTTAATCAAATTGTATGATTATTATTTAAATCTATAGTTTCGACTCTACCACCATTTCTCATGTACCGTCTCCGCTTTGCCTGCAGTAAAAACCCTCGCGTCGTCACTGATAACTGTTAAGCTGTAGCAGTCAGTATACATTCCACATAGTACCTTCTTCCCTAGTGTTAACATACACGTGCGATCATAGTAAGCCTGTGTAATACTGACATGCAGTAAAAACCCTCGCGTCGTCACTGATAACTGTTAAGCTGTAGCAGTCAGTATACATTCCATTTAGTACCTTCTTCCCTAGTGTTAACATACACGTGCGATCATAGTAAGCCTGTGTAATGTAAAAACCCTCACTGATAACTGTTAAGCTGTAGCGTCGTCATTTAGTACCTTCTTCCCTAGTGTTAACATACACGTGCGATCATAGTAAGCCTGTGTAATGTAAAAACCCTCGCGTCGGTCACTGATAACTATTAAGCTGTAGCAGTCAGTATACATTCCACATATTACCTTCTTCCGTAGTGTTAACATACACGTGCGATCATAGTAAGCCTGTGTAATGTAAAAACCCTCGCGTCGTCACTGATAACTATTAAGCTGTAGCAGTCAGTATACATTCCACATAGTACCTTCTTCCCTAGTGTTAACATACACGTGCGATCATAGTAAGCCTGTGTAATACTGACATGCAGTAAAAACCCTCGCGTCGTCACTGATAACTGTTAAGCTGTAGCAGTCAGTATACATTCCATTTAGTACCTTCTTCCCTAGTGTTAACATACACGTGCGATCATAGTAAGCCTGTGTAATGTAAAAACCCTCGCGTCGTCACTGATAACTATTAAGCTGTAGCAGTCAGTATACATTCCACATATTACCTTCTTCCGTAGTGTTAACATACACGTGCGATCATAGTAAGCCTGTGTAATGTAAAAACCCTCGCGTCGTCACTGATAACTATTAAGCTGTAGCAGTCAGTATACATATTACCTTCTTCCGTAGTGTTAACAGAAATCGCAGATCGATCCTCGTTTCCAATTCTTTCAGCATTAAAAGCGTGAACGGTGACTTCGTAATGCGTCATAGCCGTTAGGTTCGTGAACTGGTACGAAGTCTGACTGGAACAAACAAACACAATTCTGCCGTCTGTGACGTTATTGTGGGGGTATAGTCTTCCTATGTAGCCAATCACAGCACTGATCGACTTCGCCCAAGTTACAAGAATCGATGAAGTTCCAGTAGCATTCACCATAATATTTGTCGGAGGCTCGATCGGCTCTAAAACAGCAAAGAAATATTAAAACAAATACTATTCCCAAGATCCAGTCTCCAATAGAGCGGGTTAATACTTCATGTATGCCTAACTACTACTATAGGTGCACTTATAGCCACATTTTGCTCCCGCGATTTCATGCGGTCAGCAGTAAAAACTGGGTGTTAAATTAAATATTCACGTATAAATTATTTTTTTGTTGTATAAATTATTTATTTTATGATTGGCGCCAAGAGCTTATTTTATCCTAAACTCCCTTTCCCAAGGAGACATCAAGAAAGCAGTATATGTTGTTCAAAGTGTTTTATTTTCAATGTTACAACTAAAATACAAGATGTAATATTTGTTACATGACTAGGAAGAACTGTTTTCATCATCAGAGTCTTTTGTAAAGAAGTCTAGCCTTTCTAGCATCACGTTCAGGACTCGTGAATGTTTCGCCTGTCTCCATAATTTTGTATTCGTACAAGGGAGGGAAACTGAAGTACACTGCTGGTAGCTTTAGTACGGTCACTTTTTTCTTCTTTAAAATAGCAGCAACGTTTCTTTGCGTCTTCTAGCTTTAGTTTCCATGGAATGTTACCGTTTAATATAACTTTCTCTAAATCATGCCAACCGAACGCCAATTCCTTTGCCAAGGTACTGAGATACAGCTTTGTATCTTGGATGTACAGTGCTCGCAGCTTTGCATTCGATTCTTCGATCATAATTTCTTTCATGGTTGAAACGTCCATGCAAGTTTCGTATAGCTCATAAACGTACTCTTTCATGGTCTTATTGATCTCATCGTATTCGGATCTCTCAGGTTGGAGTGGAATAGTAAATTAAGCATTCATGTATGAATTATTTTTGTTGTCACATAAATTATTTATTTTATGATTGGCACCAAGAACATATTTTTATCCTAAACTCCCTTTCCCAAAGGAGACATCAAGAAACCAAGATGTTGTACAAAGTGTTTTATTTTCAAATTTACAACTAATTTACAATGGCATCACCATTGGTAAAAAATAAAATTAGTGAACTTTTTTAATTAAGGACCCAGTTGACGTGTTGATTTTTGGCGTTGCTTAATAATAAAACAAAGTTCATGAAACAAAAAAGCTCTAACTAAACTGTGTACTCTAACTGAGACTGTGTACGTCAATGATCAGAAAAGGTGAGTATCTTTGCATGGATGTTTATGTTACCATGAATATGGGTGCATTTTTGGCTTTGTGATACTTTACAACCGAGCAACGTGTATGATTCCTTTGAAAGGGGAACAAATTGAGTGTATTAACTATTTACCATCTTGTTTCCTACATTTTTCCATGTTCAAACGGATGCTTCGCGCTTCTTTCAGAAATATTAGCCCACACGATTTTGTTGTT
Organism: Actinostola sp. cb2023; assembly: GCA_033675265.1. NCBI lineage: Eukaryota > Metazoa > Cnidaria > Anthozoa > Actiniaria > Actinostolidae > Actinostola > Actinostola sp. cb2023. Next base: position 514,155 of record JAUJYZ010001075.1, read on the forward strand.
GTGCAATTATGCACACAAAACATTTGTCATTCTTTTTTTTTAAATTAAAAACAAGTTGACATGTACATAGCAATAAGAACACTGCTTTCACCGTTCATGAAACAAAAGGCTCTGACTATGACTGTGTATGTTTGTGTCAAAGGGTTTTTTCGTTAATTGGTATTTCAGTTCTTACCGAGTTATTTTCTTAACACTGCTCATACTACACATTAACTGCTCATTTCATGCTCATTCTGCTCAATTGGTAATTTATCGTCATGTATAAAAGTGGGTCGTTTTTTAATTGAATTGACCATTCAACAGCAACAGAGGTAGGAGCAATTACACCGACATGTCTAATTCCACAACGTGCTCTTTCTGCGGTAAAATATTTTCAAGAGGCTTTAATTTGAGACGCCATTTAGAAAATAAATCCTGCAAAATGGATGACCACAGTGATCAGAGCGAAATAATCAGTAGCGAAGAGGAACACAGCGATGACAGTTCTCCAGAGAATTTCACCGACGATAGTCAAGAATCAGAATCCAGCGCGGAGAGCATTAATTATGACTCAAGTGACTCTGATGACAATCGATCAATACCACAGTGCTGGACAACCCTAATTGATGAAGCGATAGGACGACATGAAGTAGAGGTAGAAAGCTTTATAGAGGAGTATGAACAGCAAGGTGAAACAAAACCGCAGAGTGCTAAAGTAAAAGCACATAATAAAATGCTGCCAGTTTTTAGAAAAGAACTAAGAAAAGTATTGATGGAAAAGTTGGAATGGATGCATGCAATGAAAAGAGATCCATTTTATCAAAAGATCACGAGGAACTAGACAGGATCTACTAGATACAGGGGAGTATGGTTGGAAAGAGGCAACGCAAGTGGCCATTCACAAACGAATGTTTTTGTTGAACGATCTAATCAATCAATTAGATGACGATGATGTCTCTGACCAAGATGTGGAGATACATTAAATTCGCAACCGGCTGAAAATAAACACGCAACATGTATGATTTTCAAGTCTTTAAAAAGTTTTATTTTTCATTCCTTTTTAACATAGTTCAGTATTACAGCTATTACTGTTTAAATTTATATCCTCTACTGAAAAAAATACAGGAATTAAAGACTTCAGTTACAATTTAAATTTCTTCACATTCTATTTTATGACCGGTATTAAAAGTTCGTAAGATTCTGGCCCAACTTCCTGTCTATACACAGCTGTATACAGTATTCTTGACTTCTTGATTTTCACGAATAAGTACCCATGCTCCATCCAGATTTGAGGATGCCCCAGTCGTCCTTGTAGAACGGCGATAAACTCTGCAGAAGCCGCACTAGTTTCATCACTGAGCAGAATCATTAGGAATACATTCCATTCTGTGGCTGTTACTGTAGATGATTGTTCATTATTGTTGTTAACTGAGATAAAATTGGGTTTAGATTCTGACGTGCGTGGTATGAATAATCAGACAATGAAAAAACGACCCACTTTATATGACGATCAATTACCAATTGAGCAGAATGAGCATGAAATGAGCAGTTAATGTGCAGTATGAGCATGATTTGAGCAGAAAATGAGCATGAAATGAGCACATGTGCAGTATGAGCAAGAATTGAGCCCAAAATGAGCAGTATGAGCATAAATTGAGCAGATAATGAGCAAATATGAGCATGAAATGAGCAGTTAATTTGCAGTATTAACATCAATTGAGCAGATAATGAGCAAATATGAGCATGAAATGAGCAGTTAATTTGCAGTATTAACATCAATTGAGCAGATAATGAGCAAATATGAGCATGAAATGAGCAGTTAATTTGCAGTATTAACATCAATTGAGCAGAAAATGAGCAAAAATGAGCAGAAAATATGAGTCATTTAGAAAGAGTCTCAAACCTGTGGGACATCAATGAAACTACTTATCTGTATAACAGCGACTCTCAAATAAATCATAAACCTTGCGTTACGAACTTCGTTCGTTTCCATAGAGACGACAGAACAAGCGCTGTGAATGTATTTTTTTCTAACTCAGTTTACTATAAATAAGAGAGACCCTATCTTTTACTTTTCATTCTTTATCAAGAATACGCATAGATGAAATGGGGTGTTTTTCTTCTCTTCCATCAATTAAAGTGAGACACTTTCTGATGCAAATCAGATGTGTACTTGGGTGTTGTTCAAGTACAATAGTTATTAGCTCCGTCGATGGCGAAAAACAAAATTCAGAAATATTTGGAAAGCGTGTATTACAATCCAAAAGAACCGGGAAGTTTTACAGCCCCCGAAAGTTTTTACCGTGCTGTAAAAGAAAGAAAAAAACACAACATTTCAAGGAAGCAAGTGTATGAGTGGCTTAATACACAGTCAACTTATACATTACACAGAAGAACACGTAAAAAATTCAAAAGAAATCGAATTATCGTTGGACGTGTAGATGAACAATGGCAGTCAGATCTCATTGACATCCAAAAGATTAAAAACTATAATGCTGGTAACAGATACATATTAGTGGCCATCGATGTCCTATCAAAATATGCGTGGGGACAACCTCTGAAAGCAAAGACAGGAAAATGCATCGTCGAAGGCTTTCGAAAGATTTTCAAGAAAGGCAGAATACCAGAAAAACTTCAAACTGATCACGGAAAATAATTTTTAAATAAAAACTTTCAGAACTTTTTAGAGAAAGAAAATGTACATTTCTTTACTACAGGCAACGAAACGAAGGCGGCTATTGCTGAGCGCCTGATAGAAACTATCAAATCTAAAATGTACAAATATTTTACCTAGTTAAAAACACCCTGAAGTATACTGATGTCTTGCAACATTTTTTTGATAGTTATAACAACAGTTATCATAATTCCATTAAAACTAAACCAAGTCTTGTATCTCAAGAAAATGAAGATCACATCTGGCATGTTCTCTATGATCGTGACCTTATTGATGGTCCCATTAAGTTTAAATTTCACATCGGCGATAATGTTCGACTTTCTAAACTGAAAGGTCACTTCGAAAAAGGATACACAACTACGTTTACGAAAGAAATTTTTACCATTTCAAAGCGTATTGCAAGAATACCTCCAGTTTACAAAATTAAAGATTCAAACGGTGAAGAAATAGAAGGAACTGTGTACGGTAACGAACTTCAACTTGTGAAAGACCAATAAAAGAATTATATTTCAAGTTGAGTTTCAGTTTTATCTAATCTACACGACATGACAGAACCTCAGTTTTTTGTCCTTCTCCCCTCCAATGCTTCTCTTGGACTATACAATAACAACACCTTGACCAGTTACACTGTTCATCTCCCCGAAACTATTTTGTTTAGAAGGCGAATATGAAGTTGGTCTACAAAGTATCATTTGGCCGAGGACATTTTTACAACATTACAAAAAGTTCTGAGCGTCTATATTGGCACCAACCTTCCGGTTTGTCTGACGTAGTTCTCCTTTCTATAGGGAATTATGAAACAATTACCAGCTTAACATATTCAACACTTAAATCCTGCAATCGGCTTTGATTAAATCTGCACGTAATTGCACCAATTTTTTATTTTTTTTTATTTTTCTTCAAACGATTCTTCATAAAAAGTAATTTGTAATTTAAAATGAAAGAGTTGTATTTTAGGCATCAAAATTATTCTTATTATTGCAACTTACCACCTAAATATAACGAGTGTATTTGAAAAGATTTCAAAATGAATATGATTAATAGGTAATTGAACTTCGTGTCGTGCAATTTTGGTCTGAAATCATACTCGTGATAACAAATTGCACTCCCGCTACGCGGTCGTGCAATTTTGTAATCACTCGTATGATTTCAGACCAAATTGTACTCCACTCAGTTCCATTACCATTACTAATTGACCATATCAACGACAAATTAAAAGAGGCTGTAAGAGATAATATTCAGTTAAGATTTAATCCCATATCAGAAAAAGTATATGTGACCATTAAAAACGGCTATAAAACGTTATTTCCAAACAATTTATCCCAAATCTTGGGATTTGGTGGAAAAGAAATAATGATAACCGAATCTCAATACAGTCCTTTCGTCGCAGATCTGAGTGGAGGTATTCAATGTTTATACATCTACGCCGATATTGCAGGATATCAAATAGTTGGTGACACCAAGGCAAGGTTACTTAAAGTCATACCGATTGAAGGAAAGTATGGAGACACAGTGTACAAATCGTTTGATGTACCAACCTATTATCCAGTTGGAACTAAAGAATTTCAAGACATCAAAATTGATATAAGAGACGGATCAGGACGTAAAATTCAGTTCGAAAGAGGCCGCGTGGTTGTTAACTTGCATTTTAGACAGAGACAGTTACTCATATCTTGTGTAAAAAGAAAAGAAAAGAAAATGAATCGAAAACACATCTCACTCCCTGAACCTTACAAACATTACTATTTGAATCAAGCTCAACAGAAAGGTAGCGGTGGGCCTTATTTTGCGGGAAGACTATCTCAGCGAGGCCACGGTCAGAGAGGGGGCGGAATTGGACATTTTTTTGGAAGCTTGTTTCGAAAAGCTTTACCTTTCTTAACAAATGCATCCAAGCACATTGGAAAGGTAGCGCTCAAAACCGGTGCCAATGTTCTATCAGACACAGCTTCGGGTCAGCGCTTTCAAGACTCTATCCAAAATCGCTTGCAAGAATCTGGGGTAGGTTTAAAACGTAACTTTGCAAAACAAGTTAAAAACGCTATGAGTACTCAAACTGGTTCTGGAAAAAAACGCAAGCCAAGTCAACAGGGGACGAGAGGATCAGAAAAGAAACGAAAACAAACCAAATCGAAGTCAAAACCTATAAAAAGCAAGAAAGCATCGAAAGATATCAGATCGTCGAAAGCAACCAAACCGAGAACATTTCAGGATATTTTCGGGTCTAAACGGTAAACATGACTTTAATTCACCCTCGCTCACAAGAATGCATGGTTGAGGAACTTGACTTGTTTTCTGTCAGTCCAACTCAAAACAGTATTGTCAAAAAGTCTGACATTGAATATCAGCCCATTTCTTCTATTAGTAGTTCTACGCCTGTCGAATTCAACATCCCCGGTACTGAAGACTATATTCACCTACCCTATACTCAACTCTACGTATCGGCTCGTATCAAGCATAAAGATGGATCCAATCTTGATGCAGATGAAAAAATAGGACCCGTGAATAACTTACTCCATAGTCTTTGGCGACAGGTAGATGTCTCTTTTGGATCGACGCAGGTATCGAGTTCAACCAACACATACAGCGCAGAAAGCTACAGTAAAACTGTCCTGAATTTTGGGATGAGTGCTAAAAAATCTCAACTCCAAGCTGCCATGTGGTATGGCGATACATCAGGAGCTTTCGAAGATGCAAAGATTACAGGGAGAAATGTAGGATTCAAAAGCCGAAACGCACTGGTTAAAGAATCTACTGAATTCGAGTTGGTCGGTCCTTTGTACTGTGATGTGTTCATGATTCAAAAATATCTCTTGAGCTTTGTTGATCTAAAAATCAAACTCGTTCCAAACACAGCTGAATATTTTCTGATGTCCGATGAAGGAGATAAAGAATATCAGATAATTTTTACCTCCATAAAACTTAAGGTGCGAAAAGTCAAGATTGCTAATCATGTAATTGTGGCACACGAATCAGCTTTGAGTAAGGTCCCCGCAGTTTACGGTGTCCCGAGATCCGTGTGCAAGTCCTTCACCATACCAGGAACAACGCCCTCTCTTGTGAAAGATAACGTGTTCAACGGACAAATTCCAAAACGACTTATTGTGTTCATGAACAAGTCAACCGCTACCAACGGCAGCTACACATCAAATCCCTTTAACATGGATTTATTTTCAATTTCTTCCATCGGTGTCTATGTCGATGGAGAACAATCGCCTTCTAAGCCGCTCAAGCTGAATCTAACAGGTACTAACAAAATGTACTTAGAAAGTTTTCAGACACTCTTCACAGGGACGGGGAAGTATCACGACGATGCAGGGAATCTAATCACCCGAGATGATTACCATAAAGGATATGGATTCTTTGTATTCGATCTCAGGCCTGATGGTTGTGATGTATCTGAGTACTTGGGACTCAGAAAGAGAGGTAATCTCTCAATAGAGATTGTTTTTAGTACGGCTTTGACTGAGGCTATAAATTTGTTTTGCATTGGAGAATTTGATAACATTATCGAGAGAGGAACGTGCTGTACGAACACTTTACAGTTGATGCAAGTTATGGAACAAGACCTCAAAAGTCGCAACAAGTTCTGTGGTATATACGCATCTGACACCGCGCTCCCCTCTGAAATTGAACATTTTCCATGTGGACTTATTGTCAATACGGACATTCAAGCAGAAAAAGGATCACACTGGCTGGCTATGTATTTTCCAACCAAGGAGAGGGGAGAATTTTTTGATTCCTATGGAAATCCACCAGACTTTTATCGAAAGAATTTTGAAACATTTCTAGACACTCATTCCAGAACTTGGACATATAATCATCGCTGTTTGCAAAGTTTGAATTCAAGTACATGTGGACAATTTTGCCTTTATTTCATTATAAATAGAAATCGTGGTAAATCATTATCAATGATTGTTAAATCATTTAGTAAAAATCCGTCAATAAATGATCATCGTGTAAGTGTTTTTGTTCGTAGATATCTTAGCCTTTTAAAAACCAAAAGACAAAGTAAACATCAGATAGCATTGACTCGCATGCAAAATAGAATCAATCAAAATCAATAGATAACAATAGATGTGTAAGTAAAAAACAACTTTATTATTCAATTAAACTGACAAAAAAAAATGTACAAATATTTGTCTTCTAGTATGTAACCCAATTATCTGAGAAGCGTTTAACTCTAAGACGCTTGAGAGATGGGTTCTTTCCTCGCATTCTTGGTGTAGTTGGTGGTGTTGGAGGGTAGATATAGTTTTCATCAGTCGTTTTAGCGGGTTCTTTAGTATTGAAAGGTGTAGAGCGTGATTCTTTCTTGTGCATTTGAACAATATGACTTCGACGCTTCTCGTTTCGCAAGAGATATTTCGGCATGTTTATCTTGTCCAACGATTCGGTAAACTGCTCCCATCCCTTTGGATCAAATTTTTTTCTAGACCTAAGTTGGTCATTAATCAAGTCAATGATGTTTGAACCAGGAATCGGGCGCTCATTAATCGTGACTTCGCCTTTGTCGTTCCACGAAACGTGATCACTGTTTGCCTTCAATCGATTAATCATGGACTGGGCCAAAGTGCGCGAGCTTTTTGGAATAGATTCAAGAATTTCGTTGTCCGTCAATGGGTGTTGGTCACTTTGTTCAGTTTGTTCAGTTTGAGGTTTGATATCACGCTTTTCACCCTCTTCTTTGTTTTCCTGACTACTTGTTGAAGCATTTTCTTGGTGAATCTTAACGGTAGGAATAAACTGACGCTTTTGTTCTTGAACTTCGAGAAAGCGCTGAAGGTTTTGATTGTATTGTGCTACCTTATCATCTGCCGGTTTCTTAGTGTCGTGTAGAATGTCTTCCATCTTCTTATCTAATCGAATCAAAGATTTTGTCGTAGGAACGGTCTGCATGTTTTCTTTGCGTTCCAACATGTCCATGAATTCTTCAGGAACAAGAACCATACGTTTAGAATACTTCATCGCTTAAGAAAACAACTCGGTAAGAGCTGAAATAGCAGGAGGTAAGAGAGTGAGTAAAATCGATCCACCACTCTGTACGATGTAGCGTTTTTTATGCTTGAATGGAACTTGGCGATCTGCTAAAAGTCTTAGTTGTTCTCTGAACCTACGAAGCTTGCTCTTCTGATCATGAGAGGGTGACAGTTTGACAACTCCTTTTAACACGTTGGATCAGGTCTTTATCGCAATGTTCAAGTAAAGCTTTTCGCTGCTTTTTATTACATTTTGCTAAAACGGTCAGGAAATCCATGTTACGTCTTACACGTTCCGACATTTTAAATTGAAATGGTACAACTTTTTTTCATCACCTACTTTTATAAACGTTTTACGTACGATACATGTCGTTCATTAGGAAAAATATTTGTGCGAAGTCTGAAATCTCGATGAGTGCTGGGGTGCATGTCAAAGAGCAAATAACCATACATCTTGTCAGTTGCATCGTTGAAACTTTCTAAGGCGTATAGACGGTCAGTCCTATCACAAAACGCTTGTTGAACCAAGGTAGAAATACCAAGAGAATCACGACAGTTTTTGAAAGCAAAAATATAATGGCAGTTTAAAGATATTGTGCGAGAAAACTTCCCTGGTGGAAATAAGTTCTGGACAATGTAGATAACCGTGATATTTCTATGATGAGAATGTTTTGTCATGAGATCAGCCATACGCTGGTCGTTAGAACACGAAGCCATCAGATCGTCAACAATCATAATTCCTGGTTGGTTTTCAAACAAGTCGAGAACGTTATCTGGGAATCCGTCTACAAAAACGATATTAGGTACTTCCTCTTTGAACTTAACAAAGCAAGACTGATATGCTCCATAACAGTAAACAATTTTAAAAATTTCTCCAGCAAACATCTCTTCAAGGTCTTTCAACAATTTCAGTGTTAAAACTGTTTTTCCGCATTGAGAAGGTCCCGATATCATGATACTTGAAGGAGTCTTAAACCTTACATCTGCCATGGCTGAGGCACTTATAAACTAAAGAGAAAAGCACAACTGAACTAAGTATTTATCAATTTACTTTATTTTTATTGACACACTTTCTTTAACTAATAAGGTGATACATAGTCCAACTTTTCAATAAGTAATTGTTCAAGTTCTTCTCTCTTTCTACTAACAATTTCTTGACGGGCATCTGAACACTGGTATTTCAAGAGTTCGAGACCATTCAAAGCAGGAATCAGTGGGGCTGATAATTTCATGAACATCGCCACAAGTTGGTTGTCGTTTACTTGCTGTAGCGCCTCTGTCAGGTAACGATACACTTTGATATCGTTTTCCAACATCAAGCAATCGTGTTGGCGTTGTGAAGGATGATCAATAATACATCCTTCACGTTTTTTGTTGACGAGATCCAAAATGATATTGATAACAACGTACGCGTAGGCTTGGATAAGCATGTTTTCAATTTCTTCTTGTCTTGGCGTAGTTTCAGGTTCACTTGGTGAAACATCGCAGCTGAGTTCCGGAATCATCAAAGCCAAATGATGGTTTGCATCGTCTGATGTACTAGCAGCATTTCCGTCTATTGGGAGTAGTGGTGGTGTTTCTTTAATATAATCGGCAAAGGCGTAACCAATGTCATCGTAAAGACTGATAAATGTTTCCCCTGTTTCCACGATTTCGTACTCAAAAAACAGGCCTTGATCGTCCTCAAGACCAAAGTTCTTTCTTATAATTGTTAACTGATTCATGTCATCAATTCAGTCTTGACCTTATGCAACAGAATGATGAAACCAATTTAACTTAGCACAGCTTTATATGTAATTTGGCGTGCTATTCGCGATGAGCCTAGGGACTAATGACATCACCATGCTATTACCATACTCTTCTTTCATATGAAAATATTTGATTTGGCTTATAAAGCGTTAAACGTGCTGAGTATAAATCACTCTGCTCTTGCCCAACAGATCGGTATACAAAAAAGTACAAAATCTACAACGAGATGGAGTTGAGAAGTGGTCGAATTGTAAAGCGACTGAACTTTACCAAAAAAGTAGTTAAAAAGAAAACAGCGATCAGTGATCAGATGATTGATCTTATCAACAGAATGTCAAAGTTGAACATTACAGGGCAAACCAAAGAGACAAAAGTAATCAAAGAGCTGAAAATACTGTTCCGATTTCTGTTTTATGAAATGTGTGAATCCGTAGGAATTCATAAAAGAATAAGACTCCTTACAGAGAAAACAGGAAGACCTCTGACTCTTGACGACCTCATTTCCTTGACGGATGATGAATCGTTTTGGATATCTGTGATGGAATATGTACGTTGCTATATCAAGGAACACTTTCCTGCGATGAAATTGCTTGAACTGTTCCCGCATTTGATGAAACAAGAATATTCCATCCAATCTGAGAGACCCGAATACGATGAGATAAATAAGACCATGAAAGAGTACGTTTATGAGCTATACGAAACCTGCATGGACATTTCAACCATGAAAGAAATTATGATCGAAGAATCGAATGCAAAGCTGCGAGCGCTGTACATCCAAGATACAAAGCTGTATCTCAGTACCTTGGCAAAGGAATTAGCGTTCGGTTGGCATGATTTAGAGAAAGTTATATTAAACGGTAACATTCCATGGAAACTAAAGCTAGAAGACGCAAAGAAACGTTGCTGTTATTTTAAAGAAGAAAAAGTGACTGTACTAAAGCTACCAGCAGTGTACTTCAGTTTCCCTCCCTTATACGAATACAAAATAATGGAGACAGGCGAAACATTCACGAGCCCTGAACGTGATGCTAGAAAGGCTAGACTTCTTTACAAAAGACTCTGATGATGAAGTCATGTAACAAAGATTACATCTTGTATTTTAGTTGAAAATTGAAAATAAAACACTTTGAACAACATATACTGCTTTCTTGATGTCTCCTTGGGAAAGGGAGTTTAGGATAAAATAAGCTCTTGGCGCCAATCATAAAATAAATAATTTATACAACAAAAAAATAATTTATACGTGAATATTTAATTTAACACCCAGTTTTTACTGCTGACCGCATGAAATCGCGGGAGCAAAATGTGGTTATAAGTGCACCTATAGTAGTTGCCTATATGAAAGGTACTGAAACTGATACCTTTGGAGTATCATTACCGTTGTTTGAAGGCTACTGAACATCATTGAACATCATTCGATATCATTTATAAAACGGTAATGATGCTCAGTGTATCGGGCCAACAAGGTTCAGGAAACTCATTACCAAGAATCTGGGACAAGATGGCGGCCATCTCATTATGCATAACTTTTCAGGGCATTTAAACAATGGCGGACGTTTACAGTGTTTTGTATGGGAGACTTTAGAAAAAATAAAATAATTTCACTTACGATGTACATGGAACTTTCCAGGTCTTCTCAACCAATTGAGGGAACTTTGATGCACTCATACGATTCAATATTTGTTGATTCCATCGAGGTTTCAACCCGGGGGGGGCACTAAGGGTATTTTTGGGTAGGGGTGTGCCGCGGACACCTCAAAACCCTGACCCTATCCCAGACCTAAAATTTTGATTTTCCATACCCTATCCCAGACTAAAGCTTTAAAATGTACACCCTATCCCAGACTAAAGCTTAAAAATGTATACCCTATCCAGATTGAAAGCGTGCTAAAGGGATATGTAAATTGATAGCGACTGATAGTGGCGTTATTGCGGAAACCATACCCTATACCAGACCAAAACGTAGCCGATCCCAGCCTAAAAAGGCAAAAAACGATACCCTACCCCAGACCTGGGAGCTCAAAAACCATACCCTATCCCGCGGCACATACCCGTATAGCGTATATAGGGGAGTACCCCCCCCGGGGGTTTCAAGCGGGCAAAATACCATGATGAATATCCTCAAACTCCGCCATACATTGCTTATAAATACCGGCCAAATACTGACGTATGCAACCAAAAAACACACTGCTCAACCGTTGTATGATTCATCGACCAGGTCTTCTAATTTCCTTCTTCGTGTATGCAGGACTATACATCGCCAGTTTATAGAGACTTCTTTCGCTATTTGGAGCGGGCAAAACTTGAGTGAAAATGTCCTATTTTTGGTCGTTTGAATTAATGGTGCCATGAAAGGCCAAATTTCGCCAAATAAACATCAATTTGCAACATGATTTTCGTCCTTCCAAAAAACCTTCGTCCGCCATTTTAAAACACTGCTGTTAAAGTCATTGCTGGCTCAAGAACACGAACCTAATGGGGGAGGGGGGAGTAAAAACAAAACAACTTAATAGATTGGGTTTCCTGTGGTATATATAAATTTTCAAAGTCCCTTCCGTGACTCGTTCGTACTCTGTGCCGAGCGTAAGCGAACACTTCATTTTTAAATCTATCCTCCTCAACAGAAGCGCTTGGTATTTCTTAACAAACTTAGAGTAGTTTGATTTTGATAAATTGATTTATTTTGGTGGAAATTTCGAAGGGAATTTCGGACTGCCGGGAGACCGCTGGTCATAAAAACGCGGGAGTAAAATGTCTTGGATTGCTGGTAATGTTCATTTACGTGAACGCACACTTTCAATAGAATTTTCAATAGTCCCTTTTCGCGTTCACAGATCCCGTTGTAAAACCGCTGTACTTATTGACACTATAGCTAGACGCATTTGTACAGGGTTAGCCTCGAGTCAGTGTAAATTATTCACAAATATCAACAAGAACACGAAAAAATGTTGACATGAAACAATAGAAACATTTTTGAATTGCACGTACTGGTTTCTGAATGGAGGCTAAGCCTGTATCAAATGCGTCTTTTGTCAAGGATAGCGGTCATCTCTAAACAACGCGAAACTGGAGTATTCTGACAGGTTTAGATAAACCGGTTGTGATCCGCCGTGGATCAAATTCGAGCCCAGGCTAATCTGGGACAGAGAATACACGGACCACTTACGTCACAGGCATATTTGCCTGTCATGTCGTATTACAAATAAGTTTGTTTTTGCTTTTTCGTATAGTTAGTATTATTTTCATCTGAAGTACGACGTACTCTATGATCATTACCTAGAGGAAGAGTAAACTTGATTGCTTGTGAAAATAGACTGTCTTGCTGACCAAAGTTCTGTACTTGCACCGAATACGACGCCTCTTTCAGACCATCTATTACCATAGTCGTACGATCACATGTAGGGGTGTACCACTTGACGTTGCCATTATTGATGTCAGTCAGCTTTAGGCGATGGCCTTGAATGAATGAAGTATCTATCTTAGAGAAGCCAAGCCAAGTTATAGTCAACTGCAGTGGGCGGAACGTTATTTTGCCCTTCAGGTGGATTGGTATTCTATAAATCCCTGAAAAACAAACACACAAACTGAATATTTTGAAAGCGAAAAAATAATCTCAGCTAAAAGAAAGCGTTAACCCATCGGAACACAATACTGAATTTCTCCCATCCTCGAAAACACAAGGGCTACTCCTCTTTTCCCTAGCCCCCCTCCCAAGTAGCCCTTATGGTTTCCCTAGTCTCCCCTCCCAAGTAGCCCTTATGGTTTCCCTAGTCTCCCCTCCCGAGTAGCCGTTATGGTTTCCCTAGTCTCCCCTCCCGAGTAGCCGTTATGGTTTCCCTAGCCCCCCTCGATCCCAAGTAGCCCAAAGAATTTGTTATTATTCGTTAGCTTATCAGAATAAGAAGGGTGGTCATCTTACCGAGCGAGGCGAGTCGCTAAGTAAGTTAGCATTCACACGGTTCTCAATAAATTTTGCTTAGGACGCGTTTCTTTTTAAATCTATTTCTCATTCTCATTCTACTGACCTTCTTTCCCATTAATACATCTGTGTTTGGCCATTGTTTTTTGCGGTTTGGTCAGCGGTGTGTTGTATAATTGAAGGCATGCTATCTTGGCATGGCAGTGAGTCCCAATCTCTATGGAGTTTCCCAAATTCATCTCGAGAAATGGAGACCCAGGAAGCGTTTTTTGAACTACTAAATTATCATCGATTTCTAGTCTAACAATCCCGCTGTACGCTCGGAACGAAAACAAAACAAAATACCACTGCAACCTTTTAAGGTGTTTACTTTGGATTCGATCAGAAACTTTATTTATACCAGATTTGGTGTAGGTGAAAGAAATTGATATCTTATAACCTTTCCTGATGAAATCAAAGCTTAGAGGATCCTGTTTGTAGAGTTGGCAATCTCTATGAAGAGAATACAAGTTAACCCACATCATTATGGTCAGGGCGTACTTTGGTTTCATGTTGTAGTTGATGTCTGGTTTTAATTCCAATCTGGACAAACTGGCTGAAGAGAATGACATAGCGTTCCAAGGTTCTTGTATTACTCCTGTGCGATATCCAGACTGGGTAACGTTTCCATCCCTTTCCGTATTCATTGAAATATCAATGGCATTCTTGTAGGTGTCCGTGCTGGAGAATGGCAACAGTATGACAGGTGGAGGAGTAGCTACACAAAACATAAACATTGTTATATTGATTACTTTACAATGAATCCTCTTACTCCTCCCTCCTCTCCTCCTCCCTCTTCCCTCCTCCCTCCTCCCTCCTCCCTCCTCCCTCCTCCCCCTCCTCCCTCCTCCCTCCTCCCTCCTCCCTCCTCCCTCCCTCCCTCCTCCCTCCTCCCTCCTCCCTTCATTCACATGGTACTACATCATGCATGCATTCATTATCTTCAGTTTAAAAATTGAAATTTTGCTTCGGTTCTCGTTGCAGGAATCATTCTTGCTTGAGAGTATCAGGGCCGTACACAGCACAGGGGCAGGCGAAAAAGATACCGGGGATGTTAGTGTACCTGGATGGCCTTGAGTGCAACGATATAGTATTCCTGGTATATCAGGTAGGTTTAACCACTGCTCGTGAAACTGGACGCATGCAATTCTTCCAGGAAAGTTCCTACCAACGTAAAACCTGTTGGAGCTCGCAATCCCTGACACATTGCATGATGACGAAGGACCCAGCAAGAGTTCTTCCTTGTATATTGCACATGTTCGTGTCTCGTCGTTATACGTCATCGTTAGATGGTACCACAATCCAGTCTTGAATAGAAAATCCAGGCTTCGTACAACCGTCTTGGTTGTGGAGTCTTCGTGGCCAAAACGAGCTATCACTTTATCTTTTTTAATTCTCAATTGTGTCGCTTTTGTTTCTGGATTCCACCCAGATTCTCTCCTAAAAGCAAACAGTATTGCAGAGTCGCTACTACTGGGCAAGGAATCCAAATTAAACCACGCAGAGATTGTGAAAGACTTGACTGAGAAAATACCTGGCTGATCATTACTGATGCTGAACTCCAAATAGCTACTGAAGTTGGGTACAAAAGTAGAAGATCCGTTGACTTCCCCATCCAAGCCTAGCCCGTAACTGACGTTTAGTTTCCAGTTTAGTTTAATGTCATTTGTGTTAAATTCAACCACATCTGGTGCATTTTTAGTCAATGGAAAGACAACGATTGGCAGATAATTATCTGAAATATAGAGAAGAAATATCATTACATATACAGTAAAAACCCGCATATAAGAACGGCTGCAGATTAACGAACCTACAATTCGATTCAAAACTGTTGAGACAGTTGTGCTTCAAAGGTGCTTATATGACTATTCTCCCATTAAAAACAATGAAAAATCATGTTCATATCAGATATCTCCCCTCCCCTCAGTACAATGTTGATTAGACTTTCACGCAAAATCCAAAACACGTGACTATGAATCAACATTGACACAGGGGGGAGGGGGAGAGATCGATTTTCATATAACATAAATACTAAGAAATATTCAGAAATGTCTCAACAAGAAATGCAACGAATTGTAGGTTCTTTATATATGTTGTGAAAAATGACTAAAACTCAGAACACACAGGTACAGTCGGTGCTGAATATGCAGAAATATTATATTTACTATACACCCATCTAATCGAACGAAATCGAACGAAAAATCAATCGAACTCAATCGAACTCAATCGAACTTAATCGTTCGATTGAGTTCGCCAATCGAACATATAATTTTTCGGTGAGTTCGATTATAGAACCAATCGAACTCACTCGAACTTTATGGTCAATCGAACTCAATCGAACGTAATCGAACTGAATCAGTCCGATTTTGTTCGATTACAGACGTTCGGTATTCTTTCAGCCCGGATGATTAAATAACGCTATATAAAAGAAAAGTGCAAACAATTTATTGGTACACAATGAAGAAATACTACATTCGACCCTGGATTAGATCTAGTCTCACTGATGAACGGGCTCTTTCTCCGAGTCAACTGGGCCATCTTTAGAAAGAGCCTTTGAATGCTTTACCCTTTCACCATTTTTTAATTGCATTTGAAGATGATTGCTTCCATTCAGTTGTCCGAGTGTGCACGAGTACTGAGAACACGTTGTACGTAACTGAAACTCAAGTGTGAATGAGCGAGCGGAAGATCGTTCACAGATTTGACCTAAACTCACAAAGTGAAACGCGTACGAACCGTCGTGAGTCAGTTTCGGGAACATCGCTGATGCAAATCCCGGGGAAAATGAAAATCGGATATCAGTTGAGCAATTAAAGTGAAGAGTTCGATAATCGAACGTTCGATTGTGTTCGATTGGCAACATTTTTTGGTGAGTTCGATTATGTTCGATTGGCGAACTCAATCGAATTCAATCGAACGATTGAATTCGATTAATTCGATTGAGTTCGATTACCGAACGTTCGGTTCAATAGTTAGGGTCATACACCATACTGTATCAGGAACAGTTTTTGCCCTGTAAAAAAGAACCTGTTAAGAACCTATTCAGCCTGATTTCTCACTAGACACCCAATATATAAGAACCATTTCAGCCTGACTTGGAAAAATAGGGGTTCTTTTATGCGGGTACTTCATTCAGGAGCCATTTCTGACCCGAACATATTACAGATTACACATGCAATCGGGCGTCTTGCATGATGACGATGTTTTACTACAACTACCAGAATGCTTTGGGAATTTTCTTTCTCATTCAGATTTTTATTCCCTCATGAGAATAGTAAGACAATTGGTGCTAATTATCTAACAAAAGAAAATGGGCAAAGCATTGTGGTACTTGTAGTAATATTAATTACTCACAGTAATTTCCAAAGACTAGCACCTCACGATATGCAATGGGTAATACGCTGTCAACTGCAGCAGCTCTGGCATGTATAGATACTTGTTTTGCATGGTATGTGTGCTTTATGCAGTAGAACACCACAGATTGATACGAATAGACTGCATCTTGTAGAGAGTTGCACGCACTTGGTGCGCCGTCCAGATAAAGATGTAACTGGGCTTTGCGCGAAACGACTCCGACTTGAACGAAGACTTCACTAATCACTACCTTATAAGGTAATGTAATATTAACTGTAGGTGAACTTTTAAACCCAGATTTACTTAATATTCCATCAATGACTCCATTGGCGTTCGCAGTACCGCCAATTGCCACGTTTTCTAGAGACAAAATGAATCAGCATAAAGATGGGTTAATTCGTTGCAATCCATGGGCCACTGACCTTTGCATAGCACTGACCCACAGAAACTTTCGATAATCCTTACGGCTTCCTATTTACAAATGCAAGATCTCTCTCGAATGTGGGATGTGTTGAGGCGTATATCCTGCGCATGACAGTGAAGTCACAAGTACCTTTACAAAAAAGCGTTGTGATTTTCTTATATCTTACTTACGTTTTGAATGACACCGCGATGGCTGCAAAACTCTGACATTAGAATTGTCAAGTATTTGATGCAAAAATACTTTCCAGTTGATGTTGGAATTCGTTGCGTGCAGCGGTTGGCATCTCTCAAACATCTTTCTCATATCACTCACTTTTAGCTCATACACCCAAAGGTAAAAACTGCTGATCTGTCCTCGGAATGATGAGACATTGCCTTGATTCACTGGAATTGGATTTCCATTTCCAATATCGACAATCTGTTCTTGTGGGAAGATCGCACCATTACTCAAAGCAGAGCACGACTTGTGTACCTCTCCGTCAATCATTATCAGCCATCTACCCTCTGATGTGTTCCACGCTACGCACACGTGATGCCACGTGCCCGTCATGAGGCTGGGAACGTTTACAACACTAGAAAATGTCGAGAAAAATGCATGACAAGACAACTGTGTATTCGGACGACACTCATTAAGCCGAACACCTCTCTAAGACGGAGAGATTTCTCTGGCCCCTGCTATTTCAACAATTATCTCACAAAGGCGGACATGGTTCCAGGGCGTTGCTTGATCAACTAACGAACAATTAATTCAATGAATGAAGGACGCACTATTTGCTTGGATCACATTCCCGGACGGCACTGACTCATAGATACATGCAGAGGTTTTCAATACAGAACAAATAACCCTGAGAAAAGACGCGTATGTAGTTGACATAACCTTCATATCATCATCATCATCATCATTAGGCGCTAGGCGCTAGGAAAGCCTATGGAGCGTTCCCTCAAACGCTCCGCACGACTGAGCTATGGAAATGGAGGAAAAGAAAATCACGAGCACTTCAGACTTACACTTTATTTGTAAATATCCACAGCTCCATTTTCGTAGGGATTTTATACAACAGAGCAAAGTGGTTTTTCGCAGTAGAGTTCGGATGCATTGACATGATGACATGATAATCAGCAGTATAATCCAAGGGACGTAGCCACAGGCAAATAGTTAACGCCGTGATCGGTTCTGTAACGTTCAGTATTGCCTGAACTGAGTCATTGGCCCCAGGTTTACTTGGAAGTATCACATCGTAATCTGCAAAAGAGTGTAACTGAGTCAGTATTAATTAAGCAAAAGAGCCAGTGTCAGACAACAAAAAAATCATTACAAATTTTGAGATACTATCCAGACTCCCAAGAACGCCTTGTAGCGGATTGAGGTGTAACGTAATTAGAGGTTAACGCACTCGAGCGAGTGGGTTATCGGGATTTACCTGCACGAGTTCACTAATTACAATGAACGAGAAATTTAAATACTGCTCGAGGCGTAGCCGAGGCGTAGCCGAGTGCAGTGTGAGAAAATTTCGAGTTCATTGTTAGCTAGTCAACGAGTGAAGGTAAAATCCCGATAACTCCCGAGCAAAGAGGGCGTTACATTTTTATTCGTTATTCAATTTGAATACATTGCGGAGGCAACTGAGCTAATACCAATACCGTGGAGTAAAAGCTGTGGCGTAAAGAATTTACAACACAGCTTTTCCACCACGATAATGACGTCGCCACGGTTGTCACGTCATAACCACGCGTCACGTAGTACAAATCAACCAACCAGAAGATCGGAATTTGTACAATGTATGAAAATCAGGAGCCCATATGCATTAATAATAATAATAATAATAATAATAAAACCTTTATTTTACGAGGGTAGCACTAAATAGCTAAAGCTAATGAACTTGTGGCCCTCAATAACTAATAACTATGTAAATATGTAACAATATGATAAAATATATGATAAAACTAATCGATGAAAATTGAATAATAACTTGCAATAATAATTAATAATAATAATTTATTTCTAGTGCATTCCAAAATCTCAATCCCAATGGAGTATGGGAAGGAGAGAAAACTTTCTCTTCTAGATCTTCTGTCCCCATATTCTGAAGTCCGTTATATTTTACAGTCGGAAAATAATTTAAGGAAGGCGAATGATTTTAAAAGCCTGAAATCAAACATCTTGCGAAGTTCACTTAAAACCATTCTTCTTGAAGCACTTCTCTCTACTGAATTAGACGAACTCGCATCACAGTATAACTCCAGCGTCCTGTCATCTCAAACACGACTTTCAGTCATTACAGCGCGCGGATTTTATAGTATATAATATATATTATTGTAATGCACATCTGAAAATTTAAGGATTGATATTTGCGCAAGTGAATAAATTATTATTATTATTATATTATTATATTACGCGGACATTCACCCCCAAATTTTTCTCAGGAGTTAATTTTGGCTCATGCAGTTCAGTGAAACTTCGACTTTTGAGTTTTCAAAGATGGCGTCCTAACGTTCAGAAAACAAACAAAAAACAAAGTTAGCGTTAAAATCCACGAAATATTGAAAACCTCTGTAATTTTAATTTGAAATAAGAAAATCTTGAAAGCCGTTATTAAATAAGCACACTTTTATGATCCCATCCCCTTATTTGCGTGAAATTCGTCTATTAAAATCACGTATGTTCAGAAAAACACATTCCGTGAAAACTTCCGATTTACTCGCATGATTTTCAGTTTACCTAACCAGCGAGTACATGCTTGAGTTATCGTAATTTTACATGCATGTTGTAACGAGAATTATCTTTGATGAAAGCTTTAACTGCCTGCACGCTTAAGCCGCATCTACACGAGCAAATTTTCCTTGACAAGTTTTCCTTGACAAGGAAGACTTGCTCGTGTAGACAACAAAAACATCGCCAATTTTTCCTTGTCAAGGAAACTGACTTGTCAAGGAAAACTTGTCAAGGAAAACTTGTCAAGGAAAACTTGTCAAGGAAAACTTGTCAAGGAAAACTTGTCAAGGAAAACTTGTTCGTGTAGATGCGGCTTTAGCCGAGAATACATCGACCGCACTTGACGTCCAACACTGAATTCTCAAGGGATTTAATCTTCTACTGAAGCTAAGAACACAGTTGTTTAACCATCTTTTGTTTTTGTTGAACGATGTAAACTTACCCGCGCAATAGTCGAACTGGAATCCGAGACTATATCACGGCTATAAGATCTGTTTATCACTAATGCGGTATCACACTAACCTTGGCATTTAGTTGATGAAGAAAAGATAGCAAGTACTATCCAACAAACCAACGAAACCGTCTAGAAACAAAAACGAGGGAAAATGAAATTTGATACGACAAGTCAAAGGCTTTCTTTGATGAGAAATCGTCACGTTACCTTCATCACGGCATGGCCTAAGAAAGCGACAGTATTGAGTTCGACCAACGAAGCAACAGCTTTTTTACTCTGAGTTGAAAACTCAATAAAAAGTTTTATCGAGCCCCAGCGATAGTTAGATATCGTCTTAATGAATCTTTAATTTTAAACCAACCAAATTGTCGAAAGTAAATAGAAAAATAATAACAATTAAATTGTAAAATTGGATTTACATAATCAAAATAGTGATATAGTAGTGAGTGATAATGTTGACACATTGTAAACGAGCCTTTGCACAACGAACTAAGCTTTATATGTTTCAAATTAAGATGGTTTAAAATCTGAAGTGTTTAAATTCACGGGTTTATTGTAAACAGTTTCAAGGTTAAAAAGTAACTTCATTAATTCTTAATGGCAGTAACTTTAGAAATGTGTTTTCTAAGCTTTCAATGAGATAATGAATTCAGAGAGCAAATAAGGCGGAGATTTTTGTGTTAGGAACAATTGGGCATCTGTTGGTCATAGCAAATTAAATTATTATCAGATCATATATAAACAGGTTTAACAAATAAAGCTAAAACCAGCTTTAATAAGACAAAGACCGAAAAAGCAGATCTGACCACAAACCTCACCGATAAACGGATGCTAAATAACTGAACTTTATCAGTTCAAACATTAAAGCCGAATCTACACGAGCAAATTTAATTTTCCTTGACAAGTTTTCCTTGACAAGGAAGACTTGCTCGTGTATAGACGACAAAAACATCGCCAATTTTTCCTTGTCAAGGAAACTTGTTCGTACGTGTAGATGCGGCTTACCTTAAAGCTGTATCTACATGAACAATTAAAGTGCTCCTAACCCCCTTTACAATTGTATTAAAAATTGAATGTTCATGAACTGATCAGCTATAGGGTTAAGTGTTTTTTCATTTGAGCTTCGCATTTAGGAGTTATAGTTGTTTGAAATCTCGATATTTTAATTCGATGACGTCACCCCGGGCTTTTTACCTAACTTATTTCATTGTTTTCAGTAGATCTCTTCCCCGATATGGGGGAAAATTTTATATGAAATCATTTATATAGTTTGTAAAAATATTTTACAAGTTCAAAAATGTTAATAATTTGCACAAGGGCGTTTTTGTATAATTAATGAAGCCCGGGGTGACGTCATCTGATTTGCATATCCAGATTTCAAACCTCCATAACTCTTAAATGCAAGGTTCAAACAAAGAAAAAACTTAATCCTACAGCTGATCAGTTCATGTTCATTCAATTTTTAATACAATTGTAAAAGGGGTTAGGAGCACTTTAAGTTTTCCTTGACAAGGAAAAATTGGCGATGTTTTTGTCGTCTACACGAGCAAGTCTTCCTTGTCAAGGAAAACTTGACAATTTTTTGTCATCTACACGGTACGAGCAAGTTTTCCTTGACAAGGAAAACTTGTCAAGGAAAACTTGCTCGTGTAGACGCGGCAAGACGTACTAGTACTAGACGCTCTACTAGCGTGAACTTAGTAGTTTTAGCCTATTACTTGCACAATTTAAAACAGAATTTCCACAGTCGAAAATACCAGAATGGGTATAAACGGCAAAAATACAATCGAAAATCATCCTTAGATTTTAGGGAACTATTTCAGAAAATTGGTCACTCGTTGCGTGACTATGCGTGGTAGAGCATGCATACGTAATCTAAACATGCATCAAGTTAGCATAAGGTTATATACAAGATTTGTGACAATTTGGTTCTAAATATTAGCAAAACTATTCTAAATAAGGTTGATAAACGAGAATCGAACACCTAAATCAAGTCGGTAAACCGCAAAAGCTAGTGCGTTTGTATGGCAATTCACGGACAATGTCCGAACTTTTTGGTGACATGCAGTAACATGAAGTACACCACGTGAGCACTAGCGTCGAATCGGTGAATTGTCGAAGTACTCGAGCTCGGTGCTCTATTCATCCAAATCCGCGTAAACAAAATCATTGTCGCTTTCTTCTATTATTATTATTCTATCTCACTTTCCGTTCATTCTCCGATTCCACGTCATCTTTATTCGCATTGGACAGCTCGTCCTCAGTGTCTTTGTTGTGCCGGTAATGATGACACCGACTGATAGCCTTTACTTTGTCAGGTTTTCGACATATAGTAGTCAATCCGTGCTCTTTTAGATACAATTCCAATTTTCTTACTCGCAACTTTTCCATGTCCGGGATTGTTTGTGTCTGGCACAGGTTGTGCATTCTCTCTGTTTCTATTCCCACCCATATATTGTTAGAACACCAAGAACAGAGATTGGAGCTTCCATCTCCTAACTCTTTGCAGGCATGACAGAACTCCACGAAGAGTTTTCCACGGACATATAGTCAGCGGTCTTCAATCACAGGCATCCCGGCCAAGCAATTGTCTTGTATATACAGTAAATGTATGGGTCGAAAATGTCATAAAATTCGTTTGTACTGAATATTAGACTGGCATGGTGCATGGGGAGAAAAATCGAAAAAAAAACCCCTTATAACGGCTAAAAACCAGCTAGAAAGGATCTACATAATATCAAAAACAACTACAGACAAAGGTTAGTCCAAGTTTATTACAAACCAATTTTACGATATTTTCGACCCATACATTTAAAAGGCTGCGTTTCTTTCATTGGATCCGAATCCGGATTTTCGAATCCAAAAACAGATTTCAATATAAAGTTCAGCGATAACATACTTTAAAAGACAACGTTTCGATGTACTAATTAACGTCATTATCAAGTCAAAAATTCGAAAAAGTATATAAACCACATCACTTTTTCGAATTTTTGACTTGATAATGACGTTAGTACGTCGAAACGTTGTCTTTTAAAGATGTTATCGCTGAACTTTATATTGAAATGTATCAATAAGGATCTTCTTATCCAAAAACAGATTTTGCGTTTCTTTTACCGAATTCAGAGCAGGATTCTGAATCCATGAAATCCATCCTCGAATCCGAAGGATCAAATCTGAATCCGGATACTTTGGATTCAGAATCCGGAGCGTTTCTTTCGGGAAGGATCGATTCGAAAAGACTTCTTCTGGTCAGCGGTGCACAGCCATTGAAGTACAATTGGTGGCCGCCATCATGGATTTCAACAAAGGTAATAACTTTGTATTTCTTTGAATTTCTGCATTATTAGTCGGGCTTCCTGTGGAAGACCCGACTCTAAAAATGAGAAGCGTTCTTTGTCGTCGTCGTCTTCGTTGACCTCAAATCCAGCGCATGCGCCCTGTGCCGGCCGCTAAGATAATCACCGAAGGCTCAAACCACATGGCTTATCAAGACGGATCAAGACGAGACAAACCTAAACCTTGTCGAAGGAAGGTTATGTCGTCTTGTTATCGTGAGAAAAAAACATTTGAACGAAGTATGTCTAATACGCTCATCTCACATACAAACTCACACACCGTTAGCGGTAGACCTGGTCGGTTCCGCGGATTCAATATCATATTTGAAAAAGTCTTAAAGTCAAAATGTTATGAAATATCAAAAGCAAATGAGAAAACTGTGAACACAAACTACGAACAAAATGACAAAACAATGACTATTGACTTAACAACGAACTCTGAAGCTGAAAAGAACTACTCTGATTGCAAGAAAAGCAAGAGCAAGACTGATCTTGACCTGAACTTGAACGTCGCCATGTTAGATGAAGCGAAAGATGATCGTCCACGAAGCAACCGCTGGAAAAGTACTTATTCAGCACATGTGGCTCTTACAGTCCTCACAGTAAATATCGTCATTCTTTTGTTTTGTTTCATTGTGTTAAATGCGGCCGTTAAATGCTATTATTATTCAAACTTCATACACTGTACTAAATTGTGGCTTCTGATTGGCTAAAATCGATCACGTGATCATGTGTTATCTGATGACAACGCACGAGCGTGCGTCTGTCACAGTTTTACGCACGGTGCAGCGGTGTCATGGCCGCTGTTGATCCTGACAAAGACAGGTTTAATCAACTAGCTAAAGAAGAAATAGACGAAATAATAGCAGGTGCTCAGCCTAAAACGACTGTTCGTCAAACTCGTTGTGGAGTTTCAGTGATGAAAGGTAAAAAACGAACCTAATTATTATTCAAAACAAGAACTTTTTGCCGTCGGTTCAGTTCTTGTTCGTTGAGTGAAAAAGCTCAAACCTTAAAAATGATGAATGAAACTTGCCTTGTTATGACTTAAAAACAAACAAATAAATGCTTTATTCGTGTTTTGTAGAATAGTTGCAATTGGAATGGTTGTAGAGGAGATATCCAGCAGAAGCGTCGGGAGATCTAGCTAAATATATTTTTGCTTTATTTACCGTGATTAAAATTATATTTTGAACATTTCACAACTGCAGTGTATTCAGTTTGAATAATAAATGGGTTAGAGACTTCTAGTTCGTGCTTTACCGGCAAATAGACACACTTGCTGGCTGTAGAATGAACCGAAATTCTTCATACTGCACTCGGCTACGCCTCGAGCAGTATTTGAATTCTCGTTCATTCTACAGCCAGCGCGTGCGTCTATTTGCCGGTTAATCATAACTATTACAATTTCCTCGAATCTGATTGGTTGAGAGACTGTCCTATTTTAGCATTAATTGGACAGTTGTAATCGGACAGTTGCAAGAGCCAATCACATTACACCTTTCAGTAAAATGCGCGCGCTATCACGCAATCGCTACGCTATTGAGCGGGAGCTCAAGAAATTTTTCACTAACTTTTCTCGCTTTTTCACCAAAATATGTCATTGTTTTGGGGCATTTTAGCATTGTTTATCATGAAGATCTTTTTTCTCGAAAATTGTAATAGTTATGATTAATTGGTAACAGGACTTCGTGTCGTCCAATTCGGTCTGTAATCATACTCGTGATAAACAAATTGGACTCCCGCTACGCGGTCGTCCAATTTTGTTTATCACTCGTATGATTACAGACCGAATTGGACTCCACTCAGTCCTATTACCATTATAAAGCACTCACATCAGTCTCTAACCCTTAAGTAAAATACGGTTAGATTTTGTTTGTACAATCAGTATTTTAAAGTTATTAGTATTGTAGAAGCGATCGTTATCTCGTCATGTCCTGTGTATGGAATTTCATGTATTTAGTAGAAGACATGGTAAATACTCCTGATGATTGTGATATTCTAGAAAAAGCTATTCTTGTGCTGGGAGATTTGATTATACATACATGCACAATACTTTATGATCATTCTAAACCATAGTGCGTTAATGAATTACCTTGCCTACGTGTTTGATGCATTAGTCTAGAGCGCGCGGGCTCTTGCTCGAGCTTTATTGGACCCTTATTGCCATTGACAATATTTCATTGACAATGGATATATGGTCGAGAGCAAATCAGATTCAGTCGAGATTTAATACCGATCGCAGCAACCACTGCTTGCTCCAAGAAGCCCGACTTAACGCTACTAGAGCGTCTAGTTACTAATGGTTCTCTTTGTTATTTTCTTGTATCCGGCAGAAGGAGAATTAGATGACAAGATTGAAAGCTCGACAACACCTCGTTTGGTGGCCTCTGGGGTCGATATTCTCCACCTTGACCCCATCTACATTTGTATGGATGGGGAAGTGGTCTGTGGGCCTCTCAATGTAAGAGGGCTCACAGAGTGCTGCCGTTATACTGATTGCCACCTATTATGTTTATAACGTGCAGTACCCCCCGACTTGCAAAAATACATTTGCATTTTTGGAGGCGACCTGCCTAACAACACCAAATTTCTAAAAAGTCGCATTTCGATCCACAAACTAATTAAAACATTTGAGGCATATTAGACCTCTATAGCTCAGACTTGCAATTAAGGGTGCGTTCGATTGACCTTATTCCGGAATAGGAATAATTTCAGATTCTGGGGCAGACTGATGACGTCATTATTCCGGAATATTCCAAGCATTCTGCTATGATGAGCAGAATGTTTGGAATATATTCCGCTTATTCCGGAATCGGAACAGACTCAATTGAACGGACATTCCGTATTATTCCAAGTATTCCTATTCCGGAATAAGGTCAATCGAACGCACCCTAAGTTTACTCACAGGGGCGTAGCCAGCCTATAGGCATGCAGGCACGTGCCTGCAAATTTTTGAGTGCACGCGCATACACAACCCTTCACATGCAGGTAGGTTTTCAGCGCATGTTTACGTATTTTTATGCAAATTTAAAAGTCCTGGATACGCGCCCCTGACTCATGAAGAGCTGTCAGTTTAGATATAGACTATATAGCTTATATATAGATTTTCCCGTACCGGTTAGCCATATTTAACCGTGGGTTAGCATTAACCCGCTTTCCGCGAACAACCGGGCCCAGACTTACAATATGCTAGCTATAGTTTACTTATGACGAGTTGTCAGTTTAAGATTGACAAACAAATATTATTCATTAATTACTTTTTATTTATGGTTTCTGATTAAAGATTTCTCATTTTCTCATTTTATCTCTTTTTGTCTGATCGTTTTACGCTTTTCCTGCGCTACCAAGGAGAGTTATTTCAACTCCTTTCTTTTAATGCACATGCCGCAGAGCCTCAAATACAGGAGTAATTGTAGCCCCTCAATGAAGAGTCATTATTACTCTTATTAAGAGTTATTTTTACTCTTCATAAGAGGGAGTTAATTTAACTCCTAAAAGAGAGTCGTTCTGTCACCGATGATTCTACTCCAGTTTCGGAGTTATATCTACTCTTTATATGAGGGAGTGACTCCGAAAAGGGAGTCGTTCTGTCACCGATTATTCTACTCCATTTCCGGAGTCAAAATGACTCCCTAGAGTTTACAACAAATTGATGACTGAGTTGTTTTGCTAGACGAACAGCATCTTCTGTTGTTGGAACAGATTTTAGTTCATATCGTCCACATAGAAATTTCGTCGCAGAGTTTGTATAGCTTGTGCGGCATCGTAAACTCCTTCATTGTCATCAGCAATTTGCTTTAGAGTCTTGTTAGCGCAGCAAGGAGACGATTTCGCACCAAAGATGTGTACCAACATCTTGTACTCTTCTGGGGGGTCATCAAGGTTCTCTGGCCACCAAAGAAAGCGAAGAGCATCTGTATCTTCAGGACAAACTTTGGTCTGATGAAACATAGCCTCAATGTCAGAGGTAAGAGCTATGTACTCCTCCCGAAAGCGTATAAGGACGCCAACAAAGCGGTTGGTCAGATCAGGGCCTTGAACAAGTTGGTTGTTCAAACTGAGACGTGCCTTGGAACTTAGCTGCGGCATCAAAGACAACACGTACTTTACCTGGCTTGTTAGGATTCAAAACAGGATGGCGAGGAAGATACCACGTGATATTGGATCTTTTGGATACTTCCTTGTACTTAGTTCTAAGTTCTGCGTCTTGCTTGAGTCGTTTTTTCAATTGTGTAGTCTGGCTTCTGCTTGCATTGTATATGGTAAATGAACGTTCGCCGGGTTCACACCATAGTAATCCCATTTGGTAATCGGGCCATCAACCATTGACATTGTTTCTGTGATTGTCTTCAGTGCGTTAATCGGTCCTCAACTGACATGGGTTTTTGCATGGTTTTTTCGACGCCATGAGATTCGATCTCCCAGAACTTTCTTAGGTTTTGGTCAAGTGTGGAATCTCCATTGCAAATGCAGTTGACGTTGAAGCTTGAGTTTGTATCAGGATTTCTTCCAAGTATACTCCAACCCAAGCCGGACTTGATAGCCAATGGTTCATTTGGTTGTCCCTTTCTTACGCCAACAGGGATAAAGGCTTCGTGCACATTCGTTTCCAGTAGAACAGAAATTTTGCGTCTTTCCACATCAGGCCCGGAAGGGAACTGATTGTAGATGCGGGAGTCTAGTGAGTACGCTCTTGCTTAGATGCTTCAGAGTCAAGTCCTTGACCGCCCAAGCAACTGCCGTGGGACGTTAACCATTTCATCTTCTTCGTCATTTAACGATGTGATTGCAAAGTTTACCTTTGATGCAGTTTCTTGGAAGTTCTTTTTAGCAGTGTTGATTAGAAGCCGTTCTTGTTTACCTCTAATGTTCAGAAGTGACGTCAAAGATTCGTCGATCATTGTTGTATCCGATCCTGCATGAGTCGATACGGTGTGTAGGTAGAAATTCTGCTGTGATCTTGGCCAATGACAATAATTGGTACGACTTGGAGTTGAGCGTCAATACTTTCTTCAGAAGACAATGTGTTGCATTGTTGAGCTCTTTGCTGCGATGATTCCGGCGTTGCTTTTTCGTTGAATCAGTTTCATTGTTTGTCGAAGTCTCAGTCAAATGCAGCTGCAATGCATGGTGAGATTTGTTGCATACCCTAATATAATAATATTTAACATAATCACTAAGCCTGAGGCGAAAAATTGTTTTAGTACAATTACTGAGTACGTTGAACAAGTAAAAAAAACAACAAACAAACAAACAAACAAGGAAACGTAGAAAAACTTTATGAGAAGTATCGGGTAATCATTCCGGCGCTGTTATGGCTTGAATTCAATGTTTGTTTATGGCCTTTTCATGCAAGTCACTTTAAACAACGCAGAAAACTATCTAACTTATCAAAGATTGGTCCTATATTTTGTGGCATATTTTTGTTTTTCGGGACAACGTTTTCTTTCAGTATGTTTTATATTTTCTCTTCTGAAACCTCGACGAACCTGGGGCTTGTTTCTCGAATGCCCCGTCAGTAAACTTTTCGGGCCCGAAAAGACATCCCAGTAATCCGCTGAGTCACTTACCGGTACTTTACAAAGCTGTTCTTTTGACATGTTTTCAATATGAACAAACATTCCCTTCATGTAGAGTTTCATATCTGTAAACTACTTTGCTTTGAAGATATAGATTTTGAAAGAAAGGCTAGGCTTTTCGAGCCCGATAATTATAAGCTTTCGCGATCGGGCTTTCGAGAAACGGGCCCCTGGTTGGCCGCCATCTTGTTCCTATATTCACTGCGCTGGGCGATGAATCATCAATCATCATCAATCATCCATTTTAGTAGCAAATGCAACATCAGTATTTCCCATAACTATCAAAGAAAACGCCGTGCTTTAACTCCTGTGCATTTCAATAGTACTCGAAAATACAGCGCCGAGTGAACGCTGGTGGAGCTGGTGTTATAAATGATATGCTGACAAGGCTTGCTAAAGAGCCGCATCGATCGATCGTGACTGTGGTTGCCATTGGCAGCAATACTGATTCTCTTTTTTTCTCAGTAAATTTATCCTTCACATCTTTTCATTCACTGTTGTTTACCATTTTAGAAGGGATGATGCCTTGCATGGAACTTCAGGTCCCGTTTCGCACTCAACCCTTTTGTGAGTCCCGCTTCTTCAGTTCTCTGTATCAGTTATTAGCCAGTCCATGTATGTATCTCTTGTTTTTTGTTTGTGAATATACACCTATTCCAAAAATAGGGGATAGGGAATAGATTTTCAAGCTTAGGTCTGGGATAGGGTATGTTTTTACAGCGAAACAAGTATCATTCTTTTTGCATTTTTACGAACATTTGAAGATCTCTAATTGTTTATAAATTATCGTAGCGGCAAAATAAAAATTCTTAGCTTCAAATTGGTCACGAACTTTCAATTTTAGTCTGTATATATAGTTTATATATGTATACAGACTATATATATAGTCTATATAGGGTATTAATTTTCAAGCTTAGGTCTGGGATAGGGTACGGAAAATGTCCGTTTTTAGGTCTGGGATAGGGTAAGGTTTTTGGGATCATGGCGGCACGCTGGATAAATTACCTACTAGTACGAGTTCTGGGGCGTGATACGCTCTCAAGCGGATTTAGTATAGCTCGCATTTCAGACCCTAAAGAAATGTCAAAAATGAAGTGATAACTGAAGTCCAGATTGTTCATAATGATATATACGCTGAAAACTCTGTATTCCGTACTCGTGGTGCGTATTCTTTCAGTTGGCGCGCGCGGTACTTGTAGCTTCAAATCGTTTCTGGCCTCCCAATTCAAACAACACATTTACCAGCGCTAAGGATCGGATATCACTAGCAAAAATATCAAGCTTTTGCCATATCCTGTCGGTAGCTGTGCAAATACATATCATCCTTTTTTTTTAAACGATAATTAATTAAACGCTTCGAGAACCATGCAGGTCCATGAACTGTTCTGGCTTTAGGAAATCGATCCCGGGGGAAAACTAGAGTACGTGATCGATCGCATCACGCAAATGCATTTCTTTAAAACATCCGTCAACATGGACGCTATCTTTGAAAATTATGGTCGAGTTTTGATTGGCCCTCTTTTTTACCCTCAAAAAGAGGGCCAATCAAAATCAAGATTCGTATCACGCCACAGAACTCGTAATAGCAGGTAATTTATCCAGCGGGTTGTTTCGGCCGGTGACTTCGGAGCGCGGACAAAAACCGCTGGATCCTCGAGCATGCTAGCGTGAAGCCTATAGTCTCCTTCGCTGCCGTTTTTAGTCTCGTTCCACTCCCCTGCGGTCCTTCACACTAGCAGGGGAGTGGAACGAAACTAAAAACGGCTGCGAAGCCCTGCGATTCCTGAGACCACCCGAGTAAATGTACGACAAGTAATGGTTGGGCTGCCTGTGGTATATATCCCGCGAGATAAAAACGTGTCTGCGCTAGGTTCGCATTGAAGTCTGGGTATTTATCGACGTCCACGTCAACATTGCAGTTGGCGGCCATCTTGAATTAGGATTTTTACAATGGGAGCAGGATCGTCTACAGAAATCCCTGGCGGTGGAAGCGAAGGCTATCATGTCTTACGGGTTAGTATCCTAGTATTGGTATGGGAGTGTTGTGGATGTTTTATATGGCTTGATTCTAACCGGCTTTGATCAAATATTAGATGTTTTCACAAGTCACAACACAAGTGAAACTTTTCTCTTTGTTTGATGTGCAGGTTCAAGAGAATTCTCCTGGATATAAAGCTGGTTTAGAGCCTTTCTTTGACTTTATTGTTTCAATAGAAAATACACGATTGGTAAGTTGTCAGTAATATAAGTAGATCAGTGATCGCAATGTCCAGTACTGTAGTGATGTCCCATGACATGGCCTAGTATTTATAAGCTTACATAAGTTTATGACATATAATAAACATGAAAACAACTCATACATGTAGCAGTTGCTACTATTTGTGAAAATGTTACTATTAAGGAGTAAGCAAAGTGTTCAGGTTAATCTAATAATATAAATCAACTAGACTACTAGATAACAAAGGGTGGTGGTGAAGAGTATTATATGGGGATGGGGGTGGAATTTTATTTATTTTTGGAATCTCTCTCTCTAGACGTACACCTTCTTCAGTTCTTGTCTAGTTCCTGCTGCACTGTTATATACTCAACAAAATATTTGCTTTGTGTGAGAAAGTATCAATCATAGT
Organism: Actinostola sp. cb2023; assembly: GCA_033675265.1. Classification (NCBI taxonomy): domain Eukaryota; kingdom Metazoa; phylum Cnidaria; class Anthozoa; order Actiniaria; family Actinostolidae; genus Actinostola; species Actinostola sp. cb2023. The sequence continues at coordinate 545,982 of JAUJYZ010001075.1, forward strand.
GTCGTTTTCTTATAAAAAGTGGGAAGTAGTTACAGTATGGTTTGTGCCATATGACAGTGCTGTGTGGTAACTGTGCAGTGTCCAAGCATTGATTGGTTGATTAGTGGTTTTACTTGCTGTGATTGGTTGAATATGTCTTCGATACTGTACGGTGACCATGACTCCGTGCTGTTGGTTTCATCACATAATTAAACGATTCTGCATACATACATTTACCATGTGTAGTTTACGTATTGTATTTGTAATCAATGTTCTCTATGCCAGACAAGTCATAGCCATGATTTCTTAAGAATCTTCAGTTCTTCTGTGCTGAATCAGTTTCAAGTGTGTGTATTTCTATAATGACATGTCTTTCTTGTAGGACCAAGATAATGAATCACTTAAAGAAATATTGAAAAGTAATGCAGAGAAACCTGTGAAAATGCTGGTTTATAGCAGCAAAACTCTCAAAGTTAGAGGTAAGCCAACCTTTTCCAGTGTAGTATGTACATATGAGATTGTATCAGCACTTGTCCGATGGTCAATTTACTACCCTATCACTAGACGGAGACTGTCTCCAATACAATGTAGTAATCACAAGCTTCAAAGTTTGCTGATGAAACCAACGAATGTTCTGTTGTGAAGAAACATAATATTATTATTATCAATATATTATTATTTTTACTACATGTATTGGTTATTTTTTAGCAATAACCCATCTTCATGTACAAATGTATCATGTTTTGTATTTTATTAGAGGTCAGTATCACACCTAGCAACATGTGGGGTGGTCAAGGATTACTGGGTAGGTTGTGTGTCTAGAATATATAATGTTGAAGTGCGCTAGGCCTTACCATTTTGATTCTAGATGAGCCACCAATGTAGATACTAAATCCTGAAGATTAATATGAATGAATTATTCAAGTCAATAAACCATTTTTATTAATTTTTATTATTATTATTATTAATCATATTTATTATTATTATTATTAATATTTATTATTTAATATTATTATTATTAATATTTATTATTATTATTATTATTAACCCATTCGCGCGCGCTTTTATTTAAATATCCTTCACGGGAGGAGTGTATTTTTCGCCCTACGGGCTCGACAAAATACTGCAGACTCGTAAAAATATCCAGCCGTACTACACACTAAAATGTCAAATAAGCTGTATATATTTTAACCTCAAGTAAACTGACTTACAGGTTTGATTTCTGGGCATTAGTTCAATTTGTTTGCCATAAAAATCAAAAATGTGTGTTTTTGAAGCAATTTTACATCTCGAAAATGACCGACATTTGACTTGGATTTTCTTCCAAAATACATCCTTTCGAAACAAAATGCCACTTTCTCAGCAAACTTCCATCTCTCTTCTTGATATATTCGTGAATTTTTCCCTCTCTCTTCCTTAACTCGCCGAACAATAGCCATTTCCTTAGGACCACTTTCGCTAACACGTGTTTTCCTTCTGCACGCCCGAAAAGGATGCCGGGAACATCCGGGAATTTTCGACAGAAAACCTCTCGCCATTTCTTTATTTTAGAATATATAGTGTCAAGCCGCTCGGTCTTACAGGCAAAATATTGCACTGGTTACATTCTTTACAAGTCCAAAGTCGCCAAAAATGCCTTTGTAGGTCCTGGAATTCACCACAGAACAACCAGAGAGACGATTTCACAGTTGAGTCCGCCATTTTGAATTTCGAAATGGCACTGCCAAGTTGTCTTCGTGAAAATCGTTTCTCGCTGCTGGGTTCTTTCAGCAGAACGGTCTCTACCACACCAGTCAAGCTTAATGATGCTGTCCTGGGGGCTTCTGTGGTGAATAATGGCTATAAACACTCTAAAAATGCAAAATTGGCCGCTCCTAGCAGCTACGAGCTGCTGGTCCTTGTGGAGATCCATGGCAAGAGAAAGATTACGTCAGAACCTGAGCCCGTGGGCTTTCAGAACTGTCAAGATTTCCATGGAAACCCCTTATATGGAATCGAAATTTCCTACGACGTGATTAGGTCCAGAAAATTGCTAAAAAACTCAAAATAGCTCAGGAGCGAATGGGTTAATAATATTTATTATTATTATTATTATTATTAATATTTATTATTATTATTATTATTAATATATAGAGGTTATTAGTCGGCTAAGCATCTAATACGGCTGTGTATTTTTACGAGTCATTAGGTATTTAAGGCGAGCCAAAATACATGACGAGTAAAAATTCACAGCCGTATTAGATGCTTAGCCGACTAATAAGTTGTTTATTATATTTTTTGTCAAAGAAACTAGCTATTCTGGTGAAAGAAAAACAACAAATTACAGTGAGAACTTGGAAATCACTGTACGAGCGAGCGAGCTCTAGCCAATGTAGAATTCTCGCACACTGATTGGTTAATTTTCATCGCACGATTCTGCATGAATGATTGGAAAGCCAGTTTGAAGTAACTACCCAAAATACGGTCCCATATTTCGCGCGTTCTTGTGCATATTTCGTGCGTCCTTTGACAAAAAATATAATAATAATAATAATTATAGTTATTATTAATATTTATTATTATTATTATTAATATTTATTATTATTATTATTAATAATTATTATTATAATAATTACTTGTTATTATTAATTGGTTGACTATTAGGTGTGAGTATTAGGTTCTGTTCATTTGATGGTGCTAATGAGAATGTTTGGCATGTCTTGGTAAGTACATATATGTACCTGATTGTATCTTACTGGTATGTTGTTCTTCGTGCGTGACCCCCTTCATACCCTTTTCAATTCAATGGAAGGGGTCTGTGTGAGAACACTATAGATGACTTGACATCAAAATCCAAATTCTGCTTTGGCATTTCAAAATTGCATAGGAGAATTTAGTTTTTAATCAGATATGCTACCTTGCATGGACACCTGTTTATTTATTTATCTTGCTGGATGTTTCTAGGATGTACAACCAAATTCTCCAGCAGACATAGCAGGATTAAGAACAAATACTGACTATATAATTGGTGCTGACTCAGTACTACATGAGGTTAGTCATCACTTGTTATGGATGCATGTGCATTGGCTTCTTTCATGCTCTACAATTCCCATCTTTATATCATAGTACTTAGACATGCACAACCATTTTATATTGCTTAAATAATATTGTTTTATTTTACTATAACTATTAAGATTGTAAATTGTCAATTTCTGGATGCACATGATGTACTAGTATGTACCTGTACATGCTTGCTACATTGTAACTGTGGTGCAATGCAGTATGTACCTGTACATGCTTGCTACATTGTAACTGTGGTGCAATGCAGTATGTACCTGTACATGCTTGCTACATTGTAACTGTGGTGCAATGCAGTATGTACCTGTACATGCTTGCTACATTGTAACTGTGGTGCAATGCAGTATGTACCTGTACATGCTTGCTACATTGTAACTGTGGTGCAATGCAGTATGTACCACCTGTACATGTTTGCTACATTGTAACTGTGGTGCAATGCAGTATGTACCTGTACATGCTTGCTACATTGTAACTATGGTGCAATGCAGTATGTACCACCTGTACATGCTTGCTACATTGTAACTGTGGTGCAATGCAGTATGTACCTGTACATGCTTGCTACATTGTAACTGTGGTGCAATGCAGTATGTACCACCTGTACATGCTTGCTACATTGTAACTGTGGTGCAATGCAGTATGTACCACCTGTACATGCTTGCTACATTGTAACTGTGGTGCAATGCAGTATGTACCTGTACATGCTTGCTACATTGTAACTGTGGTGCAATGCAGTATGTACCTGTACATGCTTGCTACATTGTAACTGTGGTGCAATGCAGTATGTACCTGTACATGCTTGCTACATTGTAAAATGTGGTGCTACATTGTAACTGTGGTGCAATGTATGTACCACCTGTACATGTTTGCTACATTGTAACTGTGGTGCAATGCAGTATGTACCTGTACATGCTTGCTACATTGTAACTATGGTGCAATGCAGTATGTACCACCTGTACATGCTTGCTACATTGTAACTGTGGTGCAATGCAGTATGTACCTGTACATGCTTGCTACATTGTAACTGTGGTGCAATGCAGTATGTACCACCTGTACATGCTTGCTACATTGTAACTGTGGTGCAATGCAGTATGTACCACCTGTACATGCTTGCTACATTGTAACTGTGGTGCAATGCAGTATGTACCTGTACATGCTTGCTACATTGTAACTGTGGTGCAATGCAGTATGTACCTGTACATGCTTGCTACATTGTAACTGTGGTGCAATGCAGTATGTACCGGTACATGCTTGCTACATTGTAACTGTGGTGCAATGCAGTATGTACCTGTACATGCTTGCTACATTGTAACTGTGGTGCAATGCAGTATGTACCTGTACATGCTTGCTACATTGTAACTGTGGTGCAATGCAGTATGTGCCTGTACATGCTTGCTATTGTAACTGTGGTGCAATGCAGTATGTACCTGTACATGCTTGCTACATTGTAACTGTGGTGCAATGCAGTATGTACCTGTACATGCTTGCTACATTGTAACTGTGGTGCAATGCAGTATGTACCTGTACATGCTTGCTACATTGTAACTGTCTAAAGGTACATGCATCGCTAATGATATGCTTGCAGCATGTGTCCACCTCTGCAATTATGGTTTCTAGCTTATGAAAGTAAAAGACAATGTACATTTGTATTGATGTACTCTGTACTGCTGCATGCTTCCAATAATAATTATTATTACATATAGGTAATCACATGCTGAAATTACTAGTAATTTCAGCATGTGATTACCTACATGTATATGTAATAATTATTATTATTGGAAGCATGCTTACCTTTATATTACACTTTATTTTCGCGACACTTTAATTTCGCGATTTGGGAATGGTCAGATTTCGCGATACTTTATTTTCGTGATTTTGTTAAATTTGTAGTAACTGAGTCAGTTTATTTTCGCGATTTCGTCGATAAACATTTGATTCGTATTTCTCTTATGCTTGTACATGAATCATGGTACACCAGTTGGTAAAAACCTGCAAGGTACAATGTCTAGTGTTAAAAAATAGCGATGTACAACTGCAACAAAACAGTAACTTGGGCAACTGAGTAAAGAAGGTGTACAACTTCCTGGTAGCCCAATGAGAAAACGTCACCGCAAGCATGGAGTCGTCGTCAAAGAACATACAAGCCGTTGAAAAGTTCAAGTCTTTGGTTGAACTCAATTATAAGGAGCCCGTAAATGGCAATTTCAACGACTGTACTTAATTTTTGCGCATGCAAATTTTCGCGACACTTATTTTTCGCGACATTCGCGAAATTAAAGTGTCGTGAAAATAAAGTGTAAAAAGGTAGCAACATTGTAATAGTTCTGACTGGATGTAGCTTAATTAGAGATCTCCCCTACATTATACACAATAAAACTGAAACAAAATAATAATCATTTGCAGTCAGATGACCTGTTCCAGTTGATTGAGTCACATGAAGGAAAGTCTCTTAAACTTTATGTTTACAATTCAGAAACAGATGGCTGTAGAGAGGTAAACATTGTGCTTCAATTCCAGAACTGTTTGTTTAGCATGTAAGATATTATTGGGATGTAACAATGTAGCACTAGTACCCTGAGTAGTGAGAGCATTGACAATGATACACTGTCCATATAATCATGTGACAGCCTGTATCTACAATGTACATTTTGGTTCAGTACCTTGTACATATATGTATTTAATACCTTATTGTCTTTATAGGTTATACTTACACCCAACAGTAACTGGGGTGGTGAAGGAAGGTTAGATGACTTCATATGAATTATCTTTATTAATTATCAATATTATTTTTGTCATTTGCTACAATAAATAGTACATGTACTGCTTACATGTACATTGTGTTTGACATTGTTTGGCAGTAATCGTACATTCATGACTAGATTACTTGACTACATTCTTACTAAGGCAGACACATCCAGGCACATCTCTAAGATGAACATCTTTGTCTGGCCCATGAAATACATGTACACTGAACACAATCATTACATATGTATTAACTACTTACAGTACATGTATGTAAAAGTGTACAAATAAAATACGTACATAAATTTCTACAATTCCAAGAAAACTTTATAATATGAACTCAAAGTAAGACAAAATAGAATTCATGTCGATCTTTAATTTCTCTTGAACAGTTTGGGTTGTGGTATAGGGTATGGGTACTTGCATAGAATACCCCAAAGAGATGAAGAAAAGCCAACATCTGTAACATCTCATGCAGCTCCATCAAGTGATGGTTTCTCTGAGGTAAGCCTTCCAACTCAATCTACAGACATGTACAAAAAAATAGTGCTTTTCTGAGTATTTGGAAACTAATTAGAAACTGTGGTGTGGTGGGGTGGGGTGGGGTGTGGTGTGGTGTGGACTGGTGTTGTGGATTGGTGTTGTGTTGTGTGGACTGGTGTTGTTGTGTTGTGTGGACTTGTGGTGTGGACTGGTGTTGTGGTGTGGACTGGTGTTGTGGTGTGGTGTGGACTGGTGGTGTGGTGTGGACTGGTGGTGTGGTGTGGACTGGTGGTGTGGTGTGGACTGGTGGTGTGGTGTGGACTGGTGTGTCATGATGTGGATGGAGTGGGGTGGTATGGTATAGAGTGAGTGATGAGGTGTGTACATGTACATTGTAGTGTAGTGTGGACTGGTGTTGTGGTGTGGACTGGTGTTGTGGTGTGGTTTAGTAAAGGTTAGTATACATGTAGTGTCATATGGTGTGATGTACATGTAGTAAAGGTTAGTATACATGTAGTGTCATATGGTGTGGTGTACATGTAGTAAAGGTTAGTATACATGTAGTGTCATATGGTGTGATGTACATGTAGTAAAGGTTAGTATACATGTAGTGTCATGGTGTGATGTACATGTAGTAAAGGTTAGTATACATGTAGTGTCATATGGTGTGGTGTACATGTAGTAAAGGTTAGTATACATGTAGTGTCATGGTGTGATGTACATGTAGTAAAGGTTAGTATACATGTAGTGTCATATGGTGTGATGTACATGTAGTAAAGGTTAGTATACATGTAGTGTCATATGGTGTGATGTACATGTAGTAAAGGTTAGTATACATGTAGTGTCATATGGTGTGATGTACATGTAGTAAAGGTTAGTATACATGTAGTGTCATGGTGTGATGTACATGTAGTAAAGGTTAGTATACATGTAGTGTCATATGTGTGTGTGGTGTACATGTAGTAAAGGTTAGTATACATGTAGTGTCATGGTGTGATGTACATGTAGTAAAGGTTAGTATACATGTAGTGTCATGGTGTGATGTACATGTAGTAAAGGTTAGTATACATGTAGTGTCATATGGTGTGGTGTACATGTAGTAAAGGTTAGTATACATGTAGTGTCATATGGTGTGATGTACATGTAGTAAAGGTTAGTATACATGTAGTGTCATGGTGTGATGTACATGTAGTAAAGGTTAGTATACATGTAGTGTCATGGTGTGATGTACATGTAGTAAAGGTTAGTATACATGTAGTGTCATATGGTGTGATGTACATGTAGTGAAGGTTAGTATACATGTAGTGTCATGGTGTGATGTACATGTAGTAAAGGTTAGTATACATGTAGTGTCATGGTGTGATGTACATGTAGTAAAGGTTAGTATACATGTAGTGTCATGGTGTGATGTACATGTAGTAATGGTTAGTATACATGTAGTGTCATATGGTGTGATGTACATGTAGTAAAGGTTAGTATACATGTAGTGTCATATGGTGTGATGTACATGTAGTAATGGTTAGTATACATGTAGTGTCATATGGTGTGATGTACATGTAGTAAAGGTTAGTATACATGTAGTGTCATGGTGTGATGTACATGTAGTAAAGGTTAGTATACATGTAGTGTCATATGGTGTGGTGTACATGTAGTAAAGGTTAGAATAGTGTGATGTAACTAGTGTGGTATTCTAATGTTTTTTTATATTTTTGTTTAGGTTCCACTGACAGGAGTCACTACAGCAATGTCAACACGTAAGTGATCTTTCTGCCATGGTTGTGTGCAGCATACATTATCAATCTTTAGCTACCTGGGTTACTTACTGATGTAGTAGAGTGACAACCATATCTTGTGTGCATGTACCCCTTTCAATTGATAAAATGTCAAGAAAAGCTCCTATTCATTTTGTATAACAGTTGTACATTATTGTATATATTACATGTAAATATTATTTATTTTCTGAATTCAGCATTAGATCAAGAGATGGCATCACTGAATCTTGAATCTACCACAGCCCAAGCAGCAATGAACCCTTTGAACACAAGTTTAATTTCATCAACCATCGCAGGTGCACCATATGTGCCAGGAGCATCAATTGTGACTGGTGCACCATATACACCTGGGGCATCAACCATTGGTGGTACACCCTACAACCCAGCCACATCAACCCTCGGTAGTACACCCTACAACCCAGCCACATCAACCCTCGGTGGTACACCCTACAACCCAGCCACATCAACCCTCGGTGGTACACTCTACAACCCAGCCACATCAACCCTCGGTGGTACACCCTACAACCCAGCCACATCAACCCTCGGTGGTACACCCTACAACCCAGCCACATCAACCCTTGGTGGTACACCCTACAACCCAGCCGCATCAACCCTCGGTGGTACACCCTTCAACCCAGCCACTTCTACCCTCAGTGGTACACCCTACAACCCAGCCACATCAACCCTTGGTGGTACACCCTATAACCCAGCAACATCAACCCTCGGTGGTACACCCTACAACCCAGCCACATCAACCCTCGGTGGTACACCCTACAACCCAGCAACATTTAATCCTGCAGGACCTCAAACTACAGCAGCTCCAGTTCCACTATTCCAGACTCCAACACTTGTGCCTACTCCTGTCAGTAGTGGGCAACTTCCTGCTCATTATCCATCAACCGCTGGGCCAGCTGTACCACCCATGTATAGCTCACCTTTAATACCTGCATTCTCGACAGCTACTGGTGTTGCTCCTGCTCCGTACACTGGTTCGTTTGCCAGCGCTGCTGCCACTGCAAAACCATCTCCAGCAAATATCTCGGCAGCCTTCAGCACACCAAGTCAGCCACCTGTATCATCTTTTCCAGGCAGTACTGTAACCGTCACCGCCAAGCCATTTCATCTTACAACCGATATTACAGCAGGAGCGACACCGGCACCTTTGACACCAGTTTCTTCTGTGTCGAATGGTGAAGATGCCGCAGCTTTACAGCAAACAGTGTCACCTCAGATTTTAGCTCAATAATTCTGCTGATGTGATAATGGAGTCGTTTTGGTATGAGTGGGAAATTGAATGAGTTTGATTGGATCAGATGAATCTGCACGCTTTTTGAATGGTTCAAATAGGAAGCCATTTGAGTGTCACAGTACTGTAGGTTTCCACTCATACGTAAACGACTAAAATATACATGTAGGATTGTATTACTGCATTGTTGTATTATTACAATGATTATTAACATTTATACAAAGCTACAGTCAATTGTCTCTCTAAGGACTCCCTGAAACGACTCTTGCTGTCCGGTTTGGCAAAGTGTCACCTTGGAAAGAAATAATTTATAATACCTAAAACAGTAAAAGGTGCAGTTTATCCTAGAGAGCTTTGGATGGGCGTAGAGAGTTGACCTGAGAAAGCTATATTCATACCTTATTACAGGTACTTTTAATGTAGAATTTACGAACATAAAGATCGAATTAAATGACATTGTAAAACGCCATTGCCTAGTTATGATTGTACAATGTGTATATGTGTATATGTGTATATAGCTAATTGCATAATCGTTGTCGGGTTGAAAATCATAAATCATAGAAGCTGATACCGTAAGGATGGATGGGAAATCAGTTCATGGCCCGCTTAACATACAGACATATTCAATGTTCTCGTAGTTTTGAAGGTATATGAGCTATTTAACTAAGATCCTACAAGTCTGGACAAAAAGGTCGATCATTTGACGGTGTTATTTGAGAGTTTTAATTTCCCAAATGCCTTTTGGTCATAGCTTTCATGATTTTCAACCTGACAACGATTATGCAATTAGCTGTACGCCTGTATGACTTGCATAGTGTTTTCTTTATTGCTATTCTACTTTTGCATTGCAATTTATTCTTTATTACAGCGTAACGAATCCTTTCACCTTGATGCTCAGTGCACATGGTCAGTCCACGTTTCTGTATGAGCCTGTGTTACCGGGATAGTACGCATTCATGTTTGAATAGTATCAATCACTTTCTCACAATTATTTATTCTCAGGCTAATTATAGACCGAATGCAAAAATGGCTTCCAAATTTAAATAGTCATTGTTTTGGACTGACTAGCCTCTTGTCCATGTGAAATCTCTTTTGTGCAGCATCATGGACACGAGGCTAGTCAGTCAAAAACAATTGTGATTTAAATTGCCAGCCATTTTTGCATTCCAAGATATTTGTATGTGCGCGTCTTTTCATGGGTTTCCTGGATATAACCCGTGTGGGATAAGTATTATGTTGGGCTCCCTGTGTTAAACGCGAAATCGGAAAAACACCAGAAACTAAACAAAACAAAAAATTATTTAAATATTATAAACATTACGGGGAAAAAAGAATGTAATAGACAAAAAAACATTTAAAAATAAACTTTACCGAAGAAATAAAACCCAGAATCTAAAAAAAAAAAATTCTGGTCGACCGGACTGTGACTCGAACCCGCGCGCTACTTAGGAAATTGTATGCAGAACACTAAAAATCGACCATACTCCCAGACTTAATGCTGAGTCACCGTATGTTACGTATAGGACGAAGGTTTCGACCTCATCCGCGCTATCGGGTAGTACACAATCAGCGAAGTAGTCAAAGAGGGAGGGAACAGTCGTATCCTAGTCCTAAATGACTGCCCCGTACTACTTCACTTATCTGTACTTCCGATTGATTTCGAGGGTAAATTTAGTAGTCTATCGTGTAACGGTTATTGTTATGGAAATTTATTGTCTAACGTAGCCCTCTGGAAATACGCTGGACCACGACGCCAGTGAGTGACCGTACCCGGGATCGACTCTCCGTGGACATCGACATTTTTTTTAACCTTTTTTTTTTTACCTTTTTTTTTCTTCTTGTCTTTTATATCGTTGCAAAATGTCGAGATTCACTGATTTGAAAATTTTGAATTTTAAAAAAATTAGAAAAATTATTAAAAAAATTATTAAATACCTCGTTATTATAAAGCGTTACTAGCCTAGATCAATAACTAATTGGATGAATGGATGAAGCTATGGATGAGATGAATAAACGAATGGAAGGAATTGTGGATAGATGGATGCATGAGTTGATTGAATGAGACAAGGAAGGATGGGATAGATAGATAGAACGGAGAAAAGGATAATGGAACGGATGGGAGAAAAGTAAGGGTAAAATAAAATAAATGGGATAGATGGATGGATGATATTAATATGGTATTAAGGGAGGGGCTCAGCTAGAGTCTTAGTTCCTTTATGACTAAAAATGAAAGTGATTGTTGGCTTGCACACAGATATTTAAATATATGAGAACTGTCATTCGTCAACATACCCGGCAATTATTGTTGTATCAAAATCACCTAGGATGTTGTTTTCAGCTCGAAGTTCGACTATTCCTTCAAGATACCGCAGGTCAATCCCTCACTTTCTCATGATTCTAATCAAAATCACTTAGGGTGTTTGCAATTCGGGCATGCGCACAATCAAAAAACTCGAGATCGTTTTTTTTTCGTGAAACTATCAGAACGCTTCAGTTTGGTGTTGGTTTTCAGTTTTGGGTCAATTTTTTGCTAGGAGCACAATAATTGAGAACTGTTATTCGTCAACAAGACTCCTTTTAAGGAAACAGACCTCATATGTTTGGCTGCATTTCTATCGAATAATATTTGTCGATAGAAAAGATAATGTCAATTAATAACGCCTTGATCGAATATACACGAGATGTTATTTCGTTGTATTGTAAGTTACAATGTTCATAAAATAAACCATTACGATTGAGTTATTGTCACATATTTTCTCGCGTATAAGACGCACCTCACCTAATAGGCGCACCCTCGAAACAAATACCGTGATTCAGTTTTGGGAAGAACTTTAAAAACCCAATCATAAGCCCTCACTATTCCCCTCCCTTCCCTCCCTGGACTCACCATAAGTTCATAACTGCGGTATAAAAATGCTTACAACATCAAGCAACTACAAAGCCTTGTTCTGCATGCATTTTTAGCTACGTTATCGATAAACCATTCTGACATCCTATGATTACTATTGAAGTAGCACATTCTATCCATCCCTTTTCACGCATATAATAACCTCTTACAGTGAAGCACGCACCAGGCGCGTAGCAAGCTCTTACGCTTTAATAATTGATACTTGGTAGTTGAAGTGAATGATGGGTTATTTCGGTGATTTTAAGGTGTGAAGAACAAAATCGCAGAAGCAATTCTAGTTTTGGCCACTTTCGACTTGTAAAGAATGCAACCGGTGCAATATTTTGCCTGTAGGTCGGGATGGCAAAAGACTTTAAACACAACTACATAAAAGGGGAAATGCTGCATGTCGGGCATGATCAGTAGTTCCGTGATTACCCATAATACATCTCGGTCGTGCGTTCGAAAAAAAACAGTGTTCCTAAAGTAGTCGAACTCTATCGAAAAAAAAATACACAAACTAAAGAGAAAATAAAAGAAATTAAAAATAAATTTTACCGAAAAAAAACAACAGAAACTAAAAGAAAAAAAAATCATTTAAATATTATAAACATTACGGAGAAAAAAGAATGTAATAGACAAAAAAACATTTAAAAATAAACTTTACCGAAGAAATAAAACCCAGAATCTAAAAAAAAAATTCGGATCGACCGGACTAATAATAATAATAATAATAACAAGACGCTCAATGAGCGTACACTCGGGCTTATGAAAAGGAACTGATGGATGGCTTGCCTTAGATACAACATAGTTTCTCTTCTCCACAGGTCAACTGCTTCTTTCACTTCTAGTCGTCGAAGACGATGACTTAGCACTATCTCAGTATCTGCAGTATCTCAGCGAACAATACTTCGGATTACGTTCTTCGATATACGCTCGGAAACAGTTTGACCTCAAGTGACCTCAAGTACGTTTAAATACGTACCATAGAGTCGAAGATCTTTATCGATGTTCACCGACACAAATATTCTCCCTCGTCACGCAACTGTCCGGCATTGTCATATTGTCCGACTATACGCTCATTGAGCATCTTCTTTTGTATTTCTGCCGTTCACTGACCTGTTTTGAGCGTGCAAATTCTGTTTTAAATAGCGCTACGCGACGGTTCTAAAATTACCTCGAGTAATAGATGTATGATTCAGATAAGGATCACTTTACAACTGTGAGCGTACACTCGGGCTTATGAAAAGGACAATGTCAGTTGCGTGAGGAGAGACCTGACAATGACTGACAGTTGCGTGACGAGGGAGACTATATGTCTGATGAAGGGCTATGTACGATCTCGATTTACGAACATTCACCTTGCTCGCCTTAAATGCTTTGATGTAGTTTTGAAGTAAGATTTTTACGATTCCTTTTCCTTCTGAATTTTTCAAACGTGGAATAAAATAAACATCCATCATGAGTTAGAACTTCGTATTTTTAAACATCCAGTTGATTCAGTATGATGTGACAAAGCTCGACCAATCTGCTGTCTCTGCCTATACATTAAAAAATCTTGTTCGATTTATCTCGAAATCAGAAAGGAATTATCGATTAAAAATCAAAAGCTGCTTCTGTTAGATTAAGATGTGACCTCAAGTGACCTCAAATACGTTTAAATACGTATGACAGCGTACTTTCAAGAGTCGGAGATCTTTATCTATGAGTCACCGACCGAAATAGTCTCCCTTGTCACTGAGCGTCTTCTTCTGCAATAGATCCCTAAAATCTAAGGACGTTTTGATTTCGATTGTATTTTTGCCGTTCACTGACCTGTTTTGAGCGTGGCCGAAATTCGGTTTTAAATCAACGGTTCTAAAATTAGGTCGCCGGTAATAGATGTATGACTCAGATAAGGATCACTTTACAACTGTCATCTTACTGAAAAGAACACGGATTTTCGAACATTGACCTTGCTCGATCGCCTTTGTCTCAATTCATTTTTGGATATGAGTTCGAGTTCGTGGAAAGGCGTTATAGAATAGCCGATAAAACACGGGCTTTAAACAGGCTCATTTCACAGACAAAAGCATACGGCTATTCGTGTGGGCCCACTCTGAAAGATGTCGTTTCATTTATAACAAAAGCAAACGCGCCTTAGCTTCATCGTGGAATGATCAACTACAATCCTGAACTTAATAGCTTGAAGATCTATGATGAGAAATCTTGAAACTCGATAGGATCAAATACATCGCATTCTTCGCATTTTTTTGTCATTCCTTCACCTGAAAAAAAAAAGAAAGAAAAAAAAGAAAGTGTATTTTCTAACTCGGGCTTCCTTCGGAAGGGCCCGAGTAATAAACTGTGACTCGAACCCGCGCGCTACCACAGGTAGCCCAAGCTCACTGTTTGTGGCTATTTACTAGAGATATATGTGACTAAACGAAACATGGAATAAAATCGTTGAATCTTGTTAAAATCCAATAAGACTTACATGGTGTCTTCTTTATATACTTGGTTATCCTCCTGCTGAGTTACAGCGAATTTCGTTAAGGTTTAGCTGCTTTTCCCTTGCCACTCATAAGAGGAGGAAAGGTAGGAAGCGAACGCCGCCAAGACGCCATCGGAGTGCTCAAGTCAATGCCAAATAACTCGTCGAAAAATGCTTCCAGCCCAAATATTCCTTCGCAGAGGTTTGAAGGGATAAATTCGCCACGCTCTCATGCCAACAGAATAAAACCGGCCGCTTTTTAAAAGCCACAAGCCCCCAACGCATTCCAGAAATCGGCTCCTCAAAATCCCAAACTCTTCGCGACCCCGAAAACTATGGACAGCAAAAGCCGTTAAAAAGAAGAGAGAGCCTGGACCGAGGACAAATCATAACTTTTACGGGTGGTGGCTGTTGATTTGCACTCCCAAAACTATACACTCCCCTACCCCCAAATCAACAGCCACCACCCGTAAGAGTTATGATTTGTCCTCGGTCCAGGCTCTCTCTTCTTTTTAACGGCTTTTGCTGTCCATAGTTTTCGGGGTCGCGAAGAGTTTGGGATTTTGAGGAGCCGATTTCTGGAATGCGTTGGGGGCTTGTGGCTTTTAAAAAGCGGCCGGTTTTATTCTGTTGGCATGAGAGCGTGGCGAATTTATCCCTTCAACCCTCTGCGAAGGAATATTTGGGCTGGAAGCATTTTTCGACGAGTTATTTGGCATTGACTTGAGCACTCCGATGGCGTCTTGAGGGAAAAGCAGCTAAACCTTAACGAAATTCGCTGTAACTCAGCAGGAGGATAACCAAGTATATAAAGAAGACATCATGTAAGTCTTATTGGATTTTAACAAGACTCAACGATTTTATTCCAATTTTCGTTTAGTCACATATATCTCTAGTAAATAGTAAATAGCCACAAACAGTGAGCTTGGGCTACCTGTGGCGCTACTTAGGAAATTGTATGCAGAACACTAAAAATCGACCATACTCCCAGACTTAATGCTGAGTCACCGTATGTTACGTATAGGACGAAGGTTTCGACCTCATCCGCGCTATCGGGTAGTACACAATCAGCGAAGTAGTCAAAGAGGGAGGGAACAGTCGTATCCTAGTCCTAAATGACTGCCCCGTACTACTTCAGCTATCTGTACTTCCGATTGATTTCGAGGGTAAATTTAGTAGTCTATCGTGTAACGGTTATTGTTATGGAAATTTATTGTCTAACGTAGCCCTCTGGAAATACGCTGGACCACGACGCCAGTGAGTGACCGTACCCGGGATCGACTCTCCGTGGACATCGACATTTTTCTTAACATTATTTGTTTTACCTTTTTTTTCTTCTTGTCTTTTATATCGTTGCAAAATGTCGAGATTCACTGATTTGAAAATTTTGAATTTTAAAGAAAGAAAAATTATTAAAACAATTATTAAATGCCTCGTTATTATAAAGCGTTACTAGACTAGATCAATAACTAAATGGATGGAGCTATGGATGAGATGAATAAACGGATGGAAGGAATTGTGGATAGATGGATGCATGAGTTGATTGAATGAGACAAGGAAGGATGGGATAGATAGATTGAAGGGAAAATAGGAAGGGTAAAAATAAATGGGATAGATGTGATAGGCGTGTTATTTTCTTATACTGATCGACCAAGCGAGGTTATTAAGTTGTTTATTATATGGCATTTTTAATCGAGGAGAGGCTACTTTTGTCATGACAAAAAATCCGTAATCACCCACCGGCATTACCGCAGAATCTTGCCCGCTAAACAACCAATCAGATCGCGCTATTTTACCGGTAGTGGCTTGTGCCATATAAACATCGCTGATAGCTGGGTCTAACTATGTTGCGGCCATCAAGCATATGTATTTGAGACAATGAA